>JAAGEH010000304.1:32419391-32761541 GCA_011751065.1 Lasiurus cinereus
ATATATATATATATATATATATATATATATATATATTTATGGCCTGGTGCACAAAATTTCTGCACTGGAGGGGGGAAGTCCCCCTCTAGCAGTCTGGGACCCCTTGCTCCTTACTGCCCACCTGCTCACTGCTCCTTACCACTCAGCTTGCAGCTCCTTAACACTGCTGCGGAGGTGGGAGAGGCTCCTCACCACTGCCACTACACTCACCAGCCATGAGTCTGGCTTCTGGCTGAGCAGCACTTCCCCTGTGGGAGTGCACTGACCACCAGGGGGCAGCTCCTGTTTGAGCACCTGCCCCTTGATGGTCAGTGCAGATCTTAGTGACCTGTTATTCTTGTCATTTCACCATAATGGTTGCTTAGGCTTTTACTATATAGATAGAAATAGAGAGAAACAGGCATAAGGGATTAAAAAGGCAATAAATAAGTATCTATCTGTAATAATTTTAAATTCAAATGGATTAAATGGCTCAATCTAAAGACATAGGGAGGCTGGATAGATACAAAAATATGACCCAATTATATTGCTGTCTATAAGAGTCCCATCTGAAAGCAAAAGACTCACATAGGATGAGAGTGAAGTGATGGAAACATTTCTATGCAAATAGAAATGAAAAAATAAGCTGGGATAGCAGTACTAATATCTGACAAAATAGACTTCAAAATGAAGGCTGTCACAAGAGATAACAAAGGTCACTACATGATACTAATGAAATTGATCCAATAAGAGGATATAATCCTAGTGAACATATATGCACACAATATACCCTGTTTCCCCAAAAGTAATGAACTACCAAGAACTTTAGAAAATTTGGCTGAGTTGCTACTCTGTCTGTGGCAATGTTAATGTTGCATGTTTACCATCCAAAGGTTGGTAAAAGACTGGTGTAGTATTTTAGCATAAGTGGGCTTTTTAGAGAGGGCAAAAAGTATCATTTTGATTTTTTTGTGATATAATAAAAGCCCATATGTACTTGATTTTGCAACCCTCATAGTTACTAAGTTTCTTCCAAGAGAAACCAAAAATCTTTTTCTTTGCAAAAGACAATTCCCAAGGTGGGCTGAGGAAAGAACAGAAACCAATCAGGAAAGAAATTCTGTATTTTAATGGTGCCCTACTTTTACGTTTTCTCTTTATTAAAAATTCAGCTTCTGTTGAGCACAGATAGTGAAAACATGCCACCTCACTGATGTATGTAATGAAGTGGTCCTCAGAACAAAAGGATACATTGTGATCTGAAAATATTCCATGAAGTTATGAAAGCAAATGATTCCTTGCCAAGGAAATCAGCTAGAAATCCAAGAAAACTGTAGAGTTCCATGGAGGCATCAAATCTGTGTTTTATACTTGTGATGTGTATATGTTTGTATTTATATATCTATATCTAGCCCATATATAGATATTCACTTCTTATATTAAAGAAAGCAAAAAAGTACAAACAATGCAGAAACAAATAAAAAATGCTGCTCCAGATGGTGTGTCCATTCATGTGAATACACGTCACTGAGAAGACTGAAGCTTGCCTTGTGCTCTGTGGCCTCTCTGCTTGGCACCCAGTCCTCGAGTGACCCTCTGCTGTTCCTTATGCCTCCTGCATGCGACTCGCCTGTTCACCTCGCAGTCTGCAGGTTTCATTTGCTCCAAAGACACTGTTCTTTTTCTGCTTGCTGGAAGCCAGTTTGGATAGCCTGGCTGTTGCTAACAGTTACTGTGCTTCTGAGTAGCCACACATGCTTCTGATGGCCATTTGGCAACCCTTTGACTCAGGGGCTGAAGTAAGCTCCTGGCTAACAAGGAGTATATCTGGTAGTGATGTTAATGAAGTGGCTCCGTAAGTTGCATGTAAATTTTACATGCTATGTGTTACAAGCTGTTCAATGGGTGGGCTTTTCTGGGACATGAAAACAAGAGATTCTTCTAAAGGCCTCTTTTCTAGTCTTTTAAGCCTCTTTCCCTTCCATATTCCCCTTTCCACCAACTATTGCTAATCTTGCTAAAAAGTAACTCAAAATATCACAATCCTATGCTATAAAGAAACAAAACAAAACAAAACAAAAAGTTATCTATTATTGTTTGGATACAATCTAACCCCTGATGTCTGACATCCAAGATTCTGCTAATGTGAGTTATGCGAATAGTTCCAGTAACTTTTTATCTGTCAATAAAGGATGACTATAACAACAATACTAATGTGTGGTTTTATTGGGCCTTATTAATTATAAAGAGCGTTCACTTTAATGGCCATAACAAGCTCATTATTCACATTCCTCATATGAGGAAAGCAAGCCTTTAGGAAAATGTGCACATTTGCAAGCCTCAAGCAAGCCTCTGAGCACTTTGCACGCACATTCGGGAATCTGGAAAGCAACATTTTGACATTCATTTGTAACATTTAAAGACTTTGAATAATAACCCAGAAACTTAAATTATAGTATGGTGGGCCCAGTTTCCCTACTCCTTTTCCACTCTTGCTAAGTATATCGCATATTCTAAACTGGTTACTTGGGCTTGTCTCACTCTGTTGGCAATGCAGACAGACACTTGGGTGTTCTCTAAGCTTCAGCTTTTTTTGGACATCTTAAAGAGATAATATCTATTGCATGTTGAGGCCCCTGAAGGCTGTGGCATAGCTTTTATGATTTGGCATTTGTAGCCAAAAGTAATTGTTTCAAAATAATCCCAATGAGGAGGTGGTATTATCTTTTTCTCACGCTCTTGCTAGAGCCATAAGGGGGTAGGGAGGGGCTTTAGAAATGGATGCAGATGCTGTTGTCAGATTTTCTTGAGAAGAGAGGAAGCAGTGAGGGTACTCTTAAAACTATTGCGTAGTGCTGAGACATCATAAGCACTCAATAATTATTGGTGAAATGCTGAAACAAGTAGCATTTTCTCTATGTATTTAATGGTAATGAGCAGGTATTGCTGCTGTCTGGAAAGCCTTTATCATCTATCTTTGCTTAACCACCGCAGTAACAACTCTCAGATGCAGAGGTTTCCCACTTCCAGGATCCAGACCAAGGTATAAGTGCTGCTATTCTCATTTTGTCAGTTTCCCTCAACCACTAGTGCCACAAGAACAAAAGAGACTGAAATAATCTGGGGACACTAAAGTGCTGCCCCCATGACTTCGGAGTTTCTATCCCAATCATGGGGCAAGTGGGGTCATCTTACCAGCAATAAAGAGAGACGTGGCATGCAGAGAGGGTACAATCCTTACTTGCTTTAGCTCTGATTCCCACCCAAACTTAATTGGGTAGGAATGATTATCCTTAATTCACAGACAATGATACCACGGCCCAGAATGGTTAGGAAAATTCTTCAAATTCGCAGAACTAGTTAAGTGTAACTAGGGTTTGAGCCAGCTCTAACCATGTGACTATTTTGTAGTATGGGTGTGGGGAGACCAAAGAGATGAATTGTGGGTTATGTACTACCTATACTTGATCTCCTTGACTTCTCTCAACAGTTCTGAAAGGTTAGTGTTATTATTCTCATTTATGGATAAATAAACTGAGGCTTGGAAATCATGAATAAATCCTAAGTTTTTATGCCAAGGTTGAACTTGGTCTCTACATAGCTATAGATTACTTAAGCTATGGTACACAGCATGAGTTTTCAAAACTTGTTTTGTGTGCATACATATAGATGTCTTTAATTCTTTGAATCCTAGACAAAGGAGATCTGCCCAGGGTGGATAAAAGGTGTATGAAGTAGGATAAAAATATGAAGTTCTTTTCTAAAAAGTGTTACATGTGGGCTCAAAACTTAAATGTACATTACTGAATATAAATCAAGTAGTCCTTTTTTTTTTGCTTATTTATTTTTAATCTATTTTAGGTGGTCTGTATGAGAATAAAATAGAAGGAGTGGGCGAATGCATGCTTTATTGGAAGTAGGTTTTCATCATCTAGGTTTGAATACAGAACAAACCTTGGCATCTGAAAGATTGTTTTCCACAGAATGGAAACTACTTTGATCGAATCAAGACTTGAAATTTGGGCGTTTCTCCTCAGTGAGGCTGGTTGTGCTGTTGTCCAGCTGTTTACAGATGCTTCCACCCAGTAGAAATTTTACCCTGAGTCAGGAAGTTAATGATTTGACTGTCATCTTGTGATTTATTAGTAAAATTGCCCATCTGAGTGTAGAGTATGTGAAAGGATGGTCAGCTCATAACTTATGCTGTTCCATAGTGGCAATGATTATGGGTAAGGCAGACCCTTCAGAAAGTGAGGTTGTTAGTAAAATAATAATACTTTCCCTGCTGTAATACATGTCATGAGGCAGTCTCATGGATAATGTGGCAGAAACTAGTCACCTATAACTTCCTCCTCATAAACCAAGAATGTGTTCATGGAAATTCTGAGAGATTGTTTGGGATTTTGGATTTTGCTTTATGGCATCTCATGGCTCTTAATACTTTGCATAAATGATCAGGTTGGGAGTGTACTTGGGATTTAAAAAGCAGATCATGCCTTTTACTCTTTTCTGTGACCTTGGCTTATAATAAACTGACCTCTGAATGTGACTGAATTAAAGCAACTCATAATTTGGGAGGATGGTTGGATTATGGTGAAACTTTAAGGATAACTCCCAGTACCTCCACAGCAGCAAAGGATTTTCAGGGCTACAGAAACACACATTAACCAACTCTAATTCTTTTCTCTCTGGCTTGTAGCCTCTGAAAAAACTTAATAATTAACAAGGTACACCATCAGAGAGTTTTTAAAAGCCTTCACATAACTGCTTGCTTTGACTCCATCCAATACATAAAATATTAAGTAGATTTTAAGATGAGAATATATATAACAACATCCTGGTTGCTTATTTGGAATGTAGGAATTAGATGGCAGAGCGATAGATGAATGCATTAGCATGTACTTATTGGTCAAGATTGTGGCACAGCCTTCCCTTCATGAAAAAAGACACACCCATTTTTAGCCACCCACACATAGTTTCCTTAGTTTATTCAGGAATTTTGCCTACATTTACATGTTTTTCTCTCACAGACCACACAGCATGTCCGGTGGGTCAGAGGAAATATGGAGAATGTAGCACAGCTTACTAGAATGCATGTCTTCTGTCTAGATTTCCTTCAGTTACTAAGGCTTGATCATTTCAATTTTTCAGATGTACTAGAAAAGGCTCACCTGAAAATACAAGTCGGTTTTGTTAAAACCACTTCCAAAGCATACCTATAAGTAAAGTGGCATTTGAGTACATAGTAATTGCTTTAAAATATATTTGCCAAATGGATTGACTATTATTGCCATATTGAGAGTAATTTTCCCCATTGTGGAGAGAGATACAATAGTTTAACTTAGTCTAATTTTATTGAACAGAAGACTCTTTTAACCAATTTCTCACATTCAGATTCATGCTTACCTGAACTAAGTAGCCTTTTAAGATGGCTTCCAATTATTCCCAAGTCTTTGAATTCAGGCCCTTGAGTATAGGGCTAACCTTAATGACTGGCTCCTAACAAATAAAATATGGCAAAAGTGATGGATAGTGAGTCTGAGATTAGGTTATAAAAGACTGATTTCGATCTGGCTGGTATTTTCTGTCTCTCTCAGTCTCTCTGATGAAGCCAGTTGCTATATATGAGCTTTCCTATGGAGAGGCCCAGGTGGCAAGGAGGTGAGGGTGCAGCCTCTGGCCAACAGACAAGTCATTGAATCTCTTAGTAAAAAAAAAGCTGGCAAGAAACTGAATCCTGCCAACAACTGAGTGAGTTTGGAAGTAGATTTTTGTTGAACCTTGAGATGGTTGTAGCCCAGACTGATTCTTTGATTGCAGACTTGCAAGAGGCTTGAGCTGGAGAACCTAGTTAAGCTATATCCAGATTTATAACTTACAGAACCTGTGAGATAATAAATGTGTATTGTCTTAAGTAGCAGATAACTAACACCCTAAGCAAAAGCCAATCCTTCCTCTTTCTCTCCTTCTTCCCTCACTACCACTTCTCCTTCTTTTAGATGTTGATTAAGCATCTTCTATGTGCCAGGGGCCATGATAGATATTGTGAATGCGTCATTTGACATGACAAATGTGATGGCTGCACTCATAAGGCTCACATGGGGAAAACCACCCTGAACAAATGATCTAATGATTGGCTTGACATTAGAAATGTATTTTAGAAATATGGCATGGGGTTCTGAATTATTGTAGAAGTTGGTCATCAGGGAAAGACTTCTTAAACCATAAAATGTGAGTGGGATAATTTTAATTTGATTTCCAATGGAGAAAATTTTCTTCCCATGGAGGAATCCAGCCACTTGAACACACCTATATTTCTATAATGTGATCATATGACATTTACAAATAGAAACGGAATGTTATTCCATACTCAGCAATAAAAACAGATGAAATACTGTCATTGGTGACATGGATGAGTCTTGCAAATATCATGCTAAGCAAAATAAGTCAGATGGAAAAAAGTAAAATGCACACATAATTTCTCTCATATGTGGGATATAAAACTGAAAGCAACAAATGAAAAAACAAGACAAACAAATAAAAACACATTTATATGGACAATAGTATGGTGGTTACCAGCGGGAAAGGAGGATGGGAGAGATAGTAAATGGTAAAAGGAATCAAATATATGGTGGCAAGATTTAGAGGAGGCCTTTCCAATCACTGTTGGAAATCTAATCTAAAAAAAGATTTGACTTTGGATGGTAAACACAGAATACAATATACACATGATGTATCATAGAGTTGTATACTTGAAACCTATATAATTTTATTAACCAATGTCACCCCAATAATTTTAATAAAAAAGCTTAAAAAAAGAAATGTAGGCATGACAAACACATGGGCCATCTGCTAATACTCAAAATATTTTCTTTGATAAATAAACAATTTTTGTCTGTGTGTCTTTGACTTATCTTTTATTAAATTTATTGTCTTGAATGCTGGCTCTCTTGCACTGCCCCCACCACCTCCAAATGCTGTGTCTCTGCATATCAATAGGACATTTCTGTAATTATTTGTTAAATTACAAATGGCTATGGATGTTAGAGTATTTTAAGGCGAATCATGATTCTTTTTTCTTTTCTTCTTGAGAAGAAAAAGAAACTTCCAAAAGTTAATTAACAGTGATTGGAAAGACCTTTTCTAAAAACTACACAGTTTTGTTTTATGAGGATGGCAGCCTATATGTATTTGTTTTCATAGTGTGAAACTCAATCTACAATATACTTATTGGCTCTCCTAACATTCATAGGCCCTGGAGTTCCACTAAAAAAGATCAAGCACCAAGATTTAACTGAAACTTGAAATTCCTGAGAATAATTATAATAAAAGGACTAAGGACCATAGTAATGGATGGATATATTAAATCTAGTAAGTGAGGTGACAAATGACACTGGTGAAGGTGAAAAAAGAAAGAAAAATATGGGAGTTTATTCAACTGGAGAACAAAGGGCTTTTTTGAGGGGAAGGGACAGATAGTAGTTGGTAATGTAGAAATGATTATGAGAACCAGGCTGATGGCTTTCAGAGTTGGATATAATAAAACAAAAAGTTGCAGTGCAGCCTCAAAAATGATCTGGGAGGCATGTGGAGTAGACCCCATGATTAGTTATTATAATCATCTCTGGGTCCTGGTCTTGTAAATAAAAAATAAATAATAATAATAATAATTAAATAAAAACACTATAAAGAATCCATAATTCCAGATTAGGATGATCTTTTTTGGCAGAACTGAGTGCAATGTTTCTGAGAATAGAGGAAAGGGTGTAGAAGAGGGGAGGGAAAGCCAAATCAGTAAAACTATAGGTGTCAGCACAAGCAGCTTTTCTCTCCATTTAGGTCTAGGAGTTGCTAATATATCTACTAAATGCTTGCAGTTTATTGTTCATAGAAATAATTGAAATATGAATATAATTAGCCTATAACCACAAGTACAATAAAAAGCAAGATGATATTTTTAGAATATAGACAATTCTAAAATTTCTTAATAAGCTTCTTGGAATAGCTCATTTTATTTGATCTTGGAACTTAGGTAAGAATATGTAAAAGTTAATGATTATAGGAGAATTCAATAGATGAGAGAGGTGCGTAAAGACATTCCATAATGCAGCATGATGGCATGGTTACTACTAATTGTGGTAAAGGTGATGGATGTATTTGTTGGAAATCTTTTGGTAGCAAATAACAGAGAATACAACTCAATAACTAAGGTAAGAAGATGTATTGGCTCATAGGACTGTAAAAGCAAATATATTGAAAAGGTAAGGCTGGATCCAGCAGCTCCGCTATCCCTGGCTCTTCTCAATGTAAGATATCTTCCAATGCTTCTAGAGCCCATAAGTCAGCGGTTCTCAACCTGTGGGTCACGACCCCTTTGGGGGTCGAAGGACCCTTTCACAGGGGTCGCCTAAGACCATCAGAAAACACATATTTCCCATGGTCTTAGGAACCAACACACCACTCCTTGGTGTAGCAAAATATAGCAAGGTAGTTTACTGTTGTTATATGAAGACTGTTGCCCATGCTACACCATGATTCAAGACAAAATTTCATTTATTTGTAATTAGAAATAAATATTTCACAATATATAATTACGTATTGTTTTTGTGATTAATCACTATGCTTTAATAATGTTCAATTTGTAACAATGAAAATACATCCTGCATACAGTTCATAATAGTAGCAAAATTACAGTTATGAAGTAGCAACGGAAATCATTTTATGGTTGTGGGTCACCACCACATGAGGAGCTGTATTAAAGGGTCGAGGGATTAGGAAGGTTGAGAACCACTGCCATAAGTGTTCTTGTTTACATCCTTCAAGAAGAGTATACTAGTGGAAGAGCAAGGGATCTTTTTTTTTTTTTGAGGCCTCCATCAAATATCTTCTTATCTATTTTTGTTTTTAGGTTACATCTTTTAAAATTATTGTTTAAAGTATTACAGATAGTAGTACATATGTTTCCTTTTTCCCCCCATTAACCTCCCCTTGGCCTCCTCTACCTGCCCCTCCCCCCATACATGCCCTCACTTGCCCCCCTCCACCAGTGTCTTATATCCATTGGTTATGCTTATATACATGCATACAAGTCCTTCTGTTGATCTCTTAAAGCCCTCCCCGCCCCCCGCCCAAACTCCCCAGCCTTCCCACTGTAGTTTGACAGTCTGTTCAATGCTCCTTTGCCTCTGTATCTATTTTTCCCCTGATTCTTTTCTTTAAAAAATCTTGCCTCTTCAGACTAGAAATAAACCTATAAGAACAAAAAATGTTTGAGTCCTAATTTCAATGTCCAACAGTTCCTTATGTGTACATGTCAGCAAAACTATCTGGATGATGGACAAATGGTGGTAATGCAGGTCCAACCCTCTCTGGTTTGATCCTAGGCAACCTGACTGCTAGCATGGCAAGGTGTCATCAGTGTCTTCCATCTCTGGACTGTTTTTTCTCTTGTCTTTGTGGTTGGAGCAGACCTGTGAATTCCTCTCTGTTGTAAGAGTCCACATGGTCTTGGAGTTGTTTTCTGAAAGTATATAAACATATTCTCCACTGAAAATTAATAAAGGAGTCTTTTCTATAAAATTGACTTGAGATCCTTTTTATCTTTGCCAAAATGATTTTCCTTTGGCTTATTTTGACACCATGTGTGTTTTTCATGGGTGTCTTGCTGTTAGCATTACAAATTAAAATTAATTTTCTAGATGTAATTTACTTACAGGATATTTTTCCTTACATGATATTACCCTGTTATCCCCCCTCTTTTTTTGATTAATGGAAGTTTTGTAAATTTTTAATGCAGTCTTGATAACGTTAAATTTTAATTTTTTTGCACAAAAATATGACTGCTTTAGGTTTATTGCATGTTAAGCAATTTTATCATAAAATGAACTACCAATAGAAATTTTAGTTAATACTTTAGGAAGAGTTTTTTGTCCAGTACAATTAAATTTTCTTATCTATTTTTGATCTACGTTGGGTCAGAGACTCATGTTTAACCCAATCAGTAAGGACATGGAAATAGGATCTCTTGATTTCCTGAAGCCATTCAAAGCTTAGCCTTGAAGCAAGGGAACAATTCTCTTTGAAGCGCACTGATTGATGAGGGAGGATCTTATACTTGAACAAAACTCAGGATATTGTTATCAAATGAAAGGAATGGGTATAGAAGATCAAAGCCCAACCAAATCCTCTTTATTAGGACAATGTGCTCTTTCACGTTGGAATGGGAAGGTGTCTAAAGTTCCCTTCGTTCCTAAATGCAGTAGAATCAAAGGTATCACCTTTCATTAGAGGCTAACAAAAGAAAGGGCTCCTTTTCCTGTGGAAAAGCCATCAGGTTCAGTGTGTAAAGTTGAGGAGGCAGTGTGGGGCCATTGGACTATTCAGGAAGGCTCTGGTTCCTAAACAAGTGCAACCCTAAAGTTTACAAGTGACTTGAGACCTTTAACTCCTGGGCCTCTGATATAAGGTAGCCTCTGACTTTAAACATTTTACCATCCTCAATGAGTGGTGGGTGTTCACAGCATAGGTATGGTTGATCTGTTTTAAGCTTCTGAATATAAAAGAACTTAGAAATTTAAGTTATTTTTTTGAACTATGAATAACTGAATGGCTGGTAAAAGAAGCCACAGATTATTATTTCTTCCATGAATAATGGAGACAGGACCATAATTATTAACAGTCACACAAATTCCCAAAACTGGCATAGTGGTTTAAATAGGAGGGAAGAATTCTTCTACACCAATCCATAGGTGAGCTTCAACAGAGAAAATGGGTTTTATTCCATAAATAAACATAGTAAGTATAATAAACAGAAAGTAGCTCACTGTTAAAAAAATCATCTGATCATCTCTCATAAATTATATAAACGTCAAAGAACACTTTCAAGTATTTTAAAGATAATATAGTGGTTTGCAAATGCCTTTCTACAGAATAACAAAGGAGCAGTGTGTACATTAACAAAGCATGCTGACTTTGTCAAAAGGATTCTATAAATTAACTATTGAGGAAGAGCACAAATTTTGTGACACCATCCTGTCATCGCCCAACACTTTAGCAAGAGTTGGTAGTTAATTCTTAATTTCAGAAAATAAAAATAATCTTTTATAGGAAACAGATATGATTAAAATAGGACAATCTTATCAGAGAGCTCTAACCAGTCTTAAGTCTTTCACTGGGAGTTCAGACTCTGGAGTTAAAGATCAGGTCCCAGTTTTAGGGACTTAAGATCTTGTGGCTCTGGCAAGTCACTGGATGTCTCTAAGCCTTGGTTTACACACCTACAAAATGGGGAATAGTAACACCCAACTGATAGACTGTGTCAATTAAATGAGAGATTGCATATAAAGCCCTAAGGATAACTCCTGGCACTTAGTATGTGTTCAAAACCTGTATGTTTTAAAGAAAGTACATTCTCCTTTCTAGCTTCAGTGTAAGACATTGCACAAAATGTCATACTTCAGGGATCAATGTCATAGATTAACCAATTTCTCATGACTTACCTGCACCCATTCAATATTCAGAAATACATATCCTCATAGGCCTATTCGACCTGGTTTTGTTCATTAGTCTAGCATAGTAGGCACGCAGTGAATATTCATTAGAGCTCTAGCCACCACCCAGCTGCTCTGGCCTATGAAGGCTCAGCTGGTCTCACTCTGGCTGAGGGAATGCGTTGTTTTAACTCGTTGCACATTTTCCATTTTACTGCCCAGAGTTTTGACCAGGTCTGCAGGTTCCCCTCAGTCTTCCTGCCTGAGCCAACACCACCCATCTACCTCTTTTACCCACTAATAAGCTCTCTTATTGCCTTCAATATGATGTTCCAAGTATGCTCTTAACATAGCTGAGAGCAAGTGTCCTTCTTCAACCATTGCTGGGGAATGTTTTTATGACTGCAACACAGTTCCTGCATCTTTCATTTCTTTCTCACATTTCAAACCAGAGATCTTTTCTAGCAGGTGACAAAACTTTAAAACTGTATTCTTTTCCCAGTTTCTGTAGTGAAGGAAAAAAGCTGATATTTCTGAGTACCAAAAATGAGGCAGCCTGGGCCTATATGCTTTTACATAAATTACATAATTCAGTACTCCCAATAACCTAAAGGATGTAGCAAGTATTAATATTTTTATTTTATAACCCAGGAAATTGTGGATCTGAGAACCTAAATAAATTGCACAAGGTCACAGACTAGCAAGAGCCCAAACTGGGCTTCCAACAGAGTTCTACAAAGTCCTAAGTCATGCTATTTCTACCTGACTCCCTAACTCCTCTATATTATATGCTTTTTATTATTTTCATCATATTCTCTAGTGATCTTAAAGTGCAGGTCAAATGTTCCATGTTCTTTTATGCCAGTGTTTCTGACTTTGTTAAAAATACTTCTCTTTTTCTGAGGTTCAACCAGTATTCTAGAAGGAAAATAAATTTCACAAGACTTTGGGGAGAAACTGTAGCATAGAGTGTAAGAGCATAGAATTTGGAATCAGGCATATGTGGTTCTCAGCTGTGTGTATTCCTGGCAAATATACTTAATCATCTTTCTGAGTCTTAGTTCCTTCATCTGTAAAATGGGGATTTTAATAGCTAACACAGAGGTGTTTGAGATGAAGTAAGGGTTAACACTTGTTAGGCATTCAGCACCAGACTTTAGCGTACTCCCTTTAAGACCCAAGATCTGATCCAAGTGGCACCTGACCAGATGGAGGCATTCTGCACGTCCTCATGTGCCAATGCTGAGAAATAAGGAAATAGGTATCAGACCATGTAAAGAGAGGAGAAAAAGTACTCCGTCCCGAAGAGTAGGCTTTCATGCCTGACTTTTCAGTAGCTTCTGGGTTGCAGATGCTTTAAAAAATTTGAACTTTGCAGTTGAAAATGCATAAAGAATGAACACAAAGTGGAAACAAATGTCTGTCTGTAAACATTCTAGAAACCTATGAGACTAACTAGTTTTACCCAGTTCTAGTTTTCTTTATCTACCAGTTTGCCTCGTACTGAATATGAGCTATAAACTAGCTTATCTACTTTAATGAAAAACGTTATGTATGTTTGACCTTTAAAATCACAAATGTCAGTAGAAAATTCCTTTTTTTCTTTCATAATAAAGAGCAACATGCTTTTATATCTCAATTAAGAACACTGAGAACTGTTTTGAATAAAGATTAATAAAACAACCTTATTTAGCTTTTGTCTACAGTACAATAAGAGAGAAAAAGAAAGCATACACTTTTTGTTTTTAACAGTCTGTCCTTTTTACACATAAATTTCTCTCCACCACTTTATAGGTCACAAAACTGGAGACAGAGTGAGAATTTTGGCAAAACAACAAGGTTTTACCACAAAGAGGAATATAGTTTCTCTGATCTGTCTAACTTTGGAAAAGGATGAGCAGGTGATATTCACAGACCCAGTTCTTATAATTGGAGCTTTAAGAAAAAGGTTAAGCTTCCTGCACAATTGAAACCTATGGAGGGGTCTCTCTTTTCTGTGACCAGCACAGAAAAGAGAATGATCTGGTTCTTTGAGTAGAGGGGCTGGAGATTGAGAAATAAAAGAAAGAGACAAGACACAGAGATAGAAGGAAAAAGCTGGGACCAGGTGGGACCACTGCCCTCTTGTGATGGAGAAACAGTGACCCAGAGCCTATGCAACCTGTTTATTTTATACTCTCAAATACCAGGAAGTTTCACCAAAAGTCAAGACAAAGGAGATTATTTACATTCCAGAGTAGGCCATAGCATTCCTAGTTTTAGACTGGATTTATATATCAAAACCCACTTTCCTATACTTGGGCAAAGATAAGAGTCAATGCTGAGAACACATCTGCCTTTTTGGTAAGATTTGTAACCAAGACATGGCTTTGCCTGTTGCTTTGTGTTCAGCTGACAATTTAAAGAAATGGCCATGTGCCTTCCCAGGCGCTCTCTACAGAAACCAATTCACTGGAATATATCTTCCCCTCAGCCACACATTCTGGCTTGAGAAACTCCTACTCAGCTTTCAAAACATAGCTGAAATGTCATGTCCTCTTTAACTCTTACTTGTACCAGGCTGCAGGTTAGCTTCCAGGAGGGTAGGTGCTTGGTGAGTTCACACCTTCCCAGAAGCTGCCTCCAATGCAGCTTCTCACACATTCCTTGCCAGTGGTTTGTCATGTGAATGTCACTCCCATAGGATGGTCAGCTCTTCCAAGGCAGGCATTCTATTCAGTCCTTTGTGCCCAGCCAAAAATAGCCCAATGTCCAGAAACAGTTCCTTGGGATAAAGTTGTTTAATACACTTAACTGACGGAGCAATTTGAATATTCACTGATTTACTAATTCACTGTTTTAGGTTTTTATTCCTTGTTTTAGTTATTAGTTATTTTATCTATTTGCTCATGATTATACTATTTCAGTAGGGCAGCTCTTTCTGTTTCATGTGATTTAACTGGAATGGCTAGTCTGGACTGGAAGATATTGGGTGGCCTCCACTGGAACAGAAGGTCTAGGTTGTCTAGGACCCTAGGTGGTCCTTTTCCCCTCACATCTGCCAGGACCTCTCTCCAGGTGGCCTCTCTTGCTTGATGAGCAGTTGGCTTCTTAAGTGCTGGCTCAGGATTCAAGAGGGTGAAAGTAGAAGCTGCCAGGCTGCTTCAGGCCAGAATTCTCACTTTTATTCTTATTCTATTGTTTAGACAAATCACAGGGCCAGCTCAGATTCAAGAAAAGTGGACAATCAATTGGAAAGGAATGGAAAGAATTGTTGGTGGTTATCTTTGCAGATAATCTACCACATTCTATCTTTGCCATTTCAGATGCAAGAGCTCTACTGAGAACTGGAAGCTACTCCTTTATTCCTAAATTATTTCCCTGTTATATACTGAATTGTTGTGGAAGATTTTAGATATACTATTTTGCATTAGCAGTGTGTGTGTGTGTGTGTGTGTTACTGTGGCTATTTAACTTTTCTTTGAAAAATCTCCTATGGTAAGATTTGTAAGTTAAATTTGTTTATACAAAGAGGAAATAACAACTGCCTTGATTTTATGACTATTCCCTTACATGCATATCCTTGGACTTTTGGGAGCAGTTGAATTGTGAGAAGCCATATGATTTAAAGTATCCTTCAAATTTGGATCCACAGAGAAGGTTCTCCTTAATAGTAGATTAAGAGGAACAACTATAATACTAATTATAGGTATGGCATTATGTTTACTTATACTTCATCATTGCATTATATAAACTATCTGTTTTCTTCCCCAAAGTAGTTATGATACTTTCCTTTAAAGAAAAGCTGTTTTTTTAGCTGGTGCTTCTGCTTTTTCTTCTTCTCTTCCTCTTTCTCCTCCTTCAGCAAAATGAAAGCAACATAAAGTTAAAATCCTATATAATGAAGAGATATTATGCTAATTAGACTGGACGGCAGAACAACCTTCTGGAACGGTCTTCTGGAATGATCTTCTGCAATGACCAGTGGGTGCAAGGTGGGGCCTTGGGGCTGTGAGGCAGCCAGGGCTGCAAGGACCAAGACCCTGGCACAAATTTTGTGTATCAGGCCTCTAGTGAAAAGTAAAAGAAAACAATTGCACAGTTACTTAAGTGCCTACTGAATATATTTGTTGACCAAAACTTTTATAAACAGGATTTCTTTAAAAGTAGAGAAAGTTACAGAATGTACAATTTTAGTGAAAGAAAGGGGCTTCTTTCATTATCTTGCCCAACACCTTCATTCTGTAGATAAGAGATGACTCTGGAAGTTACATGATGCAATACATGAAAAGTCAAGAAAAAACATTGCTTAGAGAAATGTGTTAAGATAAAAATCCTTCTTTGAAATGTTATTTAACTTCATATATTACCAGTACACTGAAGAAAAGTGAGAAGAGATGAAAGCAGTTAAAATTTTGTAAAGAAATAAGGTTAGCAAGAAAACCTTAAAATTTTGGTTCTCTTTATCTGTAAATAATAGCTAGATAAAGATTGGTTGTTTTAAGTACAAATTGTAATATGAAAATGTTCATAATTTATAAAGTTATTCCATGTTTGAAACCTAGTATGATATTGGTTGACTTCAAAATATACTGTTAACATATATAACAGAACATATATGCATGTGTAACTAGTCAGTCAATAGCTTCATGCAGAACATATTTATTCTTTTTATTCAACAGATGTTTATTGAGCTCCGTTAATGTACCAGGTAACATTCTAGTTACTGAAGGTACAGAGTGAACAAAACAGACCATCCTTTTGCTTAGAATGAGAGTTTGTATTCTAATGGGAGGCTTGCATTTTCTTACTTTGGAATGAAGCCTGAATAATGCTAAATATTTAGTAATTTCGTCTCTCTGAGTGTAGGTACTGTGGAATGGGAAAAAGTCTCCTAACCACTCTCTGAATTTGTCTTCCACTTTCTTCATCAAACTGTGACACTTCTCATTTACTAGCACTTTTTCAACAAAACAATAATACTAAAATTTTGCTGGTCTAATGATAAATATTGTTATTACCATCAATATTTACTATTATGCTAGCAGAACTAATCCTCATATTAGAATGGTATAAATAATTTTAGCATAGCACTGGAAAGAATTTGTGATTCATGATGGGCAGAGTTTTTTTTAAATCCTGTTCATTCCTCAGTTTCCACAGTAGTTTAGTTGTACTTTTATTACAATATTCACTAATTCAAATGTTGTCTATATATCCATCTCCATCATTAGACAGTGGTCTTTTCCAAAGAACTATGCCCTATTCTTTCTTTTATGTGCATAGTACACACCTAGTTCATTCAGCAAATGTTTATGCAATTAATATCTTATTTGAGACATTTTTATCAAGGTTAATTGAATTTTGCAAATGCTTGTGAGGCAGTTAGAGTAGGTGTTATTTGCATTTTATAAACAAGAACATGAAATCACTGGTAGACATTTATTATATGTTCAAAGCCACAATGCGCATGAAGATTGGGAAAAGAACTTAAATTTGCATTCTATGACTTTAAGTCCAGTGCTGTTTCTCTGAAAGGACTTATCTCCCTGCATACTAGTGAATCTATGTATCTACCAGTACATATATATTTTAGCAGGGATATGTCTTTGTCACCACTCCCCGCATTTCTGTTTTTCTTTGCTTACATCTCTTCTACTTGCTTAATCTTGACATGGCCCAATAATCCTATGTTGATTCAATAAACATAGGAGAAGGGAGGTCAGAACAAAAAAATTGTTTTATAATTTTTCTTTGAAAGGTTAGTCACCAGTTTTTCTTTGCCTTGCACACCTTTGATATGCCATAAGCATTAGAGTTACCTAAAGAGTTCCAACATTAAGAGGGTCTTATTCTAGCTTGAACTTTGAGATTTTTTTTATTATGTAAATGTTGAGACATTTTTAATGAGAGGATGCCTGATTTAGAAGGTCACAAGGGAGGCAGTGACATGGAGAAAGAGAAGTTATAGAAAGATTGAGTAGTTAAAATATCAGATAGTAACAAATAAACGCATGTATATAAGTTCTGACATGCTAGATTGACTTACTTTACAAAGTGCAGAGGAAAACAAAATAGAGAAGAAAGAAGATTGAGTAAAAACAGATTTTAGATTTCTTGGACTAAGATCAAAGTTTGAGGTTCTGGTAAATCATGGTGGTATCCAAATATTTGACCTACTGATTCAGAAACTCAAAGTGGGGCCCAAGAATCTGCACTATAATGGTGTTTTTAGGTGATTCTTATATACACTAAAGTATGAGAACCAATAGACAAAAGCAGAGTTTTTCAAAGTATTATGTGCATTTAAACCGATTCAGTAGGAATGAAGTAGAACCTGAAAGTGTGAGTTTTCAACAAGCTTCCAAGTGATACCAATGCTGCTAGTCCATACAATACACTTTGAGTAGGAAGTCACCGGGTATTGGAGTTGCTGCTCTGATATCTATGCTACAGAATGTGCTATGGAAAAAAGTGAATTTTAAGAAGCTTCACTGTGATTTATGACAGAATTCTTCTTTGGTAACTCATCAGGAAAATTTGCTAGAGATTTCAAATTACTTTTCAATGTTTTTGTAGGTGGGACTGTCATTTAGACTTGCCAAGAGGCAGTTTGGCTGGATGCAATTTCAGTTGTAAAATCCTGGGTGGGAGATCAAGAGACTGTGTATTTTTGATTGAGTATCTGGTC
Source organism: Lasiurus cinereus (assembly GCA_011751065.1). NCBI lineage: Eukaryota > Metazoa > Chordata > Mammalia > Chiroptera > Vespertilionidae > Lasiurus > Lasiurus cinereus. The sequence continues at coordinate 32,437,530 of JAAGEH010000304.1, forward strand.
CTGCCTTTTCTAGCTCCAAATAGCTTGGGGGGAAAATGTAAATGGATTATTTGGGTAGCACATCACTTGGGCTAGTTGCTTAATGCTCATCTGTTTTATTCTCACCAATTAAGAGCAACAGCTGTCTTAGAGGAATGGTGGTTGTTAGGAAGTGACACAGCTGTGGGATTTAGATGAGATAACAGTTGTTCAGCCAAGATAAGGCATCATTGGAATGCAAAATGCCACAAACCTGATTTATACCACATATCCAAGGGGGGGTGGGAGGGGACTTTAAACCAAAATCAACTAAAATAACAACGAGCTCCAAAGGAAAAACAAAACAAAATATCAACCCAGAGATGTTTAATTGCAAAGTCAAGTTTTTCAGACTTTTTTATTTTTATTTTAAATATGTGATTTGAACTGGAAACTGACCAAGAGAGATTCCAATACCTCAATTGTCTACAGTGCCTAGAGTTATTAATTTGTGGCTAAGACTTAAATATTTATGTAAAATCTATCCTCTTTTTGCTCAGTACAATTTGACATTTTCAAATCCTTAAGCCTTATTATGTGACAAAAAGTGTGGACATACTGAACACAAAAACAATTTTCAGTGACTAATATTTGAAAAGTGCTATTATCATAGTAAAAATATCACTTAGCCAATATAATCACTCAGCAACCCAATGGACCCTTTATAATTATTTTTTTCTTCTTTATTGTGAGAATAGAACCATCAATATATCTGCATATTTCAAAAGGAATATAACAATAATAATATAATTAATCATTACAATTAAATTCTGCTACCTAATGTTCCTTATATACATCAAAAGAATTTTTTAGACTTCCACATCTTTGTTAATGCTACTCCTCTTGGAATACACTCCTTTTTTCATTCCAGAACACCTATATCTTATTTATCTTTAATAAATTATGTCATATACAAATTCTTCATGATCTATTTTAGGATTCTCTCAACTAAAATTAATAAAATATAGTCCTACTTTGAATTTCTATCTCAGTTTATCTATGTCTTATGCCACCTGTACCTTTCTCCTTGGGATTATAGTTACTTAAGCACATGCTTTATCTTCTTAAATCCATAGTGCTTTGAAGCCAAGATCTAGGACTGACTCATGTTGGAAACTATTTTGTTCTACAAAAAAAAGTGCTAAAAAAGAAAAAATAAAGTTGCTTGAATAAGCTTCTTTAGAGGTTCTGGAAGCAGAGCCCACTTATTATTTTTAGTTTTTATCAAATAAATCAACATCAAAATGAAAAGGGAACCTACTGTATGGGAGAACATATTTACCAATAATATATCTGATAAAGGATTAATTTCCAAAATATATAAATTATTTATACAACTCAACAAAAGGAAGACAAACAGTTAAAAAATAGGCAGAGGACCTAAATAGACACTTCTCTAAAAAGAACACATAGATGGCCAAGAGACTTATGAAAAAATGCTCATCATAACTAATTAACAGAGATATGCAAATTAAAATAGCAATGAGGTACCACCTCCCATATGCCAGAATGGCTACCATTAATAAGTCAATAAACAACAAGTGCTGGGAAAGATGTGGAGAAAAAGGAACCCTAGTACATTGCTGGTGGGAATGCAGACTAGTATAACCACTAGAAAAACATTGTGGAGTTTCCTCAAAAATTAAAAATAGAACTGCCATTTAACCCTGTGATCCCACTCCTGGAATGTATCCTAAGAACCCAGAAATACCAATCAGAAATAATATATGCACCTCTATATCCATAGCAATACTATTTATGATAGCTAAGATCTGGAAACAGCCCCAGTGCCCATCAGGAGGTGAATGTGGTATGTTTATACAATGGAATATTATGCAGGTATAAAAAAGAAGGATCTCTTGCCCTTTGAGACAGCATGGAAGGATCTGTAGAGTATTATGCTGAGCAAAATAAGCTACTCAGAGAAAGACAAGTATCAGATGATCTCACTTACATGTGGAATCTGATGAATAAAAAAGATCCAGTGACATGGAAGCATGCAGCAGACTGATACATTTCAGAGGGAGGTAGTAGGGGAGAAATTAATCAATGAACTTATATGTTTACTAGAGGCCTGGTGTATAAAATTCATGCACTTGGGGCGGGGACGAGTCCCATAGCCTGGATTGTGAAAGGGCATAGGCCAGGCCAAGGGACCTCACCAGTGCATGATTGGAGGTGAGGAGGGATACAGGAAGTTGACCAGCTGGAGAGGGACCATGGGAGGGCTCCAGTGCATGTCTGGTCCATCTCACTCAGTCCTGATCAGCTGGACCCCAGCAGCAAGCAAACCTACCAGTTGGAGTATCTACCCCCTGGTGGTCAGTGCACATCACAGAAAGCAGTTGAATGGCCTTAGCATGTCATTAGCATATTATGCTTTGATTTCTTGAATGGCCAACCAGATGAATGGACACTTAACATATTAGACTTTTATTGTATAGGATAATCATAGCCCATGGACAGACAATAGTATGGGGAAGAACTGGGGTAGGGGCAGAAGTGGGGTGAAAGGGGTCAATAGGAGGGTAGGAGGGGGACATCTGTGATTAAGATAAGAAAAAAAAGAAAGAAAAGAAAAAGGGCTGAAATTTAAGAGAGATGCACAAGAGAGGAGGGAGAAGATGCAAAATCTTGCACACACTAGAAGATTAGATAAATTAAACAAGACAGTAAATGGGCTGCCTGTTGTAACTTGGTCGTAGCCTGGGCTGAATGCTAAGCTTATTATATCAGAGTTGCATAAATTTCTTGAGAGGACATTGGGAGAAAGATTTTCACAAAGTATTGGGTTTATATATGGAGGCATAGTACTTAGATTATTGCTATTCCTGTGTTAATGCATAGTACATATATTTCTAATGTCTAATTTTGCCATGTTTGTTTGTTTGTGATCCTGAAATATTCTAGTACAGACCTTTACTAAAAAGAGAAGTCATCTAGTTAGAATTGATTTGTTGTCATTTTCCAAATTTAACTTGGCATCCTATCTAATAAAAGAGTAATATGCAAATTCACCTTACCTCTGCTACACCCACAAGCCATGCTCACCAGTCATGCCCACCAGCCAGTCAGAGTGAGTATGCAAACCAAGATGGCTACAGCCACAGAGAGAATAGGAGGGAGGCTTGGGTTGCCCCTGGCGATGGAGGAAACCAAGCTTTCCTCACACCCTCTCAGGCACAGGCCTCCGCTTAAGGCAACAAAGTTTCAATGGCTGTGCCAGCAGAAGCTTGGCTCCACTCCAGGCTACAAAGTTTCAATTGTAGAAGATAAATAAATCTCAGACACCAGGGCCTCCACTTGGGTGGCTGCGGGGAGTGGCCAGCCTGAAAACCACCACAGGCATCTTGCCCAGGCCACCCCATGCCCCAAGGGAACACCCATCCTGATCCAGGACACTCTTCAGGGCAAACCAGCTGGAGCCCACCCATGCACCAGGTCTCTATCTTATCTAATAAAATAGTAATATGCAGATTGACCATCACTCCAACACACAAGATGACTGCCCCCATGTGTTCAAAAGATCCTGCCCCCATGTGGACACAAGATGGCCACCACAAGATGGCCAGCAGGGGAGTGTAGTTGGGAGGGACCAGACCTGTAAAGGAGGGCAGTTGTGGGTGATCAGGTCAGCAGGGGAGAACAGTTGGGAGAGACCATGTCTGCAAAGGAGGTAAGTTGGGGGTGATCAGGCCAGCAGAGAAGGGCAGTTGGGAGGGACCAAGCCTACAGGGGAGGGAAGTTGGAAGTGACCAGGCCTGCAGGGGAGGGAAGTTGGGGGTGACTGGGCTTGCAGGGAAGGGCAGTTAGGGGTGACCAGGCCCACAGGGGAGGGCAGTTAGGAGCAAAGAGGCTGGCAGGGGAGCAGTTAGGCATCAATCAGGCTGGCAGGGGAGGGGTTAGGGGGTGATCAGGCTGGCAGGCAGAAGCGGTTAGGGGCAATCAGGAAGGCAGGCAGGTGAGCAGTTGGGGGCTAGCAGTCCTGGATTGTGAGTGGGATGTCCAACTGCCCATTTAGGCCCGATCCTACATGGCAGTAGGACATCCCTCAAGGGGTCTCAGATTGGAGAGGGAGCAGGCTGGGCTGAAGGACATTACCGCTCCCTCCTCTCTCCTCCCCGTACATGAATTTCATGCAACAGGCTTCTAGTAGTAACTATAATCCAATATACAATATGTGAGAGAAATAACAAATTAGTAAGGGATTTCAAAAAGAAAACAAAAGAGGACTTAGACTATGATGATATAAAAGGACTTCATTCATTGATTCAATTAATAGGTAGTATTTGAGTGATTATATTTCAAGTCCTGGGCCTCATAGAGCTTTTGTTCTTTTTGGGGAGATATGTATTAATCAATATATTACACAATAACTGCAAAATCACATCTATAATAAAATTTAATGAGGTAATTGATGTGTAATGTTTGTCGCATTACTTAGAACCTACTAAGCAAATGTTTAATAAATATCAGTTATTCCAATGATTAGTTTTTAATCTAAAAATGATGTTACAAAAGGTGTGTGAGCAAGGAAATGAAAATTATCGGAAATGTTTTCTGATGCTTAATATGGAATTAATTTTTCAGAGAACTTGAAACAGAAAGTGATTAAAATTGAAGAATCTGTCCCCTTTCAAATCTATTCTACAAATTTTATAAATGAGGGCATCTATAATGGGAAGGAAGGAGTAGAATCATATATTTAATATGAAGGAAGATAGAATTGACCTAGAGTAACTATTTTGATAAAGGACAAAGGAATACAGAGATTTGAAGCATGGGTAACCCTAGATGGTAGTGATATTAAAAGAACTTGGGGACATAGCACTTGGAGCAGGTTCATGAGGTAGATAATAAAGTACATTTGGACTTACTGAAGTTGAGATGCTGAGATTTTCAGGTGGAGACTTTCAGAGAGGTGATGGGGTAAATACTTATATTTGGGAGTCACTTTTGTATAGAGTTATAGTTACAACCTTTGTAATATATGAAATTACCTTTGAGGAAGGCAATAAAAAATTAGCTGGTTTCCACCTGGCTGATATGGCTCAGTGGTTGAGCTCAATGTATGAACCACAAGGTCACCATTAGATTCCTGGCTAAGAATGAGTTGTGGGATTGATCCCTGATGTGGGGCATGCAGGAGGCAACTGATCAAGGATTCTCTTTCATCCTTGATGTTTCTTTCTCTCCCTATCCCTTCCTCTCTGAAGTCAATAAAAATACATATTTTGAAAAATTAAGGATTCCCTAAATTTGGGGTTGACAAGAAAAGTCTGTGATAGAGAAGAGGAGAGAGTACGGCAAAAGAATCATGAATGGGCAGGGTTAATGCAGCCCTAGAGGTTAGAAATTCTAGAGGATAGCAGTTTCAAATTCCTGGGAAAGCTCGAAGTGAATGGCAGCTGAAAAAGGTTGTTAGATTTGGCCATTGATAACCAACCCAAGGACAATTTTATAAAAGTTGTGTTGGGGTGGCCAGATTATAACATTTTTGAGGAATATCTACAACTGAAGACAGAGAGCATGGACTATTCTGAAGAAAAGTTGGGTGGCAAAATTGAAAAGCAGGGTAATAAAATCATATAGACTGAGGGAATAACAATGATGAAGAAAAGTTTTCTTAGAATGCAGGAGAGTTGAGTTAGAATCTACATTTGATGGTGTTCTATGCTTTGGCGTTTTTATTTTATTTTTTCTGTGTGTTTTTTTTAATTAATGTAATACATGTACTCATATCTTCCCATTGCCCTGCCTCCTCACTCCCATGCATACCCTAACGCCCCAGAGTCTTGTGTCGATTAGTTATGTTTATGTATGCATACAAGTCCTTCGGTTGATCTTTTATCTACCCCACCTTTCCCTAACCAGCCTGATGTAATTTGATAGTCTGTTTGATGCTTTACTGCCTCTGTACCTATCTTTTTGTTCATCAGGTTATAATATTCTTTATTGTCCATAAATGAGTGAGATCATGTGGTATTTTTCTATCATTGACTGGCTTATTTCTCCAGTTCTATCCAGGGTTACAAATGGTAAGAATTTCTTCTTTTTTATGGCAGTGTAGTATTCCATTGTGTAGATGTACCATGGTTTTCTGATCCACTCATCAGCTGACCAGCACCTAGGCTGTTTCCAAATTGTAGCCATTGTAAATTGTGCTGCTATGAACATAGGGGTATATAAATTCTTTCTAATTGGTGTTTCTAGTTTCTTAGGATATATTCCTAAGAGTAGGATTGCTGGATCAAATGGGAGTTCCATTTTTAGTTTTTTGAGGAAACTCCATACTGTTCTCCACAGTGGCTGCACCAGTATTCATTTCCACCAGCAGTGCACGAGAGTTCCTTTTTCTCCGCATCCTTGCCATTACTTGTCTTTTGTTGATTTGTTGATGATTGCCATTCTGACAGGTGTGAGATGATATCACATTGTCATTTTGATTTGCATCTTTTCGATAATTAGTGACTTTGAGCATGTTTTCATGTGTGTCTTGGCCTTCCTTCTATCATCTTTCAAAAAGATTCTATTTAGGTCCGTTGCCCATTTTTTTAATTGGATCATTTATCTTCCTTTTATTAAGTTGTATAAGTTGGCTGTAGATGTTGGAGATTAAACCTTAATCAGTGATAACATTTGCAAATATGTTCTCCCATACAGTGGGCTTTCTTGTAGTTTTGTTAATGGTATCTTTTGCTGTGCAAAAGCTTTTTATTTTGATGTAGTCTCATTTATTTATTTTCTCTATAGCTTCCATTACCCTTGGAGCAGTATCAGTGAAGTTCTTTAGGCATATATCTGAGATTGTGCTGCCTATGGATTCTTCTAGTATTTTTATGGTTTCCCATCTTATGTTTAAATCCTATATCCATTTTGAGTTTATATTTGTGTATGGTATAAGTTTGTGGTCTAGTTTCATTTTTTTGCATGTATCTGTCCAATTTTTCCAACACCATTTATTGAAGAGGCTGTCTTGATTCCATTGTATGTTCATGCCTCGTTTGTCAAATATTAATTGAGCATAGTGGTATGGATTGATACCTGGATTCTCTATTCTATTCCATTGGTCTATATGTCTGTTCTTATGCCAGTAGCAGTCTGTTTTGAGAATAGTTGCTTTGTAATACAGTTGAAATCTGGTATTGAGATCCCACTTACTTTAATCTTCTTTCTCAAGATTGCTATGGCTATTCGGGGTCTTTTTTTATTCCAAATGAATCTTTGGAGAGTTCTTTTTAGGTCTGGGAAATATGTTGTTGGTATTTTAATAAGTAGTGCATTGAATCTATAGATTGCTTCGGGTAATATGGACATTTTAATGATGCTGATACTCCCAATCCATGAGCATGGTATGCTCTTCCATTTGTTTACATCTTCCTCTGTCCCCTTTTCAGTGTCCTGTAGTTTTCTGCATATAGGTCTTTTACTTCCTAAATTAACTTTATTTCTAGGTTTTTGGTTTTTTTTTGGTGTGATGGTAAATGGGATTGCTTTCTGTAAGATCACTATTAGTATATAGAAATGCCATAGATTTCTTGGCATTAATTTTGCATCCTGCTACATTGCTGAATTTATTTAGTAAGTGTATTAGTTTTTTGAGGGAGTCTTTCAGGTTTTTATGTACCGTATCATGTCATCTGCAAATAAGGACAATTTTCCTTCTTCTTTTCCAATTTGGATGCCTTTTATTTCTTCTTCTTATCTAATTGCAATGGCTAGTACTTCCAGTACTATGTCAACCAGGAGTGGTGAGAGTGCGCGTCCCTGTCTTGTTCCTGTTCTTAGGGGAAATTATTTTGGTTTTTATCCCTTGAGTATGATGTTTGCTGTGGATTTATCATATATGGCTTTTATGATGTTGAGATATGAACCTTCTATTCCCACCTTGCTGAGAGTTTTTACCAAGAAATGGTGTTGGATTTTGTCAAATGCTTTTTTCTGCATCAATTGATGTGACGTCATTATTTTTAACTCTCAATTTGTTTATGTGATGTATCACATTTATTGATTTGCTGATATTGTACCATCCTTGCTTTCCTGGGATAAATCCTACTAGGTCATGGTGTATGATCTTTCTGATGTAATGCTTGGATCTGATTTGCTAGAATTTTGTTGAGGATTTTGGCATCCATGTTCATGAGGGATATAGGCCTGCAATTCTCTTTCCTTGTGTTATCTTTATCTGGTTTTGGTATTAGGGTGATGCTGGCTTCATAGGAGGTGTTTGGAAGTCTTCCTTCTTAAATTTTTTGAAATAGTCTGAGGAGGATAGGTTTTAATTCTTCCTTGAATGTTTGGAAAAACTGTCCTGTGTAGCTATCTGGCCCCAGGCTTTTGTTTGCTGGAAGCTTTATGATGACTGCTTCAATTTCTTCCATAGTTATTGGCCTATTGAGATGTTTAGATTCTTCCTGATTTAGTTTGGGAAGGTATTATTTTTCTAGGAATATGTCCATTTCCTCAAGTTGTCCAGTTTGTTGGAATAGAGTTGTTCAGAGTATTTTTTTTTGTTTTTAACAATCCTTTGTATTTTGTTGGAGTCTGTTGTTATTTCACCTCTTTCATTTCTGATTTTATTTATTTGGGTCCTTTCTCTTTGTTTCTTGGTGAACCTGGCTAGAGGTTCATCAATCTTGTTTATCCTTTCAAAGAACCAGTTTTTGGTTTTGTTGATCTTTTGTATTGTTTCTTTGATCTCTATGTCATTTATCTGCACTCTGATCTTTATTATTTCCTTCCTTCTGCTAATACTGTGCTTTTCTTGTTGCTCTCTTTCTAACTCTTTGGGTTGTAGATTTAGATAATTTATAACCATTGTTTCCTGTTTTTTGCAGTAAGCTTATAGAACTGGAACTTCCCTCTCAAGACTGCTTTTACTGTGTCCCATAGATTTTGGATTGTTGTGTTGTCATTGTCATTTGTTGCCATGATGTTTTGTATTTCTTTCTTGATCTCTCCGGTAACCCAGTCATTGTTTAATAGTATGCTGTTTAATCTCCATGTGTTTGATTTCTTTGGATTGTTTTTATTGTATTTGATTTCCAGTTTTATGCCACTATGATCTGAGAAGATGCTTGATATGATTTCTATCTTCTTGAATTTGAAGAGACTTTGCCTATGACCCAACATATGGTCTATCTTTGAAAATGACCCATGTGCACTTGAGAACAATGTATATTTTGTGGCTTTGCATGAAATGTTCTGAAGATGTCAATTAATTCCATCTGGTCTAGTGAGTCGTTTAGGATTGATGTTTCTTTGCTGACTTTTTGTTTAGAGGATTTGTCCAATGGTGATAGTGAGGTATTAAAGTCTACTATGATCATATTGCTGTCAATCTTTCCCTTGATATTCTCCAGGAGTTTTTTTTATGTATTTAGGTGCTCCAGTATTGGGTGTGTATAAGTTTACCAGCATTATTTCTTCTTGTTGGATTGCTCTCTTTAGAATTATGAAGTGGCCTTCCTTATGTCTTGTTATGTCCTTCACTTTGAGATCTAATTTGTTAGATATAAGTATTGCATTCCCATTTTTTTTTTAATTATTTCCACTTTCCTGAAAAACTGTCTTCCAACCCTTCACCCTTAGTCTGTGTGCATCTTTCTTTCTGAGGTAGGTTTCTTGTAGATAGCAGATATTTGGGTCATCTTTTCTTATCCAATCTGTTACCCTATATCTTGTGATTGGAGCATTTAATACATTTACGTTTAAAGTTATGATTGATAGATAATTTTTTGTCGCCATTTTTATTCTTTACCCCGATGTTTCTTTTTCACTTCCAATTTCTTTTTTTTACAGCAGATCCTTTAACATTTCTTGCATTGCTGGTTTAGTGGTAATAAATTCCCTTAGTTCTTTTTTGTCTACGAAGCTCTTGATTTCACCTACAATTTTGATTGAAAGCCTTGCTGGGTACAGTATTCTTGGATTCAGACCCTTCCTTTGCATGACTTTGTATATTTTATTCCATTTCCTACTGGACTGTTGAGTTTCTGTTGAGAAATCAGTTGTTAGTCTGATGGGAATTACTTTGCAGGTACTTTCTGTCTCTCTCTGGCTGCTTTTAAGTTTCTTACTTTATCATTGGTGTTTGCGTATTTAATAATAATGTGCCTTAGTGTTGGTCTTTTGGGGTTCATTTTGCTTGGGACTCTGTAAGCTTCTTGGATTTGTGTGGGTTTTTCTCTTCCCTTTATCAGGGAAGTTTTCTGCCATTATTTCTTCAAACAGGTTTTCTATTCCTTGCTCACTTTCCTCTCTTTCTGGGACTCATAATATGCGGATGTTGTTTTGTTTTGTGTTATCCCAAAGTTTCCTTAGGCTCTCCTCCTGCTTTTTCTTTTTTTTTTCTTTTTTTTTTTAGTAGATGCTTTACTTGAGTATTTTTTCCTACCTTGTCTTCTAACTCACTGATGCAGTCATCTGCTTCTTCTATTCTACTCTTGATGCTTTCTCTTGAATTCTTTACAGCAGCAAAGTCATTTTTCATTTCTTCTTGATTCTTCTTCATTTCATCTTGGTTCTTACTCATATTGTTGAATTTGTCTTCCATTTTGTTCAGCCACCTTATGACCATTTCTCTGAATTCTTTCTCTGGCAGGTTGCTTCCCTCCATTTCGTTTACTTCTTTTTCTGATGATGCCTGCTTTTCTTTCATATGTGGGCTATTTCTTTCTCTGCCCATGGTCTCTCTTCTCCAGGTGTCTGGGTATGTAGTTCTCTCTCCTACATTGATTTAACTGCTCAAAATACAACACAACTAGGTACAATGGAGAAGGTACTGAAAAGAAATATATTTACAATGTTAATAACCACAAATACGGTGACCACCAGAGAGAGACAAATTAAGAGTAAGTAGAGAAAGAAGAAGAGAGAAAAGAGGAAAGAAGAAAAGAAAGCAGTGCCAAAATGAAATTGGGTGAAGGGAGAAAAAAGAGAAAAAAAAAAGAAAAAAAAGAAAAAAGAGGAAGAAAGAAAGGTTAGAGAGAAAAGACAGAGAATAAGAAAGAAAAGGGGAACAAATTATATATATGAGGAGAAAACTCCAATGGAATAGTCACTAATCCCAACAAATGCCGGCAACAAGTAACTGGAGATTAATAAAAACTACAACTAACAACTAATATCAGGGGAGGCTAGGAAAAACAGAGATTAAAATACAAACAAAAGCAAAGTAAAACAAGTAGAATAAGAAAAAACAATCTCACAAAAAAAAGTAGAAAAAAATCAATAGAATCAATGTTCAAGCAATCAATAACAAAAGGACACAGAGAAAAACAATATTTTGGATGGTGAAGACAGAGAAGAGAGAGGTGTGTATGTATTTGGAGTAGGTGATTTGAAATTAGATATATACGTGGGATAAGATTTTAATCAGGTAAAAAGAAAGAATAGGGAAAATCTAAACTAGGAAAAGGGTAAGAGAAACAAGACAACAAAATGGGAAAAGTTAGGAAGAAAGTGATGGCATAAAGGTAGAGTTGAGATAGAGTAAAATGATGGTAAAGAAAAGATGAAAATAGAATGTAGAACTCTAATACCAAAGTAAAATAAAGAGAAAATAAAATGACACTTCTTTTTTTCAAAAAGATAAAATGCTAGTATTAATAAAAATAAAAATGTAATAATTAAAATGGTAAAATCTATTGAGGAAAAAAAGAAAAATTATCTTTTTAATTAAAAGATGAAAAAATAAAAAAATAAATATATAAAAGAATAGAATGTGCAGTAGTGAAGGTCATTCACATCCACTATTGTTATGTTTGGCACACCTGTTTCCCAGTCAGGATGGTATTGCAATTCCCTGCATTCTACTGCTGCTCAGTGTTGTAAGCCAGTCGTGGTTTTAAAGCAGGCAGTGTGTCTTAATTTCTTTATTCTTTTGTGATTACATAAGAGTCAATTTGTGAGTCATCCCCTGGGTGGCAGTGTTTTAGAATTTACCTCTGATACTATAGGTCCTCTCTAGCCTGTGCTTAGATCCTGCTTTTCCTGTGGTACTCAGTACCAGTTTGTGGTTGTGGGTTGCCCCAGAGCTGGTTCTGTGATGGTTATTCCACACTCTAATCCCCAGGTTCCAGAAAAACAACTTTTCCCTGCCTTCTCTTAGGATGTTTCCAATTGGTGATCTTATATATTGGGCTTAGCAGTCAGAAGCAAGGATCTGAAGAGGAAAGAGTACAAGTCTGCGCGGTCCCCCTTTCCCGCTCCTGTTCAAGCAGCTGGCACACTTTAATAACTCCCAGGCCCCTATGCCTCAGATCAAAATGGGTTGCTTTCTAGAGATCCCCTTTGTTAACAACTCTGAGGGCCCCCTTCTACATTTAGGGATCATGCCCTGCCCAACATCCACAGATTTCTCTAGATGCAGCTTTCCCCTGGTCTAGTTCCCACAGTATGTGCGTCTTTTTGTTCTGTGGGACCAGAGACCTCACCTTATCCCAGGTAAAATCTTACCTTTTCGTGTGGTGTGTAGTGCTCCACTGAATCCAACTGGGGACCAGTGCTCTGGATTTCATAGCTGTCCAATGAGTGCAGCAGCTGTAGCTTTTTAAATATATATATATATATATATATACACACACACACACACACACACACACACACACACACACACACATATATATATATATTATTGATTTTTTACAGAGAGCAAGGGAGAGAGATAGAAAGTCAGAAACATCAATGAGAGAGAGACATCGATCAGCCGCCTCCTGCACACCCCACAGTGGAGATGTGCCCGCAAGCAAGGTACATGCCCCCAACCGGAATCAAACCCAGGACCTTTCAGTATGCAAGCCAACGCTCTATCCACTGAGCCAAACCGGTCTCTGCTGCTGCTGTAGCTTTTGAGTCTTCTGATAACATCCACTTCCCCCTTCAAGATGGTGTGGTCTCTGTGTTTGTGCTGGTGGCTCTGGGAGAAAAAAATTCCATGGCAGTGGGGCTGTCTGGTCAGGGGAGGCCCATCCAATAGTCCCCCACCTTCTCCTGGAGGATAACTCTCTCTTAACTTGCCAACAAATACTCCCAGTGTGACTCTCAGCTGTTCTCTCTGTCTGCTCAGTGACAAAGCTCTGGACACATCTGTCTATTCCGCTGCCATTTTTTTCTCCTCTGCTTTGGTGTTTCTATTTGGCTAAATTAAATAATCTGGAATCAAATGAAACTGAAGCAGTTGCAGTCTTAAAATGTACTAAACCTGATGCTATTCCAATTTGTTGTAGAAAAATGGTGTAATTACATTTCTAAATTATCAAAATTTCTATAAAATGGCTAGACTTCTAGTAGTGGTCCATCCTACTTGCTAGTGATGGTAGGACTTGCCAGACAAATAATGCTTATGCTGAGCTCCTGGTTTTGGTATTGAACAGTATAATACAAATTTTAATGTTACACTGGCATCTTAGAATGTAATCTGATCATATCACTATAAATGGAACCACAGCTATTTGCATTTCTAATTTTGATTTAATGACAGGATAATTATTGATTCTCATTTCTAGTTGGAACTTGAAGAATGTGTATTATATATGAGTGAATGTATCTGTGTATTTGTGTGTATAATAATTACTAGTTATTGAATGTTACTAGTTTGAAGGCACAATAAAATTGATTAGACATATATATAATCATCATTCCTGCCCTACATTTATAAATGAAGAAACTGGAATTTCAGAAGTTAAGTATTTTATTCAAGGTCACACAGCTAGTGGGGAATTACAGATGAGATGCAAACACAGCTCTACCTTTTACACTCTTTCCTCTTTTTTGATATATAAAGTGGGAACGAGCATAGTAATGTGGTACATTTCATAAGGGATAGGAGAAAACTATTACTGAAAATTGTGTCCTGAATTGTATTGAATTCATTAAGTGACCTAGTTTTTCTTCATCTGTATTAGAACTTGTGAAAAGTGGGAGTTGGAAGGGATCTTAGAGGTCTTCATTTCTGGAAACCAAGGTAGAGATTTGTTTACCATCACACAGACTATTCATGAGCTGGACCACAAAGGATCTTCTACCTTGAAGTTCTTAGTCTACTTTCCTAGATCTAGCTTAAAGTGTATAAAGAAAAGCACATTTATGGATTTTTCAGTGATTTGCTTCCATAATTTAAAAACTTCTTAGCATTCTGGGCAGAATCTCCTTATAAGCCTCAGGTGCCTTGAACTCACTTGGACTTTTATTCTAAGAAGTTTTCTCAGTAAAGTTCTATCTATTATGTTTTGGACTGATATTTAATTTTTCTTTTACAAGCTGAGCAATATAAGGCTCTAAGGTGTATGGTGTAAAAGTAGTTGTTAAAAGAAGGAATGATGCCATGTCAAGGGGATTTATATTGGTAATTTAATTGGAAATACTGCAATTAGCATGAAATATCCCACTTGATATGAATTTGATATCCCTATTAAATAAGAGAGATAAAAGCTCTACACATTATTATCAGCATCATACAAATGATAGTTGATACCTCATTTTTTTAAAAAATATATTTTTATTGATTTCAGAAACATCAGTGCTGAGAAAGAATCATTGATCTGCTGCCTCCTGCACACTCCCTACTAGGGATTGAGACAACAACCCAGATATGTACCCTGACCTGGAATCAACTGTGATATCCTGATTAATAGATTGATGCTCAACCACTGAGCCAGGCCAGGGAGCTGATAATGCAAATTTTTTAATACAATGATATTTTATTAAAATAGCACCGTTGATGCCAATCCTTAGGGTAGTTTATGCTTATCTAGAAAAAAGTATCAAAGCTTCTCAAAGAAGTTTCAGTTTCTTTCAACAACTGTCATTGGTCTGTTATTATAAAGCCCTATTGCTCCTTTCATTGTGGCTACACTTTAGAAAATAGATGCTGCAGAGATAAAACACCACCTGGGATATTTCTCCCTTAAAGCAGGACAGTAATTGTAATAGGCTTGGTGCTTTTGTGGGTTTATTTTAAACATTCCTAAAAAAGTAGGGTTTGTAATTTTCCTTCAGATTACAAGCTGACATTTTTTTTAAAAAGTAACAGGGTATGTAGCACTTCTGTGTGATGGCAGCTGATAATTACCATAGTGTGAGAGGGGCTAGATATAACCCAGGCATTTTAAGAAACATGACTGATTACAGAGCTTTAAGAGTAACTCAATTCAGGAATTTTACTTTGTTAGTCAAATTGAACTATTTTACTTAACCAATTTCATTTCACTTCTTTCTTTTATTTTTCAACCAAAAGCCACCTTCTCATCTTCAATTGCAAGGCTGTTCCCAGGAAGAACAACGTACAAAACTGAAAAGTGAAATGTATTAAATCTTCTAAGAGTATCAGTATGAAACTGCTTCTCATCATGCGTAATGCCTCTGGGAAGGCACACTATATGATAGCATTATTTTTTTCATCGTTTAATAGGGTTACGTTTTTCTTTTCCTGAAAAACTAAAAAAATAATTTTATGGCTAATGTCAGGATAAACAAATGTCACACTGTCTGGGCTTGGTAGTATGTATACCCAGAGAACTTGAGAACTGTTAAGCCAACTATGTGAGAAGTGAGAGAAGATGGTGTCTTATAAGGAAATGAGAAGTCTTCAAACATATTTTTAAATACAAAATGTGTGTGGTCTGATAGTAAAAGATTCAAATTCACAAGACCGTAGAATGTAGTAACTGCTATTGCAATGGAAAACTATTACTCAATAGTGATATTTCATATAATTAATGAGTTATAATTTGTCCAAATAAATGCACATTTCTAAGAGTTTAACCAATAAATGCCCCAAATCTTTCCTTCTGAAAATGGGGGCTGAAAATACTTGCAATTAGGGAAAGATGCATGCTATTTAAAGTCCAATGTCCTCTTAATGAAAAGTACATAATTATGAATATAAAATTAGATCAATGACCTTGCAAAGGGGTGCTGAAATTGAACTTCCTAGTTTCATGGTAAATCCATCTCTATTGAGAAATGGTCTATTTATACAAGACTGAGTTGGAAACATACTTACATCTGATGAACCAATGTTCCTTCAGAGATCACCATGGTATTTAAGTTACCTTTGCCTTTACTGGTCACTTTTCTCCAATTCCAATTCTTTATACTGCTAGCTCTGTCTTCATTAATTTTTACCCTCTCTCCTATCAAACACATACAGATATATGATTCTACTTTGTACCTTTATCACTGCTTTTTCAAGCTTACTTTATATTGTCTAGTATTACCACAGCATTAAATTAGTGTTTTAGGCTCCCCCCATCCTCGCTCCCCAAGAAACCAAATTCATTGTTGAACCCTTTATCCCCAAACCTTCAGAATGTGATTGTATTTGGAGATAGGACTTTTAAAGGGCTGATTAAGTTTAAAGGAGGCTCTTAGGTGAACCCTAATCCAATTTGGGTGGTGAACTTATAAGGAAATTTGGATACATAAAAGGACACCAGGTATACACATGCATAGAGTGTTGACCATGTGAGAAGGCAACAAGAGGGTGGTCATTTCAAATTCAAAACAGAGGCCTCACAGGAAACCACCTTGTCAGCAGTTTGGTCTTGTACTTCCAAGCTTCTAGAATTCATATATATATATATATATTGACTTCAGAGAGGAAGGGAGAGGGAGAGATAGAAACATCAATGATGAGAGAAAATCACTGATTGGCTGCCTCCTGCATGCCCCCTATTGGAGATCGAGTCTGCAACCCAGGCATGTGCCCTTGACTGTAATCAAACCCAGACCCTTCAGTCTGCAGGCCAATATTCTATCCACTGAGCCAAACCAGTTTGGGCAAGTCTCTAGAATTCTAAGAAAAAATAAACTTTGGTTGTTTAAGTTATCCCATCTGTGGTATTTTGTTACAGTAGTCCTAGTAAACTAAAACAATTTACTAGAATTTATCAAATAAACTGGGGAGCGGGCCTAAGCCGTCAGTTGGACATCCCCCTAGGGCTCCCGGACTGTGAGAGGATGTAGGCCAGGCTGAGGGAACCCCCTAAGTGCACAGATTTTGTGCACCAGGCCTTTAGTATGCTTAATAACACAACAGAAGCTAAATGAGTGCCTAAAGGCACATATTTCAAATATTTTGGTTGAATGAAAGAACAAGTGCTTGCGTGCACACACACATGCAATCAGGATAGATTTCAGGAGGGAGTTTTGATGAAATAGCATTCTCCCTTATTTTCTTCTCTCAGACAATGCCAACTGCAAAAGAAGGTTATAGTGATAACATTAAATCCATGATTTAATAGGTCTTAATGATGATCAAATATACACAATCATTGAGTCCTTATATGGTATAAATTCAGGAAAATAAGAGGTGACCAAGTTTTCCTAATCATATCAGAGCATTAAAATCATGATAGACATTATTTTGATAATGAAAGTAGTGCCCATAGGTACAAACATTTTTACTGTTGTTTGTTTGTTTTAACACGGTCTTGTACAGTAGGCTGGCTATTTGCCACAGGCCTCATGTAGTGCTGCCTGAAATTGTAAAATTTCTTTGAAAGAATCTACATGGTCAGATCTTTTTGAAGAAATCTTAAGAAAACTTGTTGATATAACTCATATCTTATACAACATGAGATAAATCTGTGACACAAAAGCAATTTATTAATTTGTGATCAGTTATAAATTACTATCCCTGTGCATATGAAAATTCAGGAGAAATAATTATTATTTAGGTGTGGCCTTGGTGAAAACATATTAAAAGCAAAGAAAATAGTTGTTATTAAAGAGTTTTCTCTAGTTATAAGTTCTACTCATTAATTGGTCTTCCATTTCCAGGGAAAATTTTATTTTAATTTGGAAGACCATACATTTATCTATTGTGCTATTTGTTTATTTTATAAACATTTAGTAAGCCTTTACAATAGGCAAAATATTATGCTAGGCATTAGATCCTATATAATAAAAGCATAATATTCAAATCAACGAAATGGCTGACCAACCAGGACCACACTATGACACCCCACTGGCATCAGGCCAGTCAAGGCAGGTGCAATGTGATTGGTCAGGGGCCTACCCATCTCCCCATGATCACCCTGCAAAGGGAGGCCCAGCCCACTGACTGATGGGGTGGTCAATTGGGGGGGCTCCATGATTGACCCAAAGAGGGAGGCCCAGGACACCAACTAGTGGCTGTGGTGGATGGACAGGGCCTCCCTCTGTGAGGGAAGCCCTGATCCTGGGTGCTGGAGGGAAGCCAGTGTTGGCAGCCTGGGAAGGAAGGCTTACTCTTGCATGAATTTCATGCATTGGGCCTCTAGTATACAATAATGAATGATACTGACATTATCTCTGTCCAATAATGAATGATACCAATATTGTCTCTGTCTTATGCTTTAATTGTCATAGCGAGTAAGGTGCATTTAATTTTCCCATTGATTAATGATATTTCTCTTCACTTTGGCTTAATTTTGCTGCTCTTTACTTTTTATAGTGCTTATTTCCATAAATGTTTATACAAATATTGTATACATCTAATAAAATCTTTTTGAAAGAATGGTCCAAGTTTTCCATAAAAGTATAAAACATTCCAAATTCAAGGCTCTCATGACCCATACTTTAATGCTCTAGGCATCATAAAACAAATCAAAGAGACAGAAAAATAAATCTGAAAAATATCTCCAAATAAACACATATTTCCTAGTTGATCAAAGTACAATTAAATATAGAAACCTATGTATATTTTCTCCTGTGTTGGAAGGAGTTTATGAGATAATTCTCTAAAAGCAGAAAAACAGTTTTAATACCTAGGGGTTTCTATGGATCAATACTTGATTATGCATGCTCTTTCTATTGACACCAAATCAAGTGAAATTTTGACTTGCCTGGATTCTACACATATATGTCAAGGCACCTTGCCTACCTAGCAACTTACTAAGATTAAGTTGTCTGACTTTGGAGAACCAGTCATAGTTCTTTTTTTTTAAATATTTTATTGATTTTTTACAGAGAGGAAGAGAAAGGGATAGAGAGTTAGAAACATCAATGAGAGAGAGATATCGATCAGCCGCCTCCTGCACACCCCCTACTGGGGATGTGCCCGCAACCAGGATACATGCCCTTGACTGGAATAGAACCTGGGACCTTTCAGTCCACAGACTGACGCTCTATCCTTTGAGCCAAACCGGTTTTGGCGAGTCATAGTCTTGATGTTCACAAACATAAAATCATTGTCTAGAAGGAAAAAAAAAAAGAAGAAGAAGAAGAAAATGTCTAATTTCAAGGCACCTTATTTTTCTTGGGTTGATTCTATAGATTTTTATCTAAGGAGTAAGCTTTTATAAGAGTTGCCCGAGGTGAAAATGTATGAAGGCAAGTATCTACAGAAGCTGCCCTTTATCTAACCACATCACCTCTCAGAAGCCATGACTCTTGTGAACTGGATAAAGTGGGATGAGTGGAATAATAGATTTAAGCGTATAAAAACTAGACATCTGAAGAGACTTTCTTGTTTTAAGGATATACCCAACCTACTTTTAAAATATTCTTTTAATGGAGAGTTTAAAGAAAGTTCCTTCCTATTATGAGATCAATGATGCCCTAGTTAAATCATTTCTTTGTCATTTTGGGTGGGTTTAAAGAAAATGTTGTTATATTGTCTCTAAAGGGAAGCTTTTTTTATTTGGCTGGCAAATAAATTGGATATTTAAAGAAGGCCAATTCACTGCTTTGAAATGTCATCTACTTATAATTTCTTATTAGAGGCGTAACTAACAGGTAAAAATGCTACCATGATGCATATAAATACTGTTGGCAAAGATTTTATGACTTTGTTTTAGGAACTCCTAGAGGATTTGTAAATCTGCATCACTTGAAGGTCCCTGTTTTGTGGGGGAAGAAATGATGGAGAAGATGAGTTCATTACCCACTTCTGTCCCAGCTTAAAATTAATTAAGACTAATTAAAAAGTACTTTTCCTCACCATAGGTCTGCTATACTCAGTTTTATTACCCTTATCAGTTTATTAGATACATAATTGTCCTTATAAAGGAATTTTGAAATAATCATTGTTTCCCCATATATGTTTGCTGCAATATACCTTTCTTCATATACTAGAGGGGATAACATTTTTAATTTGGTTCTAAATATTTCCATGCTGGTCAAGAATAGATTAAAGATGTGCAAAAAATATAATCAATTCAAGGTCCTTTGGTCTCTTAATTTTTAATGTTTCTTAATCAGCTATTGCCTGTGGGGGTGGGACCCTGGACTCTACATTTCACTTGGGCTACTTTCCTGTTGTGTGATATGATTATGACCAAGCCACTGGACTCAGAATCATAGTCTCCTTGTCTGCAAAGCAAGAGGGTTGTACTTCTCTCTATGTTCTTTAAGCTCTTCCAATTCTACAAGACTGTGACTTTCTTTGAGAGGTTATCAAGATATTTAATTTTATACTGTGTGTGATTTTATTTCTCCTTCAGCACAACTGAGCACCACCTCAACTGCACTGTATTCTTCTCTAGTGGTTTCAAAGGATATAATCAGTTTCATTATGTTCCATATATCTTTGCTGAAAGAGATTAGACTCAAGAGAACATAGTCTTTGGCTCAAGTCATTTACTGAATTAGTGTAATGAAATGTAAAAGAACTCGCTTGCACTCAGGGACAGTTTTATGTGAAACTACCTGTGGAGAAACAGATATTCATTCAACATTTGGTCAGACTTAATCACATCTTAAATCTATCTCTTGAGGGTGGGAATGGGAATTAGACTGTTTGGTTCTAATGTATCCATTTAACACTACTTGTCTTTATAAAAAAATTGAACATTTTTTTGTGTGAGAACATTTGAATATTGCATTTGAGATGGTTATGTCTTTCTATTTGTTTATGCATTTTGCACTACTTCTAGGCATTGAAATATATTAACTAAAAAATACAACAAAGATTATTTTTCTTGGAGCTAAAATTCTAGCAAGAAAATAGAAGAGGCTGGCAATTAACAATAGACAATAAAAATTAAATAAGGTAGTACATAATTCTATATTACATGTAATTTAGTGTGTGATAAATACAATGGGGAAGAGAGAAAAAAGATAAAGTAGAAGAGGGTTAAAGGAATTAGTATGTTGGGGAAGGGGGTTTATAATTTTAAATAGGCTTTTCAGGTAGGTTACATAGAGGGGACATTTGATCTTGAAGTGAGGAAGTAGACTATGTAGATATTTAGAGAAAAAATGTTCTAAAGGGAACAGCAAATACAAAAACTCTAAAGTTGAACAGTGCCCAGAGTGTTAAGATATATCAAGGAGGCTAGTGTGACTGCAGCAGAAGGAACAAAGAAGCAGCCAGGGGCAGATCACAATTTTCCATTTGCCTCTCCAGATCTGCCCTTATCTCCTCTCCACCCTGTTTGGAGTCACAAAAAGGCTGATAAGTATGAACTACATCAACAAGCTTCTTTGCTCACCAGCTTCCAATGGGAGTTACAGAGGAGAGATCCAAAGGCAAGAGAACAGTGAGGTCAGACAATTTTTTCCCCTGGCTCCCTCCCTGATTGGTTGCTGCTTATTGACTTTATTCTTTTACCAAAGGCCACTCCTCCTGTCAGGCATCCCTGAAATATAAAAGTCCTCCCTCGGCTCATGTAACTGGTAACTATTTTCTCCTCTTGCCCCAGGAGGATTAGAGATGGTAATAGTCTACTATTGAAGCCTCAGGGTAGTGCATTATCTGATTTTTTTAACCCCAACCTCATTTTGCAAAAATTCCCTTTCCTAAACTGTTCTCAATTACTAGTTTAATTTTGCCACCATTTTCCTCCAGATCCTTAACCAATAAAGGTGTTGTAGACCATTATAAGACCCTTCATTTATTCTGAGATAGATGTGGGAGATGCAGAAGAGTGACTCATGTTTTAAAAGAATCAGTTCAGCCCCTGTGTTGAAAAGTCTGTAAGAGGGCAAGGAAAAAGTTAGGAGGTTACTGCTGTAATCCAAGTGAGAGCCATTCCATTTATATCCTGCTATATAGACCAGTTTTTCTAATCAATAACCCGTCAATCTAAAATGTATCTCATAACCCTTTATAAAAAAAAATCATAAACTTTTACCAAGCCCTAAAGACCTATATAGTTTGTAAGAAACAATTTCTTCATAGTAATTCTGATTCTGTTGAATCAAATCCTGGGTATTACTAGTAGGATAATTCATGCTTATAAATAGAATTTTTAAAATCAAACTATGTACCCATCACTTATTAAATATTATTCCATTTTTCTTTATAGGTCATTTGCTCTCTGCTTAATAATAAAATGTATTTTAAAATGCATTTTTTTTAGTGTTCTTTTAAATTTTCTTACTGTGCATGGTAAGAATACTTAATATGAGACCTAACCTTTTAACAAATTTTTAGGTGTAAAAGACATTATTATTAAGCATAGGTATAATGTTGTACAGAAGATATCTAGGGCTTATTCATCTTTCTTGACTGAAAATTTATGCTCATTAATTAATAACTCCCAATTTCCTCCTCCCCTAACCCATGGCAACCTCCATTCCACTCTGATTCTATGAATTTGACTATTTTAGATACCTGATGAAAGTTGTATTTGTCTTTGATCTGCTTATTTCATTTAGCATAATGTACTCATTTCACTTTCTTTTTTTAAGGCTGCATAGTATTCTATTGCACATATATGCTACATTTTCTGTCTATAGATATTTAGTTTGTTGTTTCTACAACTTGCCTATTGTGTATATTAATGGAATGAACATGGGAGTGCTAATTCATTCTTTTCAACATTATTTTTTAATGTTGAAAATGTCTCAAAGTTAAAAAGGATGGGATGGCAGTGGAATGGTGATGGAAAATATTAATCGAATACATATCAAATCCAAACTGACAAGATCAGTGATAGAAAGATCCAAAGGTGTTGAACGACCATAACAGGGAAACATGATCTAGTTTGGGGGAGTTCCATGGAAAAGTTTTCTTACAAGGAACAGAACTATGTTCTATCTATAATAGTAACAGACATTTTCACCAAGAATAAAAATTTCCCCATACTTGACAAAGTCAGATTTCTCTTAGATATCCTTTGACTTTGAACACAAATAGAGGTTGCTTTCTAGTTTGCTTAAAGCAATGGAGGTAGAATATAATCTACCTGATCATAGTTGGGTTGTGGCCATGTAGTTAGACTTATATTAGAACCACTCTTATAGACTCTGAATGTAATTATGTATCTGACTTATTTCCCCCAAATAAATATGTTGGGTTCTGAGAGAAGGGGATGGAATTCCCATATACTGAGCACAGACTCTGTTCCGTGCACTGTTCCAGGAATTTAAGTACATTCACTCTTTTCTCTTTTCTAACAGCTCACATAGAATCTAGTCTGTCAGCACTATCATGAAAAATATACCCCTAATCTGTCAACCTCTGCTATTTTCTCCTTAATTTAACCTACCATAATCTCAAATACAGGTTTGTGTAACAGTTTTCTGATTGGTCTTCTGTTTCTACTCATGTGTCCCCATAATCATTTCTCCACATGGTGGCCAGAGTGACGTTACAGTTAATCAGAGCATGTCACTCTTTTCTTCAAAGTGCTTCAGAATTTTCCATTTGCCTTGCCAAGAAAATGTGAAGCCTGTACACTAAAGATAAGGTACTGAATGATCTGTCCATTGACTTTCTTCCCATCTTCTATTGCCCTCAGTCTCTCTCACTGCAATCTGGCCTATTGCCATTTTGATACATTCCAACATGTTCCTGCCTTGGAGTCTTCACACTTGCTGTAACTTCTGCCTAAGCCACATGTCCTCTTCACACAGATGACCACATAGCTTATTTCTTCTCCTTGTTCAGATTTCTCCTCCTCATCTCAGAGAAGCTTTGCTGATCAACTGATTTACAATGCCAAGATCTCCTCTCATTTCCTAACCCTTGCTCTTGGACCTCTTGGTCAACTTGATTTTTCTTCATAGACCTTATGACCTTCAATATAACATGTGTGTTTATTTGCATATTTTCTAGAATAGAAATTCCAGAGGTCAGAGACCTTTTTTCTTTCTTTATTTTTTATTTTATTTTATTTTTTTAGATTGCTCCATTTTCTCAGAACCAAACATGGTGCCTGGTACATAATGTTATATATGCATATATGTTTTTGTTATTCATCCTTACCTGAAGATATTTTTCTATTGATTTTCAGGAAGAGTGGAAGAGAGAGAAAAATACAGAGAGAAAAACATCAATGTGAACAAAACATATTGATTGGCTGCCTCTTGCATGAGCCCACACCAGGGCCTGAGCTGGGGAGGAGCCTGCAACTAAGGAACATGCCCTTGACCAGAATCGAACCAGGACTCTTTGGTCCACAGGCTGATGCTCTATCCACTGAGCCAATCAGGCTAGGACTACAAATAATTTTAGAATAACTGACTCACTGAATGATCTCGTTCAAAACTCTTTGCCTGTGATGATCTTCAAAGGCAAATACCAGAAGTCCAGAACCGCACTCTTGTACTCTTCAGTGTCTTGAACTGCCTTGAATATAAGTAGACATTTAGAAAAAAATTTCTTAAAAATAAACAAATATAGTTATAAACAATAAACTTTGCAAATTGCTGTTGAGAGTCAATATAATTTTATAAGTAAGTGCATAGTCTTTGTGGTTAGACTTGGCTGTATGAATATTATATGGGCAATTTGCTTTGTCAGATTGAACAAATTACTTAACTTCTCTGAGCTGGGTTTCCTGACCTGAAAAATTAGATTAATAATAGGAGTAGCCTCATGGAGGAATGTTCTCAGCACAGGTTTGCATATGTTGTCAATAAAGTGATCCTTCAGCTTGGGTGAAATGATCTCCTCTGTTTCTTAGGTTTCTCTGTGGCAAGTAGTTAATCTCAGTCAGTATTTTCTGTTTGTCAGCTCCTCTATTAGGTTTTAAGCCTTTGGAAGGCAAATAATTAATTTTATTAATCGTTAAATTCCCTGATCATTGAAAGTTCTTAATGAATCTGTTTTGAATCAAATAGGACTTAATTTGAGATGACTGTCCTTATTCCAGAAAAAGAAGGGCACTGTGATATTGACTAATGTCAATATTAATAACTATTGATGAGGCACAGGCACCTACCTACACTCATGTAAAGTTATGAGCAAAAGCCATTCTAGACAAGCTGTAAGCTTGGGTCTTAGGCATGGAGGAACAGTAGCATGAATGAGAGGGAGGAGAGCTGAGTTGGCTGGCGGAGAACTTCCCTCCATGCAGACCTTGTTCCCTTCCCAGCTGCTATTGGCTTTTGTCAAACCAGTTTCCTAAACGCTCCAGTTGGATCTCTTTTATCAGTTGCTAGGTACTGCCAGTTGTGTCAGGTGAAGTAGTGGAAATTTATATTCAACTTATAAATAGTTTAAGAGCCTGTCTTGGTGCAATGTGAAACGAGCAAATATTCCATTTCTCCTGGGATGGATTAGGATTCAGTGAACGATGCTGTCATGTCAGCTGTGTCAGGGCCCCTGTTCATGAGGCCACACAGCTATAAGTTATTCATAGGAACATAACAAACAAAGACTTAGCTGTATCAAATAATGAGCATTCTTCTCCTGAACGTTGCTCTCCAGCTAGAAGCTGAGATCTGCACGGTCACCCTGTTAGAAGCAGAAATGGACCTCACAGTCTTCAGGGGTGGTGTACTTTGCAAATACAAAAAATGTTGCACTGAGCAACTCAAGGAAGCTCCAGGGAACTTTAGGATCTTTCTGGTGAAATGGGATGGAGGTTTAATCTTCCTTTTCCAGGGGAAGTAGAGCAAATATTTTCAGTAGTATTCGTTTCTATCCTGGGTAGATATTAGGGGTTGTGTGTGTGTGTGTGTATGTGTGTGTGTGTGTGTGTGTGTGGTGGTGGGGAGGGGGTGCTTCCTAATATCTTTGGCTCATATATTCAGATCTTTATACTTGGTGCCTATAATTAAAATTTCTGAGAGAAGAGAGTTTTCTTCAGAGTGATATTTAGTAGTTCTTTTATATTATTTAAAGAGGATATTATTTCAGAGGATGAATGAAGGTCAATAGGAAGAAGTACTTTTTCATTTTTGTTTTTTGGCTTGAAGGAGCTCTAAAGTCTTCATAGTAAATAGTGAAAAAAAAAGATTGGATTTGGAATCAGATATAAGCTACAATATTAGTTTCCCTGAGACCATGGGCATGTTAGCTAACTTCTCTGAGTGATATAATGAGGGATATTAAAACTTGGAAAGCTCTTACTAAATGGCATACATGTTCAAAACATTGAGCACTATCCCTTTGCACATTAGGTATCCAACAAATTTCTTTTCTTCTCCAATTTTTATCAGAAATAAAATTAACTTCTTCATTGTCTACTTATTTTATTTAAAAAAAAAAAGAAAGAGAAAGAAACATTGATCAGTTGCCTCCTACATGCACCCCAACCAGGAACTGAACCCAAAATCTAGGCATGTGCCCTGACCAGGAATTGAACCCATAACCCTTTGTTGCTTGGGATGATGCTCCAACCAACTAAGCTACCTGACCAGGGCTCATGTTCTATTTATTTGAATGTTATTATCTGTTTTCTGTTACCCTTCAGATAATACCCACAGCTCTGAGGATGAAGTTCACACTCTAGCCATAACTTTTCTTGTGTCATATTGTTACCATCAGTCACTGGCCACATTTACAATTTTCTGGTTCTATCTTCATGATAGCTGGCTAACTTATTCTTGAAAATGTACCTTGGCTGTCATTTGTTCTTGTACCTTTTCTGACCCTAAGTTTGACCTCTGTGCTCCAGAGGCACCTGTTACATCCTCTTGCTAGCTGTGTTGGATTTTCCTCTATCCTCAGCTAAACTTCAAGTTTCAGAAACCCATCATAGTGACTAGCACATAGTGAGTGATCAATGAATGCACTGAATGGACAGATGAAAGACTAACTATGAACAAAGGGTTTCCAATTTGAAGATAGTTAAAAATAGAGGTTTTTCTCAGTAACTGAAGTATGTCTGGACCAATAATTAAGGTTTTACTTCTTTTTTGGTAAAGAAAATTGTTAGTTTGTGAGGAATTCTGTGTTATTGTGGGTTAGTATATAGACACTGGACCCTGATGGGCTAGGTTCAAATCCCTTCCCTGTCACTGATTAATGTGTGATCTTACATTAGTTATTCAATCTCCCTGCAGCTTAGTTTTCTCACCTGTAAAGTGAAGATAATAATAATTTCTATTTAAGGAGATGTTATAAAAATTAAATCATATTTTGCATGTAATGAACTTGTAACATCTGCAATGAGCTTATACCAGCACATGGCATATGGTAAACATTAAATATTTAAGAAATGAAATAAAGCACTCACAAGTGCAAAGGATCAGATGTGGACTCAGAGTAGGGCAGGGTGCCCATAGACAAGAAGCATTATTAGATTGAAAGCATCTTATTACCCTTCAAAAACTGACAAAACAGAAGGATTAATGGCTCTATAAAAAGTAATATCACTGCAACTGCTCCTCCTTCTCCCCTCCTCTGTAGAGTGGGTGAGTTTAGTGTCACACTTTGGAAGAAGCTAGAAATATCAGCTTAAAAATGCTTGGCAACCACCTTAGAATGACTATCTGACTTTGAGGGAAAGGAAGAATACTGAGGTATCCCTTTTACCCAAATTTAGAAATGTCATGGAGGCATAATGAATCATCTCTTAGAGGCTCTAAAAACATTTTTCTCATACTGAGTATTGCCTATTTTCTTCCACTGCCATCAGTTGTGAACCTCAGAAAAACCATCAAAACCCTAAGGAAGTTACCCAGTTTTATGAATGATGGGATCTGCTTCAGGTTTAATTCCTTTACCACACTTGGATGGACAATTATTTGGCTCCTCAATCTCTTTTCTACTCTATAAATAGTCGAAGTCAATCAGGGTAAGCCCATCCCTCTTATCAAACATGAGCTCAGACATGGGCCAGTGGAATACAAGGAAAGCAATTTGGGAGGAAAAACCCAGTCTTTCCTGCTGGAAGTGGAAAAGGAAGCATGTTGCTCTGAATCTTGCTGGAAATCATTTCCAGGCAAGACTACCAGCCTTAGGATGAACCAGTACCATGACTGACAGCTTGGAGGGATGGGAGGCAGTTCATTCATGATGCCACCTTTGACCCCAGTAACCAGTCCTAACTCTGTACTTCCTTTTTTGCATTACACTAAGTGTCCTTACCATTAAGCTGGTTTAACTTGGGTTTCAGTTATTTGCATCCAAAAAACCTTCTAATCAAATGCACTCATGATGCTTCTTCCACACTGTCTCTTAAAGCAGTTATTTGTGTCCATGTGGGTGTCCTTATTAGATTGTGCATAACTTGAAGATAGCTGCCATGACCCATTCATCTTTTATTTCTCTATTTGTTGATATATAACAATGTTGAAAGAAATATGTCCCCACAGCCTTTGTTCCTATTTAACAGCAATGAAGCCCCTACTTAAAAATAATTTGCTTTTTTGATCTGAAATCATAAAAGCCAATGCTTGGTAGAAGTGAAAAAAAGCATGATCTTTCAGTATCTTTTTTTTTTATGTTGCTCATGCAATAGTTGGAAATAATAAATCTTATACAAATTAAACCACTGAATTATGTTTTCATAACACGCAACTAAGCATACTACCCTTAGTTTTCCCTCTATCAGAACTAATTTCAGGCAGTCTGTTTATAGAGGGAAGATGAATTTTATTGGTGACAAATGCACTCCTGCATTAACAAATTAAGTGTGCTCTCAAAGGAGAAAAAACAAACTCAGAGAAAATTGGGTTGTCTGAAAATTGAAGTCTATAAAAAGGATTTCTTTCCTCAGGGACATTCAGTATTTTTTTGTAATAACATAGAAAGAAAAACATATGCCTCTTGAGTATAACATTAAAATAAATTAATTTTGCTGCTTTATTCATAATGGCTAACGGCAAACTGGGAATGTTTATTTCTAGACTTCACTTGCTCAGAAAACCAGGTTTTCTATGACTTTCATCTCACTAAAGATAAATAGTTGTGTCAACTTATAGGAGATAAAAAAAGGTTTTTGTTCCTCTATTTTTAGTTTATTATTAATAGACGAGTGGTCATGAGGAATAATAGGACCTTAAAGCCTCAAGATCTTGACTTCATGCCAGTGGAACATCTGCTTTTTTATGCTGTTCTTGGGATATAAACTGCCTCCTACTTCTTAGAATTATACTATCTTATGATTAGATCCTGAAGACATTCTCCTTTGTTCAGCCCCACTTGTAGTTAGTTTTTACTTAAAAAAAGTAAAAAGTTTTCTAACATATACTAAGTTTTTTCTCCATCTGTTCTTCCATCATCATCCTCTGGCTGGCTGTACACCCATTCTCCTGAATACTAGAAAATTCAGTCATGTGTATATTTTTGGCATTCTCCAAGTCTAGAGTGGAGAGGCACCAATCCACCACAGACATAAGTTACTACATGTACAGTATCTTCCAATGAGATGAGATCCTCATTATTTTTTACTTCAGGATATTATAATTTTAAATATTTGATTTTCATAACCTTTAAAATAATGAAAAAGAATGAATGACCTGTGGGATTGAGAAGTCACTGAGAGATCCTGAAACATAGCAGTATTTCCTACAATTCACCAGTTGAAAATCTTATTATGTAGAGAAATGTTGTAGTCATTGATAAGAGCCCTAATATTTCATTGCAAAAGAAACAAACTTTAGTAAATAAACAGTTGCCATGTGACCACAAGTATATTTGCACAAGTCTGGAAACATTTTGAAGACCCATAAATGTGACTATTACCTTTGTTCTCTCTTTGACTTTTTTCTAAAGTTTTAAACAGTGATGGTATTTATCTAAGAAGCAATACTATCCAAGCCTGTTTTATAAATAGCTGCAAACCCACTCACTCAGGGTAAATAATTAATTCTAAGAGGTTTATTGCTGACTACAGGGTTTTAAAAATATGTATTTAACTGCAATGGACTTATTTGAAGACATAGTTTTTAACTCTGCAAAGCAGAGTTAAACCTGAGCAAAATAAGAATAAGCCTACAGGAGAGATTGGGGACAAAATACTGAACTGAGCTTCCTTTTGGAAGTGAATCTCTCTAATATCTTGTCATTTAGAAACTGGCTGAGATGTAGCCCAAATGGTGGATTCCTTGGTCTTGTCTTATCATGGAGCAGAGGGAAGTGGCCACATATGGAAGATAAGAATCAAGGAAAGACACTGATATCTGCAGGAATACCTAAGCAAGTGCAGGGGAATACACCATTTAATTCAAAATACTTCTTCATGTTACAAGGGTAAACTATCCTATCTAATAAAGAAGCACTATGCAAATTGACTGTTACACCGTCACAAAGGTGGTGGCACCCATAGCCACAAGATGGCGATGCCCAGTCCCCTCAGCTCCACCAGAGTCCCCCAGTCCTTTCAGCCCAGCTGGGGGTGTGGGGATATGTGGCAGGTGCACAGTGCAGGTGGTCCTGCTCTCAGCCCCCCAGCTGCCCAGGGCTGGCCCGAGGTGCAGGCAAGCCTCAGATGATGGCTGTCCAGATGCCCAGGGCCGCCCAAGGCTCAGGTAACCAGGGCTGGCCAAAGCTTGCACTGCCAGCAGTGGCAGCAGCAGAGGTGTGATGGGGGCATTGTCTTCCCCTGATTGCCATGTTGCTTCCTGCTCCTAAGGGCTCCCAGACTGTGAGAGGGAGCAGGCCAGGCTAAAGGACCCCCCTCCAGTGTATGAATTTTCATGCACTGGGCCTCTATTCCTACATAATAAAGAGCTAATAAGCAAATGATCATCATGCCCTAGTGCTCTTGCACCTTCTCTTGGGGGCAAGAGAACCTGAGGCTGGGCCAGGGGACCTGAGGCTGTGCCCCCTGCCCTGGCACCAGGCGGGGGGACTTGAGGCTGCAACCCCTGTCCCAGCATGCTCCCTGCCTTGGGGCTGGAGCCTGGAGGACCTGAGGCCAGGCTTGGGGAACCAGAGGCCGCATCCCCTGCCTGGCAGGACTTGACAGGGACATGAGGCTGGGCCTCCCCACCCTGTGGGCCTTGATTGGGTGGGGCTTGACAGGGTGAGGCTGGCCAGGACTAGGTCTCACGCAATTTTGAGGCACACTCAGGTGGGTAGGGACTTGACTCTGGGTTCTGTGGCATGACCCAGACTCTGACAGAAGGGAGATTTTCATATACATTTTACTAATTTTTTTCATCAAAAATTAAGTCAAAATTATGAAAACAAGAGGTTGTCTTTTCACAGTATATTTCAGCCCCCTTATCCAGTGGTCAGCAAACTCATTAGTGAACAGAACCAAATATCAATAGTACAATGATTGAAATTTCTTTTGAGAGCCAAATACTTTAAACTTAAACTATATAGGTAGGTACATTGTTATTAACTTAATTAGGGTACTCCTTCAATCACACTGTATGTGCACATCTGCACATGGTATTTTGTGGAAGAGCCATACTTAAGGGGACAAAGAGCCGAATGTGGCTCGCAAGCTGTGGTTTGCCAACTACTGCCCTAATCTATTCTTGTTAGTTTTAAACATGCTTAATCATCTGACAAGACTACACAAATGATAGACTGTTTGTATTAAACACATATTACAATTTATTTTCCCATGTATGATTAGATATATAAGCATTGCTGCCAGAATGTAAAATGACACATCAACTATAAGCAGAGATAATAGCAGCTGCATGCAAGAAAAGGCATATAAAACACCTGAAACTTATAATTACATCTCTCTCCCCACCCCTTGCATCTGTGTCAGAATGCATTTAGGTATCATAGACCTCAGGTAGTCATTAAATATTACATGAATATTTTATTAAGATTTACTACAAATACATGGGTGATCCATGGGTGCATGAATTTTCAATTTTGAAAAAAGCTTAACCCTAACCCTATTTTTTTTCCTAATAAAAAAAAAACACCCTTCATAGAGACCCATAAGTTAGTCATTATACTTTGCAGTAATAGAATGCACAATTTTTCAGATTATCTATATATAGAAAAGCCTAAGTGACCATTGTAACCCAATGGATGACCAAACAGGCTGCTTGGGGTAACTAGGTTGACAGGGGGGTTAGTGAGGGGTGACCAAACGACTGAGTAGCAGGCTGTGTGGGGCAACCAGGCCCGCATGGGGGTCAGTGAGGAGCAACCATAGAACTGAGCAGCAGGTTGTGTGGGGGTGACCAGGCCAGCAGGGGGGCAGTTGGGGGTGACCAAGCCAGTAAAAGGGGAACAGTTAGGGGTGATCAGGCAGGCAGGTGAGCAGTTAGGAGCCAGTGGTCCTGGATTGTGAGAGGGATGTCCCCTAAGGGATCCCAAATTGGAGGGGGTGCAGGCTGGGCTGAAGGGATCCCCACCCCACAGTGCACAAATTTTGTGCACCAGGCCTCTAGTTAAGTATACAAACATGATACAGATTTTAATACTATGATTATTAGTACTATGACTATACCTGATAGAAACCACACTTCAAGAATGTAGGCATATCTATATATATTGCTCATTTGGCCTGCATTTATAATTTATTGTATTGGTTATTGTCATTGAATCCTCTCCTTTTTTTTTTTTTTCGCTGAAGTTATGCTACTCTTGATACCCTTTCCATGGAATGATAGCATCACAAGTCTTGAAAAGATCTTAGAAGTCAACTTGTACACTCTTTACCTTATATTGTGGATGTCCATACAAAAGCCCAGAGATAAAAGGCCTCATTCTTGGTATCAGAGCTCAGATATTAACTTAGTTTTGTAGAGCTCAGTTTTTTAGAACTCATTCTGGGGCAAGATAGTTAGATGTTAGGATAATTTTTTGACAAGTGGGAAAAGGGAAACTAAGACAATTCCACTGGTATAAAATAAGACATCTCCTTCACATGGTTTAGGTTAATTGGGTGTTTCTCAGCTAAGCAAATGTATAGTATTTACAGTAATTCAATAACTTTCTATATTATCTTATTTTGTTTTTTATAAAACCACTGGGAAAGAACACATGCGTTTTTGAAATAAGAGTGTCAATGACATTGTGACTTTGGTCTTTACTTCCTGTAAATGGGTTTGTGTGTGTGTGTGTGTGTGTGTGTGTGTGTGTGTGTGTGTATAGATATAGATATAGATATAGATATAGATATAGATATAGATATATAGTTCTGCATAGTGCAGTTAAGATTAAATATATTCTGAAAAGTTCTAGTATTGATATAAAAGATTAAAATTTAAATTTCTAAGATGTCTTTGTATTTAAAGACACACACAGAGCTTATCAGTACTTTCCTTCATTATTCAGATCTAATATTTACTATAATAATACAAAGTTAGATAGAATGTTATAGAATTAATCATATTTTATAGTTATACTACCTACTTTAAGGTACACTAACCCTCATTAGTGTTTTACTCTTGCGTGAGGCCACATGTAAACTTGTCTTACATCACACTTTGACTTATGCTATGAATCAGTAAGTTCACTTGAACCCTGAAACTAGGAAATAAATTATTGTAGATAGCATTATAGGTTACTGAGTTCAGACCAAATCAACTTTTGAGGATGTTTCCTGAGATATTCTACAAAAGATTACCTTCTTGTTAAAAAAAGTAATGCTTTCTTTTATAAAAATTTTATTACAGTTATCTTAATTTCATTAAAAAATCCCACAGGTAGTGTTACAGGGCACTGAGTTTAGCAGGGGGAAGCACTGGGGTAACATTGGAGCCAGCTCTGTTCTTTGACTCAAGAATCCAAATCTTGTTATTTGACCACCAATAAGTAATGTAATATAAATAAAACATATAAGCACGCAAAATTATTTATTATGTCATTATTCATACTCATGCATAATTAGAAAAAATAAAGTTAATATGGAATTAGTTTGGTAACCAATAGCCACATAGGATGGTGGTATGAAGAGTGACTAAAATTTTTCTGCCAAATATCACTATTATAATGCTTCATTAAAACATAACAATATATCAAAATTAAAAAAATAATCTGCAAAATACAGAGCTTGACAGACTCTTGACCTGAAGACAGAGCCCCACTACTATCTGGGAATTCCAATTCTGGAAACAGCAGAAAGAAGCTGACCAGTGGAAAGCATGCAGTGGGAGCAGAAGCAGAGATCTAGAGAGAGAGATTTCTTGGCAAGATGGATAAAACATGGCTAGTAATCTCGGATTCACTTTTTATCCAGACAGATTGTTGGCTCTGGAAACTGAGGACTGCTGGCAATTTTTTAAATCGGAGGTAAATCAGAGTTAGTTTGGAGGAGAAACCAATCTGTTTAGATAGCTCAGGGCCAGGATATAGGAATTCAAGAGATTAAAAAAAAAAGATTACAGACCATGATATTTGAGCCATTTTGCCTTGTGGGTTGCTTTTATGTTTATTTTTTACAAAATAATGGGTTGGCTGCTGGGCCTATGGAAGGAAATTTTGCATCTGGTACAGAGTAAAAGCAACATGTTTGCAAGTGTGCTTTGTAATTGCGGGGGAGGCCAAGTGAGAAGTATGGGATATAGTGTGATATTGCAGAAACAGTAGAAAACAATTTGGAATTGAATATATCTGGGTTTAAATCCTGAAACTTATTTGTTGTGACCTTGAGTGAGTCAGTTTCCTCATCAACAAAAATGGGGACAATCACATAATTTCTAGTATTCTGTGTCAGGATAATATGTGTAAAATGTATAACTCCTTCTCTGGCACCTATCCAGTGGATGCTTGTAAATGTCAGCTTCCAGCAGAAAAACATATATTCATTCATGATGGTTTGTTTCATATTTTTTGTTTCCTATGTTTCACTCATTGTATAGGCTGCAACAAATTACTATACATTTGATGACTTAAAAAAATCAAATTTAATCTCTCACAGTTCTGGAGGCCAGAAGTCAACAACCCATGTTAGAATGCCTCCAGAGTCTCCAGCAGGAGAATCTTTTCCTTATCTACTCAGTTTCTGGGAGCTGTTAGCATTCCTTGGCTTGTGACTGCATCTCTCTCAGCTCTACCTTCACATCACCTTCTGGTGTGTGTCTGTGCTTAATCTCCCTCTGTTTCTCTCTCTCTAGGGCACATTTGATTGCATTAAGGGCTAACACAGGTTTAAACTCACCTCTAGATCCTGAATGTAATCACATCTATTGCCTTACAGGGTAATATAACAGGTTCAGGAATTAGGAAGTGAATATCTATTTGAGGAACCATTTTTTTTTTTTTTTTTCAGGACAGAATAGCAGTAGGAGAGAGGCTAGCTGGGCTGCTTTGACTCTCTAGAAATGTTATACAAAAGAAATGAATCTAGGCTTGGCTGCTTAGACTCACTGGAGAGTCAGGGAAAAGAGTCCCAAGGGACAAGTTCAGGAGATTAGACTGGGATGAGCTGCTGCTGCCCATTGCTCACCTGGTTACAAGTCTCCTGGGGCCCCTAAGGGCTTAGGAGATGTATGCCTGAAAGGGAAGAAAGGGCTGGGCCTACTCCTGAGAGAGAAAGTGCCTAGTTGAAACTGATGTGGTTGTGGAGGAGGCAAGTACCCTTTTTACCTACATGGCCATTCTTGACTGGGAGGTTAAAAGTAATTTAGCCCTAACTGGTTTGCCTCAGTGGATAGAGCATCAGCATGCGGACTGAAGGGTCCCCGGTTTGATTCCAGTCAAGGGCATATACCTTGATTGTAGGCACATCCCCAGTAGGGTGTGTGCAGTCAGGCAGCTGATTGATATTTCTCTCTCATTGATGTTTCTAACTCTCTATTCCTTTTCCTTCCTCTCTGTAAAAAATGTATTTTTTAAATATATATTTTATTGATTTTTTTACAGAGAGGAAGAGAGAGGAACAGAGAGCTAGAAACATCGTTGAGAGAGACATCGATAAGCTGCCTCCTACACGCCCCCCACTGGGGATGTGCCCGCAACCAAGATACATGCCCTTGACCGGAATCAAACCTGGGACCTTTCAGTCCGCAGGCCGACAACTCTATCCACTGAGCCAAACCGGTCTCGGCGAATGTGTATTTCTTTTAAAAAAAAAAACTAATTTAAAGTGAAAGATGTATATGCAAATAGAAAAATAATGCTTGGCCAGATTTTTGCCTGCAAAGAAATAATCTTGTACACTTTCTTAAATATGAACTTATTTCTGGTGTTGGTGTCAGCTTTTGTTAAAAATTTATTTTGTTAATCCTCACAAAAGGATATGCTTTTATTGATTTTTAAAGAGAGAGGTACAGAGAGAGCGAGAGAGAGAAAGAAATATCGATATGAAAGAGAAACATCTTATCAGTTGCGCTCCATATGGACCCCAATCAGGGATCAACACTCACCCTAGGTATCTTTTGATGTCTGGGACAATACTCCAATTAACTGAGCCACCCAGCTAGAGCTTTTCCATAGCATTTACTTTTTTAGATCTCATGGACATGATATATCATGTATATGATCAAATTTCCCTTTTCATGTCAATCATTAAATTTATGCCTGGCTATTCTATCTAATAAAGAGGGAATATACTAATTGACTATCACATCCTCAAAAAGGGTGGTGCCCACAGCCAATAAGGAGTGAATATGCTAATTGACTGCCATGCCCCCCAAAATGGCAGCACCCACAGTCACAAGGTGGTGATGCCCAGTGTTTATTATCCTATTTTCTAGTTCTACATTAGAAATAAAAGGGCTCCAGTGCTGAGGTAGGGACTTGAAAGGAACCTGGGGCATTTGGGGAGGAACTATATTGTCTGGCATCAGGGCAAAAACTCAGGGATGGCTTTCTCCCAAACAAGGTGCTCATAGAAGTCATTGTTCTTGTGCTGGGACCTCCCTTGTGATTCTCTGAGAACCTGGTCCATCCAATTTGCAATCCACCCAAGCTATTTATAGTGGTTTTCTTGGCTCAGGCTTCAGAGTTTGCTGAAATCTCTCAAACAAGTAGTAGCTGGTGTCTTTGTGACCCATACTTATCAATAAGAAGCCCGAGATCTGGCACTAGTATCAGCATGCTTTGTTTCACAGCTTAGCTGTAATATGGTGCCTTTATGAAAAGAGGTAAATTTGGACACAGAAACATACATGTAGAGATCTCCATGTGATAATGGAGTCAGATATTAGAGTGATGTGTTTGTAAGACAAGGAATGTCAAAGATTATTTGAAAACACCAGAAAATACAAGGAAGGATCTTCCACTGGAGCCTTGAGTGAGGTGGGGCTCTGCTGACACTCTGATATTAGATTTCTAGCATCCATTACTATCTGACAATCAATTTCTATAGTTTTAAACCTTCCTGCTTATGGTGAGTTGTTACAGCAATCCCAGAAAACCAATGCAGATTTTTCTACCAGAAAGCCAGATGGTACTGCAACAAATACTGTAAAAACGTGGAAGTGGCTTTGGAATTGGATAATGAGTAGAGACTATAAGAATTTTGAAGTGCATGATAGAAAAAGCCTAGATGATCCTGAAGAGGTGGTTTGTACAAATGTGGGTGTTAAAGGTTATCTACTGACTGCTCAGAAGGAAGTGAAGTTGGTGCCAGAAAAACCTTTCATCACCTCAGAGAATATAAATGTGATGAGATATATATTTCAGATTTCTGACATCTAATTTTTTAAAAAGTGAAATTATTAAATAGCTATGTATTCCTTTCATATAGCAGTAAGATTATATTTTGTTGTTCAAGGTTGTTATTGGAATAATAATATCTTTGGATAAAAATGTAATTAGTTATATTGCTTCCAGGACAATGACTTGGGATAGATTTTCCTTAACCTGTGTATTTTCCTGACTGCCAAAAGTAAACATAATGGCCTTCTACAGGAAGTTATCGCAAAATTCCCAGCAAGACTTAACATGATTAGGGAATTCTGTGCTTGAAAGACCAGAGATCACCTTTGTGTGGGTGTTTCATTAAGATGAAATGGATTTGGGATTTGCTAAGAGATCGGTCAAGCCAGCACACATCCAGGTTTGTCCCAGAGTGATATCTGCCCTATTTAATGTGGCCACACAAGCGGGTGAGACAGTAAGCAGATGCACTGGAGACATTTGCTAAGACAGAAACAAATGAGGAATAAAGACATTTTCCCTCCTTATTTCCATTTTATGCGTGTTGGGTTTGACAGGGGTGAGCTCTGCTTTCATGTAGATGATAATGTATTGCTGAAAAGGACACAGACCAAGCAAGCTTCTCACTGAGCTGTAGACTGACTTCCTGCTATTTTCTTGGATGTTTTCTTTCACTCTTGAAAACAGACAACAGCTAACTTTAAAAGCATTAAGATAGCTTTTAAGCTTACTATCACTATTCAGATCAATTTGGAACCAAGTCACACCTTGATCCCATTTTGATGCACTTTCTTTATTGGCCACTGGCCAGAGCAGAATTCAAGAAGTGATAAATACTCATTTACACCCAGACACAGCAGTGTGTGCTGAGATGGGAGAACGTATTTACAATTATTAAACCTATTGCATTTTGGTGGTGGGGGGTATTTATTCATATCAGCTGGAGTTGTGTTGTGGTTGTCCACAATAGCTGCTGGCTTTAGGAAGAGATTTGTCACTCTTAGTGGCTTTGCTGCTTAATGATCCATACTTGCTTTCTTTAACCTTCAGCAACAACTTATAACGTGAATGTCAAGTTAAGTTTAACTAATCTGGTTTAGAATCAACTGGTCAGATAGCACATAGCTGAGAAACTTATTGTAGCTGTAGAGAAACACAGCAAATCTTAATGAAATTCCTTTAGAAGAGAACAACTTGTCTGTACTAGTACTTAAAGAGAAAAATCTATGTTCTTAAAATTTGGAATGTCTCTTGGCAAATACATCATTTATCTAGTGCAAAAAATATGTAATGACCACTCAAAATTTTTTAGCTTATTACTGGACAATTGGGTTAGTCCTCAAGTTGAAGCTAATGGAAGAAATACAAACCTTAGGATTCTCAGGATCTTGCTATGGTTTCATGCATCTTATACTCTGAACCGGCCTCAACCAGATATCACATAGCTGAGAACCACCTTACATTCTTGTATCTGACAAGCACTGAAAGCACCGAAGATGGTGAGTTGGCACAAACAATGCATGCTTTGGCAAAAACATGACCAGACTTTCTGGGGTGTCCCACAGGGACAGCACCTGCCCCTGAAATCAGGCTCATCACTCTTCAAAGAACAGCCCCTTTTCTAACATATGTACTTTTATTTACTCATGTAAAAAGATTGACAAAAGAAAAAGGAAATCAATCTACTTTGGTTTGGACAAATAGAGAGCCATGAAATTAACTTGAAAATACACAGGTAAAAAGCACACCTACTAAAGTATCATTTATTATCTGTAATAAAGAGATACTTATTTACTTTCATAACAGAATCCTGAAAAGGGAATGCAAGGTGTGTGAGCATGACATGAAAGTAGAGTGATATTTTGCTGGATTAAGCAAGACAAAGCACTTAGAAAAATGACAGAGGTGATTCTAAACAATGCATAAATATACAGCTTATACATTAAAACTAGTCTCTGTACCTGGAAAGATAAAGCACCTTTAATCTAGCATATTTATGTTTACTGAAAAGAAGATTGGATCCTGTTTCTTTACTATATTTTTCCTTCTGAAAATTATATAGATTGTTTATTATTTCATATACTTTAAGCTTAGTGACACTATTGATAACTGGGAATATTCATCTAAATTAGAAGAATGGAAGGGATCAACCTTCAGGAAGAAATCATAGAAACAGAGGAAAAAAGGGACATTTCATAGCCAAATTAGTGTGAACTGCAAATTATATATTTTTTCATTTAGATAGATGCTTATTATGTCATTTTCAAATAACATCAGACAACTGCTAATGTGCAATGTAGTACTAAAAAAGTAGTATATTGATTCTATGACATACTCTATGCTATCAGGCAGCTGAAACAAAGCATGGTCTCAGAAGCAGAAAGAATTCATAAAATATTGTATTTTTGAAGGTAGAATATTTTAGAAAGATAAGTATAGCAGCGTGGTAGTCAGACAAGTTGAGTTTGAAATATACGGCTATTCAGTAGCTATGATATGGGACACTTGTTTAACCATACAAACTTTTTGTTTCCTCATCTGTAAAATTAGGATAATAGTAAACATCGCATAAAATTGTTGGAAAGATTAAATGGCTAATGCATAGAAACCATAAATAATACCTAGCACATTATAATAGCTTGATAAATGGTAGCTAAAATTAGTGTTTTTGTGCCTGCTTATGTACTAATTTTCAAATGAGCCATACAGAGCTTGAACATCATTTGGGAACTGAGCCATGATGCAGATAAAATCACCAAGGATTTGTTTTTGTTATGTGCATACAAAGGGAAAATGGTATCTAACATTAGTCTGCCTGTTGCATGAATTAGATGTTAATGTGTTGGCTCTTGGCACACTTTATAACTCTTCTTTGTTCTACCCTGTATTGTAGGGTCTGGAAGTCTGAGACCTATACATTTCCCAATCTCCTTTGACAGCAGAGTTCTGAATTTGTATTAATTTCCATCAATGAAATACATTTTGTGATATTTGGAAGGCAGAAGAGAGGTAAAAGTGTGCTGACCTGGCTCGTACAAACTCAAAGAAACCAATTTTGTGCATCTCTTCCCAA
Source organism: Lasiurus cinereus (assembly GCA_011751065.1). Lineage (NCBI taxonomy): Eukaryota > Metazoa > Chordata > Mammalia > Chiroptera > Vespertilionidae > Lasiurus > Lasiurus cinereus. Next base: position 32,478,194 of record JAAGEH010000304.1, read on the forward strand.
CTTTGTATTCAGTAGCTTTCATTCTGCCATAGTGAAAATATTTACAACACAGAAATTGCCAAATACAAAACAACACTTTATTCCTGTCCAGTAAGTCAGTTGTTAGATATTTCTAGCATAGCACTGGGTAGAAACCATATTATTAATTTACTAGTATTGGCAAGGAGGTAACTGGGCATTGATAGAATTGAAGTTTTGCAGTAATTTTTGGATGTTACTCAGCTTATCATCACTTGTCTCAGTGCTGCAGACATCTATGATACTTGAGGGAAGTTAAATAGCAATTTTCTGGTTGCTTGAATCCAGTGGTAAATCTGTGCTAGTGGTAGTCTCTAGCCTTTGGCCTTTCAACAGTTTTATAAAGCACCAAATTTTTATTAAATTTCTTCCTATCTAAAATACCTAGAATACTTCTTGTTTTCTTGATGACACTTTGATAATACATCACTATAAATGTGTATATATAGTATCATAGCAGGATTCATGGCTACTTGACAAAATTAATAAAGATTTTGAAAAAAATCCATGATAAACTTTGAGTATACCATAGTAAGTCCTCACTTAATATCATCCATAGGTTTTGCAACTTTAAGTTAAATAATTTATAATGAAACCAACTTTACCATAGATTAATTTATATAAATAAGAGTTAATTTACTATAACATTTTACCAACATTGGATGAAACAACATTATTTGAGGACCTGCTGTATCTATGAGGATGTCATATCCAAATTTACCTCAATGTGAAGATAAGCTAAATGGAATAAACAGGTGAACCCACAACCTAAGATATTGACTTTTATAGGTTTTAGAAAAAATTAAAGCAAAGAATAGAAACAACTGATAGCACTTTGAGTGAGGGAGTTTTGTGGGGGATTTTTTGGTTGTTGTTTGCTTTTTTCTAAAGTCAAAAGAATAAAAAAAATAACTCTGGAATTTGAATAAACCAATTTTTCTAAGAGAGATGAACTTACATATGAGTAAATAATCTAGATTTACATATTAAATGAATATATAGTGAAAATCTTCTATGTTGAGTTTTGTGGTTGTCTTCTAGTGGAATATACAGTAAATGTAAAAATACATTTTTTGCTCTTAAAGAAATTATAAAAGATACTGAAGCATAATATAAACTCGAAAGTTACACATTTCTTAAAAAATCAAATAAAGAGTTATACTAATACTAATATAAGAATGTATTTTTTTAAAAGCAATTAAATATTCCTTATTTAGTTTGTATGGTGAAGCCTGAATCAATTTAAAATACTAAGTTGAAATGAGTGCTGACGTTGTTGGATGGGATGGTAATATAGTAGAAAAACTTGGTAAGAATTGAGAGGGAGGAAAGTATTTATTGCACAACTATTTCTTAAGTATATACTATGGGCAAAGCTGACTCTGCAATGTGGATATAATTCCTGCCATCATGGAGTGTATAACCTAATGAATGAGACTGATGAGTGTAATGAGTTGAATAGCATCTATCCAAAGATTAATGTACATCAGGATTGATCTTATTTGAAAGAGTATCTTTACAGATATACATATAGTCCTGCATCTCGAGATGAAATCATCCTGAATTTAATATATTCTCATAAGAAGAAAAGAAGAATCTGAGACATGGAGAATACCAGATGAAGATGGAGACAGAAAATAGAGTTATGCTACCACAAATCAAGGAACACTAGGAACCAACATAAGCTGAAAGAGACAAGGACAAATTCTCTCCTAGAGATTCTGAAGGGTGTATGGCCCTACCAAAACCTTGATTTCAGTATTCTGTCCCCTGGAACTGTTACAGAATAAATTTCTGTGTTTTAATGTCACCAAATGTTTGGTACTTTGTTGCAGCAGTCCTAGGAAACAAATAACATCAAGTTTATAAATTGGTAGAATGCTGTATGGTAAGTGCTACAGTAGAAGATTAACTTGCTCTGTAAGTATGGATAGGAAAGCAATGTATAGTAACTCCAGGTTGCTAACCTAGATTAGGTATAGTAAAGGTTAGCTAAAACTTTCTTGAAAAAAAAAGACATACTAGTAAATGGAGATCTGAAATATTATTTCAGAGTTAGAAATGCCAAGTGAGTACAGAGAGTATACTAGATAGAAAAATTGCTTGTGTGAAGGTCTTGATATGAGAAAAGCATGATGAGTTTAGGAGATATTTAATAAGATCATTTTGGCTCAATTAATGGAAATGAATGAAAAACAAAACAAAACAAGAGATGATGTTGGAGAGGGAAACAGGAACCAGATGAGAAAAGAAACTTTTATACTATTTTTTAAAAATAATTCTTCATCATTGAAAGAATTACATAATATCCCTTTTTTCCCCATTGACCCTCTCCAGCCTGACTCTGCCCTACCTCATACTAGGCTTTCAGCACCCTATTGTCTATGTCCATGAGTTATGCATATGTGCATACAAGGTCCTTGGTTGATTACCTCCCATCAACAACCCACCTCTGCCTTCCCTCTGAGATTCCACACTCTGTTCCATGCTTCCATGTCTCTGGATCCACTCCTTTTATCAGTTTATTTTGTTGCTGCGATTCCACATATGAGTGCAATCATGTGATACTTGTCTTTCTCTGACTGATTTATTTTACTTAATATAATACTCTCCAGGTCCCTCCATGCTGTCTCAAAGGGTAAGAGGTCCTTCTTTTTTACTGCTACATAGTATTCCATGGTGTACATATAGCACAGCTTTTTTATCCACTCATCTACTGATGGGCACTTGGGCTGTTCCCAGATATTAGCTATTGGAAATTGTGTTGCTATGAACATAGGGGTGCATACATTCTTTCTGATTGGTGCTTCAGGTTTCTTAGGACATAGTCCTAGAAATGGGATCACTGGGTCAAATGGCAGTTCCATTTTTTTTTTTTTTTGAGGAAACTCCATACTATTTTTCATAATGGTTGCACCAGTCTGCATTCCCACCAGCAGTGTACTAGGGTTTGCTTTTCTCCATATCCTCTCCAGCACTTCTCCTTTGTTGATTTGTTGATGGTAGCCCTTCTAACAGATGTGAAGTGATAACCCATAAGTTTTAATGTACATCTCTCTTATGATCAGTGACTGAGCATTTTTCTTTTCTTTTCTCTTTTTAAAATTTAAATTATTTATTGTTTAAAGTATTACATGAGTCTCCTTTTTATCCCTATTAACCTATCCCCAGCTGTTCCCACTCCCAGGAAAATGTCTGTGTCCATTGGTTAAGCTTATATGCATGCATTCAAGTCCTTTAAGTTTGACAGTCTGTTTGATGCTTCTAAGTCTCTGGGTCTATTTTTGTTCATTGGTTTATGTTGTTCATTATATTCCACAAATAAGTGAGATCATGTGATATTTATATTTCTCTGACTGGCTTATTTCACTTAGCATAATGCTCTCTAGGTCCATCCATGCTGTTGCAAATTTTTGGTGAATTCTTTCTTTTTTAGAGTAGCATAGTATTCCATTGTGCAGATGTACCACAGTTTTCTAATCTGCTTATCTGCTGATGGGCACTTAGGCTGTTTCTAAATCTTAGCTATTGTAAATTATTCTGCTATGAAAATAGGAGGAACGTTTTTTCATGTCTATTGGCCATCTGTATGTCTTCTTTGGAGAAGTGTCTATTTAGGTTCTTTGACCATTTTTTTTTTAAATTGTATTGTTTATCTTCCTTTTGTTAAGTTGTATGTGTTCTTTATATATTTTGGATATTAAACCTTTATCAGATATATCATTGCCAATTATGTTCTCCCCTGCAGTAGGCTTCATTCTTATTTTGTTGATGGTTTCTTTTGCTTTGCAGAAGCTTTTTATTTTGATGTAGTCCCATTTGTTTATTTTCTCCTTAGTTTCCTTTGCCTTAGGAGATATATCTGTAAACATATTACTATGAGAGATGTCTGAGATTTTTGCTGTCTAAGGTTTCTTTTAGAATTTTTATGGTTGCACAACTTACATTTAAGTCTTTCATCCATTTTAAGTTTGTTTTCCTGTATGGTGTAAGTTGGTGATCTAGTTTTATTTTTTTTCCATGTATCTGTCAAATTTCCCCAACACCATTTATTAAAGACATTGTCTTGACTCCATTGGATGCTCTTGCCTCCTTTGTCAAATATTAATTGATGCTTAATAGCTTAGGTTGATTTCTGGGTTCTTTGTTCTGTTCCATTTATCTAAATGCCTTTTCTTGTGCCAATACAAGACTGTTTTGATTATGGAAGCTTTGTAGTATAACTTAAAATCTGGTATTATGATTTCTCCAACTTTTTTTCCCCTCAAAATTGTTGCGGCTATTTGGGGTCTTTTCTGATTCCATATAAATTTTAGGATTATTTGTTCTCTCTCTGTGAAATACGCTTTTGGTATTTTAATAGGGATTGCATTTTGAATCTTTTGATTGCCTTGAGTAGTACAGATATTTTGATGATGTTGATTAAAAATCCATGAACATGGTATATTCTTTTACTTATTTATATTTTTTTCTATCTCTTTTTTCAACATCCTGTAGTTTTCCAAGTTGCAGGTCTTTTGCCTCCTTGGTTAAGTTTATTCCTAAGTATCTTATTTATTTATTTATTTTTGCAATGGCAAATGACATTGATTGTTTAGTTTTTCCTTCTGAGAATTCATTATTAGTGTATAAAAAAGTCATTAATTTTTGTTTTGTTAATTTTGTATCCTGCTATATTGCCAAATTAAATTATTTAATCTAGTAGTTTTTTTTGGTGGAGTCTTTAAGGTTTTTTATGTACAATCATGTCATCTGTGAATAATGAGAGTTTACTTTCACCTTTCCAATTTGAATGCCTTTTATTTCTTCTTTTTATCTGATTGCTGTGGTTAGGACTTCCAGTCCGAAACCTCTTTATTTCACATTGAATAAGAGTGGTGAAAGTGAACATTCCTGTCCTGTTCCTGTTCTTAGGAAAAATGGTTTTAGTTTTTGCCCATTGAGTACAAAATTGGTTGTAGGTATGTCATATATGGCCTTTAGCATGTTGAGTTATGATCCTTCTATTCCCACCTTGCTGAGGGTTTTTATCAAAAGTGGGTAGTGGATTTTGTCAATTGCTTTTTCTGCATCTATTAATATGATATGTGATTTTTGTCTTTCAATTTGTTTATGTGATGAATCATGTTTATTGATTTGTGAATATTATACCAGCCTTGTATCCATGGAATAAATCCCACTTGGTCATGGTGTATGATCTTTTAATATATTGCTGGCTGTGATTTGCTAATATTTTTTTAAGGACTTTAGGATCTATGTTCATGAGGAATATTGGCCTGTAATTCTCTTTCTTTGTAAGTGTCTTTATCGGTGTTGGAATTAGGATAATGCTGGCCTTATAAAAAGAGTTTGGAAGTGTTCTTTCCTCTTGAATTTTTTGAAATAGTTTGAGGAGTATATACGTTAGTTCTTTGAATGTTTGTTAAAACTCCCTTGTGAAGCAATCCAGACCAGGGCCTTTGTTTGCTGGAAGTTTTTTGATTACTGCTTCTATTTCATCAATTTTTCTTGGCCTATTCAGATTTTCTGATTCTTCGTGATTCAGTTTTGGGAGAGTGTATTTTTCCAGGAATTTGTTCATTTCATCCACATTGTCCAGCTTGTTGGCATAATATTTTTTTACAATCTTTTATATTTCTGTGGTGTCAGTGGCTACTTCTCCACTTTCATTCCTTATTTTATGTAGTTGGGTCCTCTTTGCTTCTTGATAAATCTAGCTAACAGTTCATCAATTTAGTTTGTCCTATCAAAGAACCAGCTCTTGTTTTCATTGATTTTTTAATTGTTTCAATTTAATTTAATTTATTTTTTTAGCTGTATGTTATTTATTTCTATTTTCTACTTACTCTGGGCTTTTATTGTTGTTCTTTTTCTAGTTCTTTAAATTGTAGGGTTAAATATTTATTGCTGATTTTTTTTTTTTTGGGGGGGTTTAGGCCTGTAGTGCTACGAACTTCTCTCTTAGGACTGCTTTTGCTGTGTCCTAGAGATTTGGAGTTGTTGTATGTTCATTTTCATTTGTTTCCAGGAAGTTTTTTATTTATTTCTTGATCTTGTTGGTAACCCATTCATTGTTTAATAACATGCTATTTAGCCTCCATGTGTTTGAATGTTTTGGGGTGTTTTTACTGCAGTTGGTTTCTAATCTCATTCCCTGTGATCCAAGAAGATGCTTGATATGATTTCAGTCTTCTTAAATTTTTAGAGATTTGTTTTCTGTTCTAACATGTGGTCTATCATTGTGAATGATCTATGTGCACTTGAGAAGAATGTATATTCTGCTGCTTTGGGTTGAAATGTTCTAGAAATGTCAATTAAATCCATCTGCTCCAATTGTTCTTAGAGTCACTGTTTCTTTCTTAATTTTTTGACTGGAAGATCTATCCAGCGAAGTCAGAGGGGTGTTAAAGTCCTCTGCTATAATGTCAATCTCTTCATTAAAGTCTTCTAGAAGTTTTTTTTTATATATATTTAGGTACTCCTATATTACACATATGTTTACCAGGTTATATCCTCTTGTTGGATTGATCCAGTTAGTATTATGTAGTGACTTTTGTTGTCTCTTGTGATGGCTTGCATTTTAAAGTCTATTTGTCAAATCTGAGTATTGCTACTCCAGCTTTATTTTTCATTTCCATTTGTTTGGAAAAATGTTTCCTATCCTTTCACCCTCATCATCTGTCTTCTGTTTTAAGGTGGGTCTCTTGTAGACAGTATATAGTTGGGTCATGTTTTTGTATTCATTCAGCTACTCAAGCCTTTTGATTGGAGCATTTAATCCATTTATATTTAGGGTTATTATTGATAGCTACTTATTTGCTGGAAGCCAGTTCCAACATATCAGCAAGAATCATCTGGGACAGCTAAAAAGCATATCCCCCAAACCCGAATAGGATAATCGTTTGCTGCCAGACAGTTCAGGGCATCTTAAATCTACATGTTATTGCCTCCTCTTGGGCAAACACCTGAACAGCTGTAGGCTATTCCCCAATTTGACAATGTTTCTGTAAATCCTACCCTTTGAAGTGTATTATCTCCACCTTGCCTTAGGACAATCTATGTTAATAGCATGGGGTACTTAGATAAGGAGTAGTCTTTAGCACCTTTAGCTGAAGCTTCTCTAACACCCAATGCCTTTCAAAACTATCTTTCATCTTTGGACTCCTTAATCTACACAGCAGCTCCTTTCTCCATATTGCTGAACCCTTTGTAATGCTGGGACAAGAATTCTAGCACGTATTTATTGCCATTTTAATTCTGTCTGCCTAGGTTTCTCTCTCTGTTTCTTCTTCTTCTCATTACAGCAGTCTCTTTAGCATTTCTTGCAATGTTGGCTTGACAATGATGTACTCCTTTATCTCTTTTTGTTTGTTTGTTTGGGAAGCTCTTTATTTCACCATCTATTTTGAATGATGGCCTTGCTGGATATAGTAATCTTGGTTTCAGATCCTTGCTTTCCATTACCATGAGTACTTCATACCATTCTCTTCTGACCTGTAGAGTTTCTGATGAGAAATCAGGTGTCAGCCTTAAGGGAGCTCTTTTGTAGGTAACAGTTTGTTTTTCTTTTTCTGCCTTTAAGATTCTCTCTTAGTCTTTAATTTTTGGCATTTTAATTACGTTGTGTCTGGATGTGGTCTGCTTGGGGTTCTCTGTGACTCCTGAACTTGTGTGTCTTTTTTACTTTACCAGGTTATGGAAGATTTTTGCCATTATTTATTGAAACACATTCTCTCTTTCTTCCTCACTTACTGCCTTTTCTGGCACACTTATTATTCTAATATTGTTTTACTAGAGGCCCAGTACATAAAATTCATGCATTGGGATGGGAGAGGGGCTCAGCACAGCCTGCACCCTCTCCATTCCAGGATCCCTCAGGGAATGCCCAACAGTCAGTTTAGGTCTGATTTAAACTGGCTGTCAGACATCCCTCTCACAATGCTCCTAACCACTCACCAGCCTGCCTGCCTGATTGCCCTTAATTGCCCTCCTCTGCTGGCCTGGTCACCTCTAACTGCCTCCCCCCCCACCCCCCACCAGCATGGTCACCCCTAACCACCTCTGCTTGCCTCTCACTATTGTGGCTTTGTCCGGAAGGATGTTCAGTCTAAGTAGCATATTACCTGATTATTAGTATAGATTTCATGTAGTGCCGTAGCTCTCTTAAGCTGTCCTCCTGTTTTTATAATTGGGTTTTCTTTTTGGTTCTCTGATTATGTGATTTTTTTTCAACGCTGTTGTCTAATTCACTGATTCAATCCTCAACTTCCCCTATTGGGATGTGTATTCATTCCAATGTGTTCTTTATTTGTACTATGTCATTCCTTATTTCCAATTGTTCTTTTTTCATAGTTACTATATATTTTCTCATGCTCTTGAGCATCTTTACCATCATTACTCTGAACTCTGTTTCAAATAAATTTCTTATCCCTGCTTCATTTATCTCTTCCTCTGGAGAATTCTCTTTGTCTTTCATTTGGGGGTTGTTTCTTTGTCTCTTCATTTTGGCTGTCTGTTTGGGTTTTTGATTATGTATTAGGTAGGTCTTCTATGCCTCTCAATTTCTAGTGTAGGACAGTGTCAAACAATGTTTCTGACTAATTAGATCAGACAAAGACTTACAGCCTCCAGGAGACCATTTCTGCCTGTAGACATAGAATTCCAACTTGAATTTTTGCCCAGTCAATCTCCATTAGGTGTGGTGAGAATTTTATTTTTGTTTTGTGTTGTTTTGTTTTGTTTTGTTTTTTTCAACAGAGTGGGGCAGTTGCTTCTGTCTGGTGGCTTTTGTTATTTTTAGTCTTTTAAGTGACCTCTTAAGTGTCTCCTTCCCAGGCAAGGCTAAGTCTGTGTGAAAAAGGTGTCCTAAGCTATGTAGGAAATGACTCTGTATAGGAAACCAGGGTGTCTTATTTCTGAGCTATAACCCTTGATATTGAGAGAGCAAGAGTAGTGTTGAAGTTATATTCATGAGCATGAAAGTGTGAAGTAAAAACCATGGGGTTTGATGGAATAGTTCAGGGAAATGGCTTGGCAAAAAAAACAAGCACACAAACAAAATAAAACAAAACAAGCAAACAAAAAAAACCCCTCAAGAACATGACTAATGAGGAGCCTTTAGAGAAATAATGTTTGAATATTTTTAAGTGCTTATAGGAAGAAGAAAATAGTAGTAGTCCTGGTGAGAATTTGAGGGAAAACAATAGAACAAGTGCTTGGGAGTCCAGAGGAGGATGTTATCCAAAGTATGAACACAAAAATTAAGCTTAAATAGAAAACACCTCATTCATTTTATTAGAAAGTACAAAGAAAATAGACGGCAGATGAATAAGTTTAGAGGATTTATGGCAAGAAAGTGAAATACTTGTATTTCCTCTGGGAGGTAAGATGCTCAATTCCCTAACTAAGCTACACCACTAAGCTACACCCACACAAGAAATGGCAGTCTCTATTTATTCATTTTAGGAGTGAATAGTGTGAATAACTTAGTAACCCCATATTGGCTATGTAATTTATAATTTATTTTTTCAGCTGTTTGTGTCCTAACTTAAACTGATTAAAATGAGTGAAAAGAAATTTGAGATTAAAAGTTGAAGGCTTTAAAAAGCTAATTTTAGAAACTTTGACTACTTTCTGTGACAACCATCTACTATTATCAAATTAAGTGAATTCTCATCAAGAATAGATATAGGAACCAAAATAAAGGAATCTCTCTATCTTCTTATGTGTGGTTTTTTCCTAAGTAAAAACAGCAGTTGGGATGAGATTCTGAGCTCAGTCATCCTTCAGTTGGGTTCTTTAGCACAAAAAACCCTATTCCAAGACCACTATACATGTCAATGGATCTGGTGTTGCCTTTTGCTATGAAATTTCCTCCTGTGTAACAGAATGCAACTGACATGACATCAATATGTGATGACTCGTTCCAGTAAGACTCTGTAGGGAAATAAAATGAAAAGCAAAATTCTCAAGTGTGAAGTAAGAGAAACATTTTTCTGTGTGACAGGCAGAAGATGGTATTAATAGTGAAGGGTAAAGGGTGAAACATTTAAATGTTCTCCTAAACCTCCCAAATTTCTCATTTCAGTGTGGATAGAAATAACTACTGGGAGTATTTCCATATTCTCAGTTTCAACTCAAGCCAGGAATCAGATAGGGGGAGAAAAGGCCCTCATCAAGCAATTTATAAACTAAAAATAAAGATGACAAAAAGTCAGATTCAGATTAAACTGGAAAAGCTGGTGGTTTGGAGATAGAAATATATAGGCAACAGTAAGAGGACCCTAAGTATTTACTGATATATACAGAGAGAAATAACTAATGCCTAGCTTTATTCAATACACACTGACATGTGAGCAATTAAACTTTGGCATTCAACACTGATTATTAGTGAGTCCAAAATGGTCACATTTTCTGATCACGGAGAGCTAAGAATTTAAAAGAAATGATGTTTGCCACTTGTTATACAATCTCTTCTTGAATATCTTCCAGGGCTTTGGTGAGCTAAGACAGAAAAATATAGCTCCAGTTCTGCTGAGTTGTTCCCAAGGACTATAATTATATTTTATAGTATGTAGTTCAACCAAATCATTTTTTATTTGAAGTAAAATGTGGCAACAACAGCTTGAGACCTTTGAATTTTCCCCCAAATATTGCTGTTTTGTCACATATTTCCTAAAACCCCACCTGCACCACAAAAGGACCCCAATAATCTGCTCTTCCTGTAATATAACTCTCAGAAGAGGCTGTCCTGGTAAAATTCCAACCTTGGAAATTATATTTTTGTCTTTACTAAGGAAGGTAACATTTTGAACTAGAAAGAACATTGAGTCTTTAGGATATTTGGCTTCCAGTTTTGGCTTTTTCTCTATCTGCTGTATGACCTTGGGGAACTCATAAAATCTCTCTGGGCCTCATTGGTTTCTAAATAAAATGATGGATGGATTTATTCTTTCTATAAAACACAAATGGTAATTGTCTATGATTTCATGAATACATAGGCAACTTACAAATATTGATGATACATATCAGCATATATCGTACTTTCCTGCTAAACAAATTTATCTATAATAAGTGGCAGAAGTCAGAACTATTGGTTTATGCTTTTTATTTTATTTTATTATTAAAAAATATATCTGTGACAGAGTTTTGGATGACACATTTCAGGAAAGGGTAGAGTTAGAGAAAATAAAGAAAAAAAATTCAAATGAGTAAAGAAATGAAATAGTCATTGATGAATTAAAAAATGAAAGTATTGCTCATCTAGTGTATCTTAGTGATTGAATATTGACCTATGAACCAGGAAATCATGGTTCAATTCTCAGTCAGGGCACATGCCCAAGTTAAAGGCTTGATCCCCAGTAAGGGGCATGCAGGAGGCAGCGGAGCAAGGATTCTCTCTTACTATTGATGCTTCTATCTTTCTCTCCCCATCTCTTCCTCTCTAAAATCAATAAAAATATATTTGGAAAAAAAAGAATAAAAGTGTTATTAAAAATAAAATTTAGATCTAAAGAAAATGCATTTGTATGATCTAAATAAACTATGAAATGTTGCAAAAGAATTATAACCTTCCTGCTGTAATTTGAGACTGTTTGATGCTTTACTGCTTCTGTATCTATCTCTTTGTTCATCAGATTATAATGTTCTTTATTACCCATAAATGAGTGAGATCATGTGGTATTTTTCTTTCATTGACTGGCTTATTTCACTTAGCATAATGCTCTCCAGTTACATCCAAGCTGCTGCAAATGGTAAGAGTTATTTCTTTTTGATGGCAGTATAGTATTCCATTGTATAGATGTACCATGGTTTTCTGATCCACTCATCTCCAGATGGGCAACTAGGCTGTTTCCAAATTGTAGCTATTGTAAATTGTGCTGCTATGAACATAGGGGTGCATAAATCCTTTCTGATAGGTGTTTCTAGTTTCTTAGGATATATTCCTAGGAGTGGGATTGCTGGGTCAAATGGGAGATCCATTTTTAGTTTTTTGAGGAAACTCCATACTGTTTTCCACAGTGGCTGTACCAGTATGCATTCACACCAGCAATTCACGAGGGTTCCTTTTTCTCCGCATCCTTGCCAACACTTGTCATTTGTTGATTTGTTGATGATTGCCATTCTGACAGGTGTGAGATGATATCACATTGTCATTTTGACTTGCATCTCTCTGATAATTGGTGACTTTGAACATGTTTTCATGTGTCTCTTGGCCTTCCTTCTGTCGTCTTTCAAAAAGGTTCTATTTAGGTCCATTGTCCATTTTTTATTGGACCATTTATCTTCCTTTTATTAAGTTGTATAAGTTGGCTGTAGATGTTGGAGATTAAACCTTTATCAGTGATAACTTTGCAAATATGTTCTCCCATACAGTGAGCTTTCTTGTTGTTTTGTTGATGGCTTCTTTTGCTGTATAAAAGCTTTTTATTTTGATGAAGTCCCATTTGTTTATTTTCTCTATAGCTTCCATTGCCCTTGGAGCAGTATCAGTGAAGAAGTTCTTTCGGCATATGTCTGAGATTGTGCTGCCTGTGGATTCTTCTAGTATTTTTATGGTTTCCCATCTTATGTTTAAATCCTGTATCCATTTAGAGTTGAGTTTTGTGTATGGTGTAAGTTGGTGGTCCAGTTTAATTTTTTTGCATGTATCTGTCCAATTTTCCCAACGCCATTTATTGAAGAGACTGTCTTGACTCCATTGTGTATGTTCATACCTCCTTTGTTAAATATTAATTGAGCATAGTGGTTTTGGTTGATATTTGGATTCTTTATTCTATCCCATTGGTATACGTGTCTGTTCTTATGCCAGTACCAGGGTGTTTTGAGAACAGTGGCTTTGTAATATAGCTTAAAATCTGGTATTGAGTTACCGCCTACTTTATTCTTCTTTCTCAGAATTGCTGTGGCTATTTGGGATCCTTTTTTTGTTCCAGATGAATCTTTGGAGAGTTCTTTCTATGTCTGTGAATGATGTCATTCATTGGGAATTGCATTGAATCTATAGATTGCTTTGAGTAGTATGGACATTTTAATGATGTTGATTCTCCCAATCCATGAGCATGGTTTGCTCTTCCATGTGTTACATCTTTCTCTGTCTCTTTTTTCAGTGTCCTGTAGTTTTCTGCATATAGGTCTTTTACTTCCTTAGTTAAGTTTATGCCTAAGTATCTTAATTTTTTGGTGTGATGGTAAATGAGTTACTTTTTTAGCCTCTCTTACTGTAATTTCACTATTAATGTTTAGAAATGCCATAGATTTCTTGGCATTAATTTTGTATCCTACTACATTGCCGAGTTCATTTATTAAGTCTATTAGCTTTTAGATGGAGTCTTTCGGGCTTTTTATGCACAATATCATGTCATCTGCAAATAAGGACAGCTTTACTTCTTATTTTCCAATTTCGATGCCTCTTATTTCTTCTTTTTGTCTAATTGCAATGGCTAATACTTCCAGTACTATGTCGAACAGGAGTGGTGAGAGTGGGCATCCCTGTCTTGTTTCTGTTCTTAGGGGAAATGGTTTTAGTTTTTGCCCATTGAGTATGATGTTTGCTCTTGCTTTTATGATGTTGAGATATGAACCTTCTATTCCCACCTTGCTGAGAGTTTTTATCAAGAAAGGGTGCTGGATTTTGTCAAATGCTTTTTCTGCATCACTTGATATGACCATGTGATTTTTATTTCTTCAACATTTTTACCCCTCCCTCTGTCAACCATGAGCTTGTTCTCTTATCTATGAGTCTGTTTCTGTTTTGTTTTGCTTTTCTAGACTTCATATTTAAATGTAATTTGTCTTTCTCCATCTGACTTACTTCACTTAGCAAAATACCTTCTAGGTCCATCCATGTTGTAAAAAATGACAAGATTTCATTCTTTATCATTACTGCTCTATCATCTATCTCACATCTTCTTTATACATTAGATCTAGTACATCCAGGTTGCTTCCATATCTTGGTTCGGAGAGACTAAGATGGCAGCATGGGTGAACATCTGGGCTGCTACCTTGCACAATAATTTCAAGCTACAGCTAGGTAACAGAATGGACATCGTGCAGAGCCACAGGAAAGCTGTGGAAATTCTACAACTGGAGGGAAGGAGAGGGGCTCGCGGAGACTCAGGGGAGCTGAGGTATGGACACACACTTGGGGCATGCAGGAGGCAGCGGAGTTAAGTGGGGAGGATGCAGTGGTGGATTGCCTGGCTGGCTTCCTCTGGCAGGAGGGAGACAGAAACTCCCAACTGTACTGAACCCCAGTTCCAACTGCACTGAACCCCAGTTCTGGGCAAGACTCATATCAAAGGAGGGGGGTCCGGACTGTTGTGAAAAGGGAGGAGTGCACGGAAACCTAGGGGAGCCATTAAAGGCAGAAGTCTGGAGGCCACACATGTGCACGCAGAGAGGACTGACTGCTGATTGTGCCGCTGGGAGGAAGACAGAACCTCCCTACTGCACTGAAATCCAGTTCTGACTGCACTAAAATCCAGTTTTGGGTGAGACCTTGGGGACCCAGACTCATATGGGTCCCCGGAGTGCACAGAAACTCAGGGGAGCTGGAAATGCAGAGGTCTGGAGGCATGCAAGCATGAGTGCACACAGAGAGGGCTGCAGTGATTACTGAGGAAAACTGAGACCCAGGGGCTGCTTAGGGCAGGGCTGATGGGAAGACAAGGCTCTTTGCTCAACCCTGAAACTCAGCCCCATCCAAGCTGAACACAGAGGCTTTTGTAGTTTTGCAAATCTTGTATCTCCCAGCATAGACACAGCTGATCCTCACAACCAATTGGCTTGGAGGTCTATCCCCACCAGTGATACCAACAACGATCAAGACTTAACTACAACAAGGCTGTACGCATAGTCCACAAAGGGGTGCACCAAGAGAATCCATATCAGGTAACTAAGGAGACCCAACATAAACCCCAAACCAAAGGAATCCATAGAGGACCACACCAAGACACATCATAATTAAAATACCAAGAACAAAAGATGAAGAGAATATTAAAAGCAGCAAGAGAAAAACAGTTAATTACCTACAAGGGAGCATCCATATGTTTGTCAGCTGTGGATGAGGACAATGGGGGAGGTAAGGGCAGAGGGAGGGGTTGGAGCATTGTGCAGGGGAGATATGAGGGGAGGAAGAGGAACAATTGTAATAATCTGAACAATAAAGTTTTGTTGAATTAAAAAAAATAACACTGCACTAAACGTAGGGGTGCATATATCATTTAGTGTTTTAGTTCTTATCTGGGCTTCTAAATGCAGCCCAAGATCAAATTAAATTTTGTTAGCATTCTGACAAATTGTTTTAATTTTTTAAAAAAATTCATTTTAGAGAGAGGGAGGGAGAGAAACATGGATGTGAGAGGAAAGCATTGATCTGTTGCCTCCCTCATGTGCCCTGACCTGGGATGGAACCCACAACCTGGGTAAGTGCCCTGACTGGGAATGGAACCAGCTATCTTTTGGTGTATGGGACAATACTCCAAACAACTGAGACACACTGGCCAGTACCAATTGTTTTACTTTTTAGTCTTATTGTGTCTAAGGGTATTCAGAAGTACTTAGAATAAAATTTGGAAATAATAACACAGATTAAGCCTGTGTTATATATTTATTAACTATATTTTTAAATCTCCTTTCCAGGCCTTGAGGGCTCACCTATCATATACAATCCTTAAAAATCATGGCTTTTTGTACAGCTTGCCAAGTGGAGTGGAAGGAAAAGAAGAATAGGGAACTAAAGACAAAGAAGGAAATTACTGCTGTAGGCTGTGCACCAAAAGAATAAACAACCTGAGAAATGCATCAACTCCAGTCCTAAGAACACCATCTCAAGAGCTATGTTCACTTGCCTGGGACAGCAACTTTTCCAAGTCAGGTCTCTGTGAAGTGAAGGACAAAGTGGTACTAGTTCTTAGGAAGTTCATTCAAGTGGAAAATGGATTCTTGGATTTAGTCCCATATAAATTATCTTTCTAATCACATGAGGATATATTCCCATAGCTATATATCTTGAAGTGAAATAAAACATACCTAGAAGAGAACAAATCCTCAGGAGCTATTTTCCATCAACCTGTTTTTATCTCCTGGAATTCATTCTATTCCTTTACTAAGAGATTCCTGTGAAAGTATGACTCAGAGCTTCCAACACCTCTTGAGGAGTATCTGAGAGACACATTTCAAAACTAATCTTACACTTTTTAAGACCGTGTATTCACATAGCATTTTCTGACATGTTTTCAGTGTTTTGGAAAATCAGCTGCTTCTTTATCTCACTTCCCACTCCTCAGATATTTTTCCTCTATTTTTAACCTCTCATTATAAAAGCAATAAACATTCATAAAAATACAATGTAGATAAGCAAAATAACATAAAATACATTCATGATTCACCAAGAGATATTCATTTTAAAGTTTTTCAGAATATTTTCTAATATCTTTAAAAAATGCTCATGCTATTCATTTATATATAGAAACCACATTTTCAATGCTATTATAACCAACTGTATTAAACCAATCCAACAGTTTTGAGCATATGGATTGTGGCAGATTTCCTTACCATAAATATGGAAGAGAAGAAATAATTAATTTTGAATAAATTACTTATAAATAGCAAATGCATATGAATAAACTTTGATTATTCATTTGAACAATTTTTCACTTTCACCAAATTGTGTTCTCTCCCATATCTCCAATTCTTTTCTTTTTTTTAAAAAAAATTCTTTATTGATTAAGGTGTTACATATGTGTACTAATTCCCCCATTATTTTCCCATCCCCTCTCCCCCCACTCATGCCTTCACCTTGATTCCATTGTATGTTCATTCTTCTTTTGCCTGTGTCGATTGCATACATTCAAGTCCTTTGGTTGATCTCTCTCCTTTACCCCCACCCTTCCCTACCTTCCCTCTGAGTTTTGATCGTCTAATCGATGTTTCTCCATCTCTGGGATTGTTTTTGCTCATTGGTTTATGTTGTTCATTATATTACACAAATGAGTGAAATCATGTGATACTTATCTTTTGTCTGACAGGCTTATTTCACTTAGCATAATGCTCTTCAGTTCCATCCATGTTGTTGCAAATGGTAGAAATTCCTTCTTTTTTAGTGCAGTGTAGTATTCCATTGTGTAGATAACCATAGTTTTCTGATCTAGTCATCTGCTGGATACTGGATCTGATGGATACTTCAGCTGTTTCTAAAGTTTAGCTATGGTGAATGGTGCTACTATGAACATAGGGGTGCATATATCCTTTCTGATTGACGTTTCTAGCTTCTTAGGATATATTCCTAGGAGTGAGATTACTGGGTCAAATGGGAGTTCCATTTTTAGTTTTTTGAGAAAACTCCATACTCTTCTCCAAAATGGCTGCACCAATCTGCATTCCCACCAGCGGTGGCACTCCAGGGTTCCTTTTTCTCTGCATCCCTGCCAACATTTGTCATTTATTGATTTGATGATGATAGCCATTCTGACAGATGTGAGATGGTACCACATTGTTATTTTGATTTGCATATCTTGGATAATTAGTGACTTTGAGGTTGTTTTCATATGTCTCTTGGCCTTCCTTCTGTCTTCTTTCAAAAGTGTCTATTTAGATCCATTGCCCATTTCTTGATTGAATTGTTTATCTTCCTTTTGTTGAGTTGTATGAGTTCCTTATAAATGTTGGAGATTAAACCCTTATCAGTGATAACATTGGCAAATATGTTCTCTCATATAGTGGTCTTTCTTGTTGTGTTGATGGTTTCTTTTGCTGTGCAAAAGCTTTTTATTTTGATGTAGTCCCATTTGTTTATTTTTCTCTTTAGTTTCCATTACCCTAGGAGCATTATCAGTGAAGAAGTTCCTTCAGCATATGTCTGAGATTGTGCTGCCTGTGGATTCCTCTAGTATTTTTTATGGTTTCCTGTCTTATGTTTAAGTCCTTTATCTATTTTGAGTTTATTTTTGTGTGTGGTGTAAGTTGGTGGTCTAGTTTCATTTTTCTGCATGTAGCTGTCCAATTTTCCCAACACTATTTATTGAAGAGACTGTCTTGAATCCATTGTATGCTCATGACTTTTTTGTTGAATATTAATTAGGCATAGTGGTTTGGGTTGATTTCTATTGTGGTTTGGGTTGGTTCTCCTATTCTATTCTATTCTATTCTGTTCTATTCTATTCTATTCTATTCTATTCTATTCTATTCTATTCTATTCTATTCTATTGATCTAGATGTCTGTTCTTGTGCCAGTACCAGGCAGTTTTGATAACAGTGGCTTTGTAATACAGCTTGATATCTGGTATTGAGATCCCACCTATTTTATTCTTTCTCAGGATTGCTGCAGCTATTAGGGGTCTTTTTTAAATTCCAGATGCAGTTTTGGAGAATTTGTTCTAGGTATGTAAAATATGCCATTGGTATTATAAATGGGAATTGCATTGAATCTATAGATTGCTTTGGGTAAAATGGACATTTTGATAATGTTGATTCTACCAATCCATAAACATGGTATGTTCTTCCATCTGTTTATATCTTCCTCTATCTCTCTTTTTTTTAGTGTCCTGTAGTTTTATGTGTATAGGTCTTTTACCTCTTTAGTTAAGTTTATTCCTAGATATCTGAATTTTTTTGGTGCAATGGTAAATGGGATTGCTTTTTAGTCTCTCTTACTGTAAGTTCACAATTAGTGTATAGAAATGCCAGATTTCTTGGCATTAATTTTGTAACCTGCTACATTGCCAAATTCATTTAATAAGTCTAATAATTTTTGATGGAGTCTTTAGGGTTTTCTATGTACAGTATCATGCCATCTGTGAATAAGGACAGTTTTACTTCTTCTTTTCCAATTTGGATGCCTTTTATTTCTTCTTCTTGTCTAATTGCAATGGCTAGTACTTCTAGTACTATGTCAAAAAGGAGTGGTGAGAGAGGGCATCCCTATCTTGTTCCTATTCTTAGGGGAAATTGTTTTAGTTTTTGTCCATTGAGTGTGATGCTGGCTGTGGGTTTATCATATATGGCTTTTATGATATTGAGGTATGATCCTTCTATTCCCACCTTTCTGAGAGTTTTTTTTTTAATATATTTTATTGATTTTTTTTGCAGAGAGGAAAGGAGAGGGACAGAGAGCTAGAATTGCTGAGTTTTTATCAAGAAAGAGTGTTGGATTTTGTCAATGATTTTTCTGCATCAAGTGATATGACTATGTGATATTTCTCCCTCATTTTGTTTGTGTAATGTATCACGTTTATTGATTTGTGGATATTGTAACATCCTTGCATCCCTGGTATAAATCCTGCTTTGTCATGGTGTATGATCTTTATGATGTACTGCTGGATCTGATTTGCTAGAATTTTGTTGAAGATTTTCGCATCTATGTTCATGAGGTATATTGGCCTGTGGTTCTCCTTCATTGTGTTGTTTTTATCTGGTTTTGGTATTAGGGGGATGCTTTGTAGAATGAATTTGGAAGTGTTCCTTCCTTTTGAATGTTTTGGAATAATCTGAGGAGGATAGGTTTTAGTTCTTCCTTGAATGTTTGGTGTAACTCTCCTGTGAAGCCATCTGGGCCTGGGCTTTTGTTTGCTGGAAGCTTTTTGATGACTGCTTCAATTTCTTCCATATTTATTGACCTATTGAGATATTTAAAATCTTCCTGATTGAGTTTTGAAAGGTTCTATTTTTCTAGGAATATGTCCATTTCCTCCAGGACTAGTTTGTTGTAATAGAGTAGTTCATAATATTTTTTAACAATCCTTTGTATTTCTATGTGGTCTGTTGTTATTTGTCCTCTATAATTTCTGATTTTTTTGAGTTCTCTCTCTTTGCTTCTTGGTGAGCCTGCCTAGAGGTTCATCAATCTTGTTTATCCTTTCAAAGAACTAGCTCATGAATTCATTGATTTTTTTTTGTCTCTGTCATTTATTTCTGCTCTAATCTTTATTATGTGCTTCCTTTTGCTCACTCTGGGCTTTTCTTGTTGCTCTCTTTCTAATTCTTTGAGTTGTAGCATTATTGTAGCATTAGATGATTTACTACCATTTTTTCTTGTTTTATGAAGTATGCCTGTAGAAGTCCGTCTCAGGACTATTTTCATTGTATCCAATAGGTTTTGGATTGTTGTGTTTTATTGTAATTAGTTTCCAGAATGTTTTTATTTATTTTTATTTATTTATTTTAATGTGAGAGGCTTTTCAAAGGAGAAGATGACTTAGTCCTCCCAAAAGACAAATCCTCTCCTTTACTTTATGAGGCAGATAGCAATTCCAAACCATGGTCAGGTTGGGACCTGCACAGGCCTCAACAATTTATTTCTATATATTTTAATTGATTTTTTACAGAGATAAATGGAGAGGGATAGAGAGCTAGAAACATCGTTGAGAGAGAAACATCGATCAGCTGCCTCTAACACACCCCCTACAGGGGATGTGCCTGCAACCAAGGTACATGCCCTTGACCGGAATCAAACCTCGGAGTTTTCAGTCTGCAGGCCAACACTCTATCCATTGAACCAAACCAGTTTCGGCCCAGAATGTTTTTGATTTTTTTTAATCTTATTGGTAACCCCATCAATATTTAATAACATGCTATTCAGTTTCCAAGTGTTTGATTGTTTTTCATTGTTTTTATTGCAGTTTATTTCTAATATTATGCCATTGTGGTCTAAAAAGATGCTTGGTATGATTTCAATCTTCTTGAATTTGGGGATACTTTGCTTGTGACTCAATATATGGTATAGTTTTGAAAATGTCCCATGTGCACTTAGAAGAATGTATATTCTGCAGCTTTGGGGTGAAATGTTCTGAAGATGTCAATTAAGTCTATCTAATCTAGTGAGTCATTTAGGATTGTTGTTTCATTGCTGATTTTTTAGTCTAGAGGATTTATCCAGTGATGTCAGTGGTGTATTAACGTCCCCTACTATGATTGTATTCTTGACTGTCTCTCTCTTGATATCTTCCAGGAGATTTTTTATGTATTTGTGTGTTCCTGCATTGGATGTATATATGTTTACTAGGATTATATCCTCTTGTTGTATTGATCCCTTTAGTATTATGAAGTGGCATTGCTTATCTCTTGTTATGGCCTTCATTTTGAGGTCCATTTTGTCAGATATAAGTATTGCTAACCCAGCTTTTTTTTTTTCATTTCTGTTTTCCTAAAAGATATTTTTCCATCCTTTCACTTTCAGTCTGTGTGAGTCCCTTGTTCTGAGGTGGGTCTCTTGTAGACTACATATATATGCATCATGTTTTTTTAATCCATTCAGCCACACGATGTCTTTTGATTGGAGCATTTAGCCTGTTTACATTTAAAGTTATTATTGAAAGGTACTTGTTTGTAGCCATTTTTATTTTTTGAGGCTATGTTCCTTCTTACTTTTCATTTCTTCTTTTTACAGCATTCCCTTAAGCTTTTCTTGCATTGCTGGTTTGGTAGTGATAAACTCCCTTAGCCTTTTTTTTTTGTTCTGTGAAGCTCCTGAGTTCCCCTTTGATTGATAGTCTTGCTGGATAGAATATTCTCGATTGAGTCCCTTGGTTTGCATCACTTTGTATATCTCCTTCCATTACTTTGTAGCTTTATGTGTTTCTGTTGAGAAATCATTTGATAATCTGATGAGGGATGCTTTGTAGGTTACTCTCTGTCTCTCTCTTATAGCCTTTAAGATTCACTCTTTGTCGATAACATTTGCTATTGTAATTATGGCATGTCTTGGTGTGGGTCTTTTGGGATTTATCTTGCTTGGAAATTTTTGTACTTGAGTAACTTTTTTCTTCCCCATATCAACGAAGTCTTCTGTCATTATTCCTTCAAATAAATTTTCTAATCTTTGCTGCTCTTCTTGTACTTCTGGCAGGACTATTATACATATATTATTTTGGTTTGCATTGCCCCAAAGCTCCCTTAGGCTCTCCTACTGTTTAATTTTTTTCTCTAGTTGCTGTTCAGATTGAGCTTGTTTCTATACCTGATCGTCTAACTCATTGATTCGGTCCTTTGCTTCTTCTAGTCTACTGTTGAAGCCTTCTATGGTGTTTTTGATTATAGCTATATCATTTTTCATTTCTTCCTGATTTTTGCATAGGTTGTTGATTTTCTCATCCATCCAGTATATGAACTGTATGACCATTACTTTGAATTTTTTTTATGTCATGTTGCATGCTTCCATTTCATTTATTTCCTTATTTGGAGATTCCTCCTCTTTTTTCCTCAGGTTCAAATTCACTACAGCCTCTCTGTGAAGGTGCAGGGTCTGGTTATGGGAAACTAACTCCCTGAGTTTGCACCCCCAGGCTCAAATTCAGCACTGTTTCTCTGTGTGGGTGTGGAATCTGGTTGCAGAGAACCACCTCACTAATGATGAGCAGATAAGCTTGAATTCAGCTCAGTCTCCCTGCCTGGGCATGGAGAAGAGTTGAGGGAAACAAATTGCCCGAGTTCACAAGTGTAGGCTCAAGTTTAGCACTGTCTCCCTGCCCTTTGTGTGCAGGGAATCTGGTCTCAGAAACTACTTCCCTACACATGAGTGGCTAGGCTCGAATTCCACTCAGTCTCCCTACCTAGGTATGTAGACTAGCCTTGGGAAACAAACTTCCCGTGTCTGACACCAAGGCTCAAAGTCAGGCAGAGTTGCCACTGCTTTGTGTGTGCAGAAAGCCTATCGTGCAGCTGAGGTCTGGTAGTTTCTATGTTGCTGACACAGGGGCAGCGCAGGGTGGGGGTGGGGATTGGCTTTGTGACTCACAGAAATCTGTGGCCACGTGCTGGAATCTTGGTGTCCTTGGGTTTGCAGCTGTAGTGGCAGAGTGTCTGTGGGGTCCTGATTTCTTTCTGAGACTAGTCTGACTGGTGGAAAGCCTAGGATCCTAGTCCCAAGCAGTTCTGTTCTTCAAGATGGTGTGGTCTCTGTGCCACTGGTGTCCTCCCCAGAGTGTTAGTGGTAGCCACAGGGTTTTTCTGTCTAAGACTGCCCTGATTGGCAACCCACTGGAAGAACTGCAGGATCTAACTGTCCCTATTTCATTTATACACACTGCCACACACATCCACACGCACCTCTATGGCTCTCTTACTCTCTCACATACTTTCCTTTCCTACCTTCTTGCCAGTCATCATCTTGCCTCTATCTCCAATTCTTTTCTTAAATTTAATTTGGCTTGTATATTTCCACACTTATGCACATGCATATGTTATTTTTTTCATAATCATACACATATACACACACAACACCTTGATAACTAGCTTTTTTTTTTTACTTAATATCTCATAGGCATTATTTCAAGTCAATATAGATCTTTTGAATATAATTATAAGTTTTGATTTTATTCTACAAATAATAATTTAATATTTATTTACTAAGTTAGCACATCAGATGAGCAAACATTCATTACTTGTTTATAAGTAATCTCATAGAAATAACAATTTACTTGTAGACTGAGGCATTGCAAAATAACTCACTGTGGCTAACAATCATTCAAAGGCAAGCTGTACAACATCATCTTATACATCAATATTGCTACCTATTTCAAGATCAAATATGCAAGACCTAAAAATGGCAAATACATCTTTTACAAATTATTTTTCTATACATTAACTTTCAGAGAATATTAATAAGATGTACATTTAAAAAAAGATATGTATCATTACATTACATTATGTTTGAAATGAGACAAATAATAAAATAAAACTAATTATAGTATTTAACGAATATAAATTAAAAATTTTTAGCTAAGATTGTGTGTGTGTGTATGTGATTTGTGAATTTTTTTTGTAAAAAGGAAAAATTGCTATAGTAATTTACAATTTTTTTTAAAAGTTGAAAATTAAAGCTACAAAATATTTAGTATAGTTAGATTTTTTCTTCTTTGAGGGTTCATCCAATAAAGCCTGATAATAAAGCTGCTATAATTTATTCGAGAAATATGGCAGAATGTCTTATAAATTTATAGGTGATTAGGTAGGCATGCAGAGTAGTTAGGGGCAATCAGGCATGCAGACAAAGTGCTTAGGGGTGATCAGGCAGGCAGGTAAGTGTTTAGGGGCAATCAGGAAGGCAGAGGGGTTAGGGGCAATCAGCCAAGCAGGCAGGTGAGTGGTTAGGAACTAGTCGTCCTGGATTGCGAGAGGGATATCCAACTATCAGTTTAGGCCTGATTCTGCAGGGATCCCTGTGGGATTGGGCCTAAACCAGCAATAGGACATCCCCTAAAAGGTCCCAGATTGTGAGAGTGTATGTGCCAGGCTGAGGGACCTTCTCCCATGCATGAATTTCAGGCACTGAGCCTCTAGTGATTTGATAATTGAGGACATGTTATAATTGAGGATATTATGCTAATTGAAATGATCCAGTCACAGAAAGACAAAGAGTGCATCATTCCTCTTTTATGAAGTGTCTATAAGTGTCAAATTCATAGATATAAGAAGTGGAATTATGGTTTCAAGGGACTGAATGGTGGGAGAAATGGGGAGTTACTAATCAATGGACATAAAGTTTCAGTTAAATACGATGAATAATTTCTATAAATCTGCAGTACAACATTGTACCTATCCTATCTAATAAAAGAGTAATATGCAAATTGACCATCACTCCAATACACAAGATGGCTGCCCCCATGTGGACACAAGATGGCCACCACAAGATAGCCAGCAGAGGAGGGATTAGGCCTATAAGTGAGAGTAGTTGTGGGTGATCAGGCCATCAGGGGAGGGCAGTTGAGAGTGACCAGGCCTGCACGGGAGGGAAGTTGGGGGCAATCAAGCCTGCAGGGGATGACAGTTAGGGGTGACCAGGCTGGCAAAGGAGGGAAATTAGGGGAGACTGGGCGTGCAGGGAAGGGCAATTTGGCAGGGACCCAGGCCTGCAGGGGAGGGTTGTTAGGAATGACCAGGCCTGCAGGGAAAGGAAGTTAGAGGTGACCAGGCCTGTAGGGGAGGGAAGTTAGAGGCAAACAGGCTGGCAGGGGAGCAGTTAGGTATTAATCAGACTGGCAGGGGAGTGGTTAGGGGGTGATCAGGCTTACAGGCAGGAGCAGTTAGGGGCAATCAGGAAGGCAGGCAGGCAAGCAGTTGAGAGCCAGCAGTTCTGGATTGTGAGAGGGATGTCTAACTGCCTGTTTAGGCCCAATCACCCCACTGCAGCCACCATTGTCAGCCGCCACAGCCACCAAGGTATTTTCATCAACACCGTCTTCAGTCCCTTCACCATACCTTTCTTTAGGCATTTTCAAGACGTTTCTTTCATAGGATATGACATT
Source organism: Lasiurus cinereus (assembly GCA_011751065.1). Classification (NCBI taxonomy): domain Eukaryota; kingdom Metazoa; phylum Chordata; class Mammalia; order Chiroptera; family Vespertilionidae; genus Lasiurus; species Lasiurus cinereus. Next base: position 32,503,453 of record JAAGEH010000304.1, read on the forward strand.
TCATTCTTTTTTTTTAATCTTCACCTGAGGATATTTTTCCATTGATATTTAGAGAGCATGGAAGAGAGAGGGAAAGACAGAGAGAAACATCAATGTGAAAGGACAATTCAATTGGTTGCCTTCTGCATGAGCCCTGACCTGAGACCCTGGCCAGGGAGAGCCTGCAACGTAGTTACATGCTCCTGATCAGAATTGAACTCAGACCCTGTGGTTGACAGGTCGAGGCTCTATCCATTGAGCCAAACCGGCTAGGGTAGGATATGACATTTCTTAGCCTCTCCAGCAGTGGACTTTCATTTTTTTCAAGGTGAAAAAACCCTTGATAACCTTCTTGGATTTTTATTACCTATTACCAAGAACTTTGTGAGTGGCATATAGGGAGCTTAGCTGGTAAGAAAAGGTGTTTCCTTTGAGCTCATACACAGAGGCAGGACTGCTGGCATACTGCCAGCAGGGATGGGCCCCTCAGTGTTGTGTCTTCACTCTGGGCCCACCCCCAACCCCAGTCACACCACAGCCTCTGTGGTGCAGTCTGCTCACACTGATCTGCATGTGCAGCCTCCTCCTGAGTCAGTTGTGATTATTATGGTCACTGAATTATTTCTTTATATATACATACACACATGCACACATACATATGCACACACACACACACTGAGTGGCCAAATTATTATGATCTCTGAATGCATAATAATCTGGTCACTTGGAAGTGAGGGTGATCTGGCTGCGACACCTCTCAACCCATTGATCACCAGGGTTGATTCAGCTAATCTGGCTGTCTAGGTGGGTGTCTTCCTCCTCCCTCACTGATCCATGTGCATATCTCTGGAAGCTGCGTGCTTGGTTGAAGAGGACGACCTTCCACCCAGAAGAGTGGACCAATCTTTGGTATATGAGTAGCTGCACTCCCCTTCTAGAACCTCCAAATAATCTGGCCACTCAGTGTATATCTTATATAATAAAAGGCTAACATGCAAATTATCCCCTCAACCAGGATTTTGACCAGCAGGCAGGTAGGCTGGCCAAATGCTCATGTCTCCTACCCCTGGACAGGCTGGGAGGGCAGTAGGGAGGGATCAGGCCTGGAAGAGAGGGCAGCTGGGAACTATCAAGTCTGTAGGGGAAGGCAGTTAGGGGTGACCAGGCCAGCAGGGGAGGGAAGTTGGGAGAGACTGGGCCTTCAGGGAAGGGCATTTGGCAGGGACCCAGGCCTGTAGGGGAGAGCACGCATGTGTGTGTGTGCATACTGGAGGTCCAGTGCATGGAATTCCTGAATGGCAGGGAGGGGGTGTCCCTCAGCCCAGCCTGCATCCTCTCCAATCTGGGACTCCTCGAGAAATGTCCAACTTTCTGATTGGGCCTAAATGGTAATCAGACACTCTCTCACAATCCAGGACTACTGGCTCCCAGCTGCTCACCTGTCTGCCTTCCTGATTGCCACTAACCACTTCTGCCTGCTAGCGTGATCACCTCCTAACCACTCCCTTGCCAGTCTGATTGATGCCTAACTGCTCTCCTGACAGTCTGTTTGCCCCTAACTGCTCTCCCCTGCAGGCCTGGTCACCCCTAATTTTCTTCCCCTGCAGGCCTAATCACTCCTAACTGTCCTCCCCTGCAGGTGTGGTCTCCCTCAACTGCTTTGCCCTGCACATCTGGGTCGCTGCCAAATGCCCTTCCCTGCAGGCCCAGTCTCTCCCAACTTCTCTCCTCTGATGGCCTGATCACTCCTAACTGCCTTCCCGTGCAGACTTGATAGTCCCCAACTGCCCTCTCTTGCAGGCCTGGTCCCTCCCAATTGCCCACTTCTGGTTGCCCACAACTGCCTTCCCTTACTGGCCTGATTACCCACAATTGCCCTCCCTTGCAGGCCATCTTGTAGTGGCCATCTTGTGTTCACATGGGGACAGGATCTTTGACCACATGGGGGCAGCCATCTTGTGTGTTGGAGTGATGGTCAATCTGCATGTTAGTTTTTTATTAGATAGGATAGAGAAATGGTGCATGGGTCGGGGCTAGTTGGTTTGTCTGGAAGTGTATCCTGGATCAGGTTGGAGCATGGGGTGACCTGGGTGAGGGGCCTGTGATGGTTTGCAGGCTGGTCACACCCTTCAGTGACCCAAATAGAGGCCCTGGGATCTGGAATTTATTTATCTTTTACAATTGAAACTTTGTAGCCTGAAGTGGAGCCAAGCCTTCTGCTGGTTCCGTGGCTGTGGCAGCCACCATTTCTGTTGTGATATATTTATCTTCTACAATTGAAACTTTGTAGCCTTAAGCAGAGGCAAAGGCAGGCCAAGGCTGCAGCAGCTTGGCTTACTCCATTGCTGGTGGACAACCCTAGCCTTCTGTTCTCTCCAGCTCCATGGCTGCCATCATTTTTATTAGGATTTATTTATCTTCTATAATTGAAACTTTGTAGCCTGGAGTGGAGGCAAGGGCCCTCCAAGGTGTGGGAAACTTGGCTTCCTCCATCACCGGGGAATCCCAAGCCTTCTTCCTGCTCTCTCTGTGGCCTCAACCATCTTGGTTGGGTTAATTTGCATATTCACTCCTGATTAAGTGGTGGGCATGGCTTGTGGGCATGGCTTATGAGTGTATCAGAATGATAGTTAATTTGCATATTACTCTTTTATTAGATAGGATACACACACATACACACTAAGTGGCCAGATTATTTTGCATTCAGAGATCATAATAATCTGGCCACTCAGTTTGTATAGATTATTATAGATTCTGGGAATGGAGGAATGGATCAGGAGTGATTGCTAAGAGTTCAAAATGAAGGAAAAGTATGAGAAAATTTTTGTACTCTGATTTTGGTTGTAGATACATGACTGCATTTGTCAAAACCCACAGAATTGTACACCACAAAGAGTGACTTTTACAGTATTTAACATAAAAATAAATTTTAAAATTATTTTTTAAAGGCTTGAATTTTCTGAGTCATTGAAGCCCTTATGAGAGTAATCATTATTAAATGTTTGTTAAATTAATAATTATTAACTTGACCCTTCCCTTAGTTCGGCAGCCTCTCATGGAACTCAGTCCAAGATGAGAGGAGTGTGCACCTGTTCTCATCAGCCCTCCATTCCTTTAAGAAGATTGGCAAACCTTTAGTTACTTGTCTACACTCCAAGAAGGGAGTATAGATGCATTCAGTCACAGCAGTGCTATATATAGGGTGAAGCAATTAGGCAAGATTGAAGGTGGAGGTTGCATAGATTTAATTTTACTTTCACATCACATCACTTTTCTGCTACTTTCATAAATTATTTTTGAATAAAAATAGACTAAAATTAATGGTTCCAAATTAGTAATTATTCCAAAAAGTAATTGACATCTTTCAATCTTATATATTCTTATCTGAGAGACTTGTAAGAAATACAGATTATAAAAGTATTACAAAAGACACTAGAAGTTAATGCTTCAGGATTAATTTAATCCATCCCAATTTGATGTCTCTTAATACTTAACAGATAGACTCCTTTCTTTTGGGAGTAGCTTCCTCATTTTATGATTGCTAAAATGAAAAGTTAGCAACTCAGCTTTTTTAAAATTTAATAAATCTTTATTGTTCAGATTATTACAATTGTTCCTTTCCCCCCCCCATAGCTCCCCTGCACCCAGTTCCCACCCCAACCTCTGCTCTTACCTCCCCCACATTGTCCTCATCCATATGTGTACAATTTTTGTCCAGTCTCTTCCCGCACTCCCTCACTTCTCTCCCCCTGAGAATTGTCAGTCCACTCCCTTTCTATGCCCTGATTCTGTTATATTCATCAGTTTATTCTGTTCATCAGATTTTTTATTCACTTGGGTTTTAGATTCACTTGTTGATAGATCTGTATTTGTTTTCATAATTTTTATCTTTACCTTTTTCTTCTTTTTCCTCTTCTTAAAGAGTACCTTTCAGCATTTCATATAATACTGTTTTGCTATTTATAAACTCCTTTATTTTTTTCTTATCTGTGAAGCTCTTCATCTGCCCTTCAATTCTGAATGATAGCTTTGCTGGATAGAGTAATGTTGGCTGTAGGTTCTTGCTATTCATCACTTTGAATATTTCTTGCCACTCTCATCTGACCAGCATAGTTTCTGTTGAGAAATCATCTGACAATTGTATGGGTGCTCCCTTGTAGGTAACTGTTTTTCTCTTGCTGCTTTTAATATTCTTTTTTTGTCTTTTGCTCTTGGCATTTTAATTATGGTGTGTCTTGGCGTGGTCCTCTTTGGATTCCTTTTGTTTGTGGTTCTGTGCGTTTCCTGGACTTGTAAGTCTATTTCTTTCACCAGGTAGGGGAAGTTTTCAGTAATTATTTCTTCAAATAGGTTTTCAGTGTCTTGCTCTCTCTCTCCTTCTGGCATCCCCAATTTCTGATGTTGGTATGGTTGAAGTTGTCCCAGAGGCTCCTTCCACTATCTTCAAATTTTTGGATTCCTTTTTTTTTTTTTTTTTTTTTTTGCTTTTTCAGTTGAGTGTTTTCTGCTTCTTTGTACTCCAAATCTTTGACTTGATTCTTGAATTTCTCTAGTCTGCTATTAGGTCTCTTTATAATATTTTTATTTTATTTTAATCTGTGTATGTTTAATTTCTAGTTTTTCCTTTTTCATATCCTTGAGGGTCTCACTAAATTTATCAACCTTTTATAGGAAATTCTTAAAAAACTTTATAACCATGGTTTTGAAATTTAAATCCAGTCATTTGTATTCCTCCATTTCTTTCATATGTGGTCTGTTTCTTTGTCTTCACATTTTTGCTGCTTCCCTGTGTTGGTAGAGTAGCTTTGTGTGCTAGCTGTCCTGTATGTCCCATTAGCTCTGCCTCCACAGTTACCTGAAGTGCACACTCTTGGTGCACCCTTTTGTGGACTGTGTGTACAGCTTTGTTGTAGTTAAGTCTTGATTGTTGTTGGTATCACTGGAAGGAATTGACCTCCAAGCCAATTGGCTGTGAGGATCAGCTGTGTCTACGCAGGGAGAACTTCTGTGCTGGAGTCAGCCTTATGATACAAGACTTGCAAAATTTCAAAAGCCTCTGTGTTTGGCTTGGATGGGGCAGAATTTCATGACTGAGCAGACAGCCTTGGCTTTTCTTCAGCCCTTCCCTATGAGGCCCATGGGTCTCAGTGTCCCTTGGTAATTTCTGCGGCCCCCTCTGCATGCACTTTCGTGCGAACCTCCAGACCTCTGCCTTCCGCAGCTCCCTTGAGTTTCCATGCACTGTTCTGTCTTCCTGACAGTTCAGTCTTCCCCGCTATGAGTCTTGCCTGTAACTAGGTTTCAGTGCAATCAGAACTGAGGTTTAGTGCAATTGGAAGTTTCCATCTCCCTCCCACTAGCAAGTCCTCTCCATGTGCATGTCTCCATACCTCAGCTTTTTGCAGCACCTTTGTGTCTCTATGAGCCCCTCTCTTTCCTTCTAGTTGTAGAATTTCCACTCAGCCAGCTTTCCTGTGGTTGTAGATGATGTCCATTCTGTCTTTTAGCTGTAGTTTTGAAATTGTTGTGCGAGGCAGCAGTTTAGGTGTTCAACTATACCACCATTTTGGTTTCTTTCAGCAACTCAACTTTTACTGTTGAAATGAGAGGAAATATACTAGCTTCATCAGAATAAAATAATAATAATAATAATAATATGGCATTCTATTATAGATAGTTTAGTAAGAAGAAGAAGAATATATTTTATTTGTAGATAGGACATTTCCAGGTATCTATTTTGATTTTGCTGATCATTCTTTCCCTGTGGTTAATGATGCTGCATTACCTGAGTTGCCTCTAGACAAGGGGTTAACAATTGGCTTTCACTGGTTGGGGAATATGCAGATTTTTTTCCTCATGCACTGGTGACTACAATATAAAAATTTTATATAGCTTGTTTTATAGTTCCCATGACTGCCAGTCAAATTTTTCTCCATTGTTTAGATTTAAGTTGATCTGAACATCGAACATCGTAACTACAATTTCTAATAAGCAAGTTGGGCCATAGAAGAGAATGGGTAATATTGGCTAGTCATTTGGCACTATCAAAGTAAAAAAAAAAATCTGGGATTGGCTATGGCCTGGAGTTGGCAGAAACAGAAATAGGAAGCACATTACAGAGGCAAGTGTTTTTAGAAACTGTACTAAATAAAAGATGTTTCTTGATGTCACTTTTGTGACTCACTTCATCAAATCAGTCTTCAAGTAAGGTCATTTCCTTCTTATTTTCCCAATTAATTTCTGAGTACTGGTATGGGGGACTCAGGGGAAATTTTCCTGCAAGGGCCTGAACTCCTCTTGGCTGCCAAATGATGATTTTAATTTCTTGTGAGGATAGAAAATGTCAAAATTAAAAATGTTTCCAAAACCAAGTAAGCCAAAAATTCTATTGTCTTCCTATAGGATGTTTACACAACCACACTGAAGGAGAGAACATTTTTTTGTGAGCAATCTTGTTGCCTCTCTACTCTTCTCCTTCATCTAGTTTGGGATAGTTAGTTCTTTGTTTAAGGTTTTTCTGAAACATTCTCCCCTGCAAATGCTACTGAATTAAACTCTGTAACTATTTCATTGATAAGCTAAAACATCCATCTTGTTACTTTTGATAGAGGTTAAAAACGAGAAGGGACAAGGATACTCCCTTCAGCTGCTACAGTGATAGCTCAGAATTCTTGCCAAGATTTAGCCATAGATTGCTGTGGCAGGCAGAATCAAAGCCCCATGTGTCTGTCCTAATTCCTAGAAGCTGTGACTATGTTATGTGGAAAAGAGATTTTGCAGATGTGATTCAATTAAAGATCTTGAAATGAGGAGATTATCCTGGATTATTCTGATGGGCCAAATAGAATCAGAAGGGTTCTTAAAAGGAAAAGAGGGAAATAAAAGAGTGAGACAAAATGTGAGAATGGAAGCAGAGGTTAGAATGATAAGATTATTTGAAAGTGGCACAAAACAAGGAATGTAGGCAGCCTCCAATTACTAGAAAAGGCAAGAAAATGGGCTTTTCTCTAGAGACTTTAGAAGGAATACAGGTCTGCTGATAACTTGATGTTACCTTAATAAAACCAATTGAGACTTCTGACTTCCAGAACTATAGTACATTTGTGTTGTTTTAAAACACCAGATTTGTGGTAATTTGTTACAGTAGCAATGGGGAACTAATACAGCTCTTTATAGCCTTTCTTGTTCATTTGCCACAATAAGTAAGAAACACTAGCTTGGGACTAAAGACTTCTAGAACACTTAAAGTTTTTCAATTTCAGCCATAGCTCTCAAAAAATTTTAGATAATATTGGGCATTGCATTATTTAAGAAAATAAAATGTGTGTGAAAACATTTAACTGATTTCTGTTTCTGTCCTATACTTTCCATTTATTTGTAATTAGAAGAATCTAAGTTCATATTGGTCATAGAGGGAAGCCTGTCCTCATGTTAGGCAGTCAAGCATCTACCAATTCTTAATATCAGAAGCACAGTATCACCCCTTTGATCACACCACTTCAACTGTTCAGGAATCCCAGAGGTTAATGGATGCATAGAAGGTGAGGCCAACTGTTGTGCACATGTCCATAGGGATGACAAACAATGAAGAGCAGGATCAGTTCCCTCTTGCCTCTGCTGCTATCTGCCACAGGGTATTCTGTTGTACACTGGTTCACACACACAAACTGATTTTTGTTTCATCTTGGTTATGCCTTTGTTGGCACATGTCCTTGCACAGGTCAAATTGGTATGCCTCACTCGGATACCAAGCTGTTTGTGCATATGTTCATTAATTATTCTTTAAACACAACTCCCAGTAAACTACAGCTTAAGTGGCTTTAAACATGAGCCACTCACAGTGCTATAACTAGCTCTCCCCTACAAATTTTTATTGCTGAGCTTGAAGCAATAAACAGTTCTCTCCTATCTTCCTGGTGAATTCTTTTTTGGGGGTCAAAATCATCTTTGTCCTGACTTAAAGATTACCCTAAGTTCAAATCTTGGGATATAGAGGCCAGGATCAGAATTTCTTCTTTCTTGGAGAACTGTGGATTTTTTGTGCTAGCAGATTAATTTCCTTCCCTAGGTATTGTTTAAGATTTTTTGTTGTGGGGATTATTAGGGCAATTGGTGATAGATGCCCACTCTGCCTACATTTACATATGGGAGATTGCTCAAGTGATACTTTCCAGGATCCAAGTGATGCCTTCCACAATGATTCTGACTACCTTTTTGTCAGAAAATTGTTGTACTGCTAAAATATCTGATCATTGCTTGCCATTGCACTGTATTTAATCTCTGCCATAACAGGAACCTGTTATTTTACATTGTGTTGAAATCTGACTCAAAGAAACTTCTTTCCATTAATTCCTATTTTGTCTTTTAAAGCAATCTAGAAGATAGAAGAAATATGTAATGAATTCTCCTCACACACCCACAGTGGAAGTCTTTACTTCTCTCATCAAACCCAGTGATCATCTTTGTCTACTTCATCCTATGACGAGATTAGATTCTTCCTCATCATAGTCAGTGTCTTCTGAGTAAGTACTAATGTGATAAGTTACTTCACATAGGGCTAAAAATAAGATTTGACCCCTACCCCCTGAACTTCATACTGCTGTTAATGCATCCCAGAGATGAGTTCATTCTTTTAGCAAGAACTTCTCATTCTTAATTCCTTAAGATCAGAGTCAAGTAAAATTTTCTTTAAGGTACTTGTATTGTTGTGTAGCTTATGGCTGAAAAGTCATGTATCCCTGTTCTTATTATTTCTGGTTTAGATACCAATTCTTTCAGCAACATAGTACATATATTTCTGAATTATTTTCAGTTATGATTTTAATGTTCTCTCTATTGTCATTTAAATTTTTGAAAGTTAAAGAGGACAATGATTCTTTAGAATCCTCCTTAGCTTGCTATACCTCCACATCAGACTTTTTGTGTGTAACAGTGCACATACCCATTATTGACAACAAATATTAGTTTAAGAATCAGAAAATTGTAGGTTAGAATTCATGTCACGCTGTTATTAGTTGTGTGTCTTTGGGCAAATTGCCTCACTCTAATTTCCTTTGTATATGGAGATGTTTATTGCCCCCATTAGATTTTTGCTGTTATGTGTGTGTGTGTACACACACACAGACACATGCACACACACTATATATATATAGTATTTGAATGCATATGCATGTGATATATATTATTATATGTGAATGTGTTTTGTGTGTGCATGTATTGTTGCATATGTATATTTGTATGACATGTATAAATGCAAATGTGCAGGTGTATATATGCATGTGTGTATTATGTATGTACACACATGTGTGTATATGTGTTTGCTATTTATATGCATGTGTGTATATGTAAGCATACATACCTATATTTTCATGTTTGTGTATATTATGCATGTGTATACATATATGTGTATTATACAGTGCATGCACAGATATGTGTGTGTATTTTGGAAAATATATATAGCAGATATAATAATTAACAAGGCAAACCACTTTTGACTACAACTGTCACATAATACTGTACTATATTAGAGTAGTGCCTCACAGAGTACCTGGCATACTGAGTATTCCCCCCAACTGCTATGGTAAATGCAGTTCCAAAAGGAAATGTTATAAACCCAGAATGGATTGAACTTCATGAACCTGTACTGGGTCCTAATGATTATCTGTTTGATTCATAAGTATTTACCCACCTTCTATAATCTAATATTTTGCCAGGGATTCATCTAATCTCTTTGGCATAAAGTTTAAAGAATTTAACTTGTTTCACCTTTTTAAAAATGGAAAGTTTTATTTGTACTTTCCCACCTGCCAGCAAGACTTCTGTTCTCATAGTTTTTCAAAGATGACTATTTACAGTTCACTGATGTCATATGAACCTTCTTTTGATTTTAGGAATAGAATCAAAGTCCTTTGAAAGATACAGTTTCAACCTCTTTCTTTAGCTTGGACTTTCATTTCTTCCTACCAGTATTTGCCCTCTCCTTTATAATCTGGAAATTATTCCTCAACTAATGTATTAATCAGGAAACTCTTGATTATAAATACAACAAATACAATTTTAACTCTCTTTAAATAAAAAAGAATACCTTGGCTTCCCTAGCTGGAAGTTCAGGGGTGAGTTTGTCACACCCCTACCTGGGTTCAGGGATGCAAAGGATGTCATCAGGAGCTTAGATTTTTTTGCTATATATGAGTATTTTTTTAAAAATATATTTTATTGAGTTTTCACAGAGAGGAAGGGAGAGAGAGAGTTAGAAACATTGATGAGAGAGAAACATCGATCAACTGCCTCCTGCACACCCCCTGCTGGGGATGTGCCCCCAACCAAGGTACATGACCGGAATCGAACCTGGGACCCTTGAGTCTGCAGGTTGATGCTCTATCCACTGAGCCAAACTTGTTAGGGCTATATATGAGTTCTTATTCTTCTTATGGATGGGCTTTCCACATAGTAGAGAAGGAAGCTACTGGGTTATGTTCAAATCTGAAAGGAAGAAAATCTCTCTTTTAATATTTACATATCAAGTCTCATGGGCAACATATGACTGGCCATGTTTGATCATGTGTATCATGTGTTCATGCTCATGGCCAGGGCAGGCTGGGCACTGTGGCCAACAGGCCATTACAATCTACTGAGATGTGGGAGTGAGGCAGGGCAGGCAAAGAAGCTAGGTCTGCTAAACAGAGACAGGACCTAAGAGGTTTTGTTTCCTGCCTCTCTAAAATTTTACAGTATTGACTCCAAATCTTTCTATGCCCCCCCCCCCGCATAACTTTAGAAAATTTATTTTCATCTTCTTTGATATTTTTCACAAGCTATATTTTATTCCCTTGGTACTAGTTTTAATTTGCTTTGTGGTTACATGTTGGTCCTTCCATACTTTATAAATGGCAACTTTAAAATGTCTCCATTTACCTGAGAACTGGTTAAGCTGCCAGAATGACTTTAGCTGCTTCTCCCTCACTTTTATAATTACCTTCGCAGAACAACATGCTTAGAAGCCTAGGCTCCTTTTCCCTCCCAGTCTCTGGACACGACATCATGCTTAATTTCTCTGAATCTCTGGAAATCTATCTTCTTTTAGTTTAGGCCATAGATCTAGCTTTACTCAGGGTTCAGAACTCAAGCTATCATAGACCATAAGATGCTATTACTGGATCTACCCTCTTCCGCAAGAATTCTATTGTTTCCACTTTGCCATCCAGTACTTTCTGGCTTGTCAGAATAAGGTCCTCAGCAGTAATTCCCTTCATTGTTTTTTCTGCCTTCTAAAAGATGAAGTTGTCAGTAAGATGTATCCAATGCTTTACTTTTAGCTGACTAACTTCCTGGAGATGTCTAGATAAGCACAATTTTTCATCACTTCTGTATCTCATCTCTATTTCCGTGCCAGATTTGTGATCGATGTCCGGATATGCTCGTCCATTTTCCCCCTCTGCCTGGAATGGCTGTTTTACCAGTTGTCACCCCAGCCCACCCTTTCCAACTAAATTGTCGTTTTGATGCTTTCTCTTTTTATCTCTACCCAGATGTTCTTTATCATTCTGCCATCCCTGATTTTTTTTTCCCAAAGTATATGTCTTCTTGACACAGAGTGCTACTTCCTTTGCACAATGTAGTACATTCCAGAAGAGTTGCCATTTGTGTGTTATTTTGCCAAGATGCAATAACTTCTATGAAGGACCTTGTTTTTCTTACATGAACACCAAGTTATATGTTTTGTATATTCTTATGCAAACAACTAGGAACCTAAATGCTACGTCCTACTGTCTCCCAAATTATTTTCTTCTGTGAATTACTAGGTGCATTCAACATTGGTTTCATACTTAGAGTTTTACACTGGCATGCCCCCCTTTTTCTTTGCCTTCTTCCATTTTTTCTTTTTAATTTAAAATCCTCTACAAGAGACTGAGAGCTACCCCAGTGAGCACATTTTTTTTATTTAGAAAAATTGATCAAATCTAATTACAGTGGTACCTCGAGATACGAGTTTAATTCGTTCCATAACCTTGAGGCGTGGGAAACTATGAGATGCTCCAGTCGCAGTAAACTGGTGGGTCGTGTGCTGCCGGCCGATCCGCGCGATTACTCATATCTCAAATGTTGCTCGTATTTCAAAGCAAAAATCGCTGGCTCGATGGCTCCTATCTCAAAAATCTCATATGTTAGGGCACTCGTTCATATCTCGAGGTACCACTGTACAAAAAATACAAAGGAAAATTCTCATTATTTTCTTGTTATATTGGGGACATGTACTATCAAATAATACTTAAAGCAAGTGGGCCAATAGATTGGGTTTGCAAATCCCCCCCTTTTTTATAATGATTCCTATAATGGTGACCCATAGTATGTTTAAACTGTGGTTAATACACCACAACATACTCAAAGTTAGTCACATCTATAAAATATGCTCCATGTGGAGCTTTGCAGGATTTTCCCATCTACAGGGCTATAGTAGGATATCTGGATATGTGAGAACTGGCTCATCTATAATAAGGGCAGATATTTTTTGAAGAAAAGCCAGTATCTTCTAGATAGAGAAACTGCAAAACCCAGAAAGGAAGCTCTCTATCTGTGCTTTCTTTTTCCTCTAAGTTCTTGTACTTAGCTTCCATGTCTACCCTCTCCCTACCTTTCTTCCAGTCCCAGATATTTCCCTGGTTCTTACCCCATCTCTGCCCTTGGTTGTGCATCCTGGCCCTACCTTCATTTATGCCTGCATTTGGTTCTGCCCCAGTCTCTTCTCCTATCCCAATATCTGCCCTCTCCTTGCAGCCAAGGGCCTAGAGACAAAAGCATTCTAAATTTGATATAAGAATTTTAGAGCAGTTTTCTGAGGGCAGTCAATATTAATTTTCCTTGGCATTTCATGGGGTGAAGCTGAAGAAGAGGAGTAATTGTCACTCAACATCCTATATAACAAAACTCTAATATACTAAGTGTCCTCTCATCCAGTCATCTGTTCAACCAATCAAAGCATAATATGCTAATGATATGCTAAGGCCACTCAACTGCTCACTATAACTTGCACTGACCACCAGGGGGCAGACACTCCAACTGGCAGATTAGCTTGCTGTGGAGGTCTGGTTGATCAGGACTGAGTGAGATGGGACAGACATGCCCTGGAGCCCTCCCATGATCCCTCCCTGGCTGGCCAACCTCCCGCATCCCTCTCCAGCCCCAATCGTGCACCAGTGGGATCCCTCAGCCTAACCTGCACCATCTTGCAATCTGGGACCCCTTGGAGGATGTTGAGAGCCTGTTTCAGCCCGATCCCGCAGGTCAGGCCGAAAAACTCCACTGGTACACTAATTCGTGCACTGAGCTCTAGCTTAGAAAATAATTAAGTTGCTTTGGTTGAGTACATTTCCTCAAGTATAGATAAAACCCATTTGAAGGATCTGACAGGCCACAGAGATGAAAGCCCCAGGGTAGAGGAACTAGGATTTGCACTAAGTAAGACTCAGCCCGTGGCTTAGCCAAGCAGCCTAACCTTGGACAAGTCACTTATTTTCAAGGTAAGATATTTGTATCTTATTTGAAAGATAAGGATAACAATGCCTATTATATCAGGTTAGGTCTCAAGCAAACAGACTCTCAGAGGAAGTCAGAGTGCAAGAGTATTAGGGGAGGCTTTTGTTATCAATTCCTATGACAACAAGAGGGACAGTCAATGGGACATAAAGAAAAGTCAAGTGTAGAGTTGTCCTGCATTGATTTGAAATGTCTGTTCTGCTATCACAAAAATTCCATAGAATGGGTGGCTTAAAAAACCAGTGCCAGGAGAAGATTTGATTTTGGTGTTGAGCACAGGGTACAATATACAGGTCATATAATATATAATATAATATACATTCATGTTGATCAACGTCACTCCAATCAATTTAACAGATAAATAAATTTTTAAACACACACACACACACACACAATGATTTATTTCTTACAGTTCTGAAGGCTGGGAAGTCCAAGATCAAGATTCCTGCCAATTTAGTATTTGGTGAGGGCCATTTCCAAAGACAGATGCCTTCTGGCTGTATCCTTATAGGACTAAAGGGGATGAGGGAATTCTAGGAGTTTCTTTTATTAGGGCACTAATCCCATTCATGAGGGTTCCATCCTCATGACCTAGGCATCTCCCAAAGGCTCCACCTCCAAATACCATCACATTGGGCATTAGGATTTAACATGAATTTTGGAGAGACACAAACATTCAAGATAGAGCAATGCACCTGCCTATATGCATCACTGAATGTGAGAAATTTTGGGAAGGGTGTAGCCAAGGTGATCCCCGAAAGGCTGAAAATATCAGCTGTTGAGGAGGTGGGAGGACAGAGGGAGTCATTTCTTAAAGTTCTTGGGCCACAAATCTCAGAATGTTTTTATCTGCTTAATAAGATTCTCTGAGGCAAATTATTTTAACTATAAAACTTTCTACAAATGCTAATTTTATAGTTAATACTATGATCATAGAACATTTATTAAGGGTCTATACACATACTTGATATGAATAAAAATAGATTCCCAATTGTTTTTCTTTAATGTATCTTATTTTTTCCTTTAAAATTGATAGTCTTCCAGACCATCAGCAGTCCCTTATCAGTTATCAAGGATCAGGCTACAGTTCACACATAAATATTTATTGGATGCTAGCTACATGCACAATTGGTAAAAATATTTTTTTTTCTGTCATAAAGCTATTTCTTGGAATTTTAACATTATAAATGGCAGAAGATTTATGGAAATCATTAAGCAAGATAAGTACTAATGCATATTTTAATACATTATGCCATCATTACAATAAAAATATTTAAATATTTTAGTACTTATTGAAGAACAAAATTAAAAATACTTTTAAGTATAAACACTCCTTCTTGAAGAATGAATAACATACATAGTAGAACAATAACCAAGCCTCAGGAAAAAAATAAAGGGAAATGCCATTTGATATAGTTTATTATCAAATGGAGAGCCAAAAATAAGTCATACGTAATGGAATTTAATTGTATGGCAGTGGAATTTCCCCTAGAGGTTTATTAAAAACTTTAACATAGTTTGAACTCCTCAGTGAAATCCAACGGCCATTCCAAGGGCTGATTCAGCATTTTTCAACAAAGAAAATGTTACTTTCTGTGCATTTCCAATTCAATGGAACCTAATTGAATATTTTTAAAAATATATTTTATTGATTTGTTTACAGATAGAGAGTCAGAAACATTGATGAGAGAGAAACATCCATCAGCTGCCCCCTGCACGTCCCCTACTGGGGATGTGCCCACAACCAAGGTACATGCCCTTGACGGAATCGAACCTGGGACCTTTCAGTCCACAGGCCGATGCTCTATCCACTGAGCCAAACCAGTTTCGGCTAATTGGATATTTTGATTGGATATATTTAAATGTGTATTTCCTCAACAATTTGAGAACAGTTTACTTGTTCACTGATCACAGTAAGAAAATTAAATTAGCAGTCCATAAATTAATAAAAGGTGCAGTAGATATTGTTGCTAACTTTAGTATAAATAATAATAGTGCTCATTTCAAATTGTGTTGTGTTTTACATTTTCAAAAGGATTAACCATATATACCCTACTTGTTTTATAAAACATATTAGACATTTCTATGGACACAAATGAAAGCACAGAGTGAGAAAATTCAGAAAAATCTATTGTCACACTTCCCTTTCCTTCACCTTCTTTTGATGCAGGAATAACACAAAATGCTATGATTTTACCACTCAAAACAGGAGCCTTGAACCAGTACATTTGGTTTCCAATAGTTGCTCTTTGGAAATTTAGGTTCTCAGGCTCTGCCCCAGACTTACTGAATCAGAAATTGCATTTTGACAAGATCTTCATGTGATTCCTGTGCATATTAAAGTTTGAGAAGCATTACTCTACAAATCTTTTGTTTCTACCAAATTAAAAAATGTTTTTCTTAAATTATCTAAATAACTGCTTCTTCTCTTTTGTTGTAGAAATAAGTATGAATATAGAGTAATCTGAGGGATTAACACTCAATACAGAAATGTGAGTTGTTGAATTTAATTGCTTTTTTAGATTCTGAGTAATTAATGTATAATGTAAAGATAAAGAGCTCCTCTTAGAATATAAAGCACAATTTTTCCAATGATAAAATATGATTATTAAGCCTAATTTTATTTTTGCATACCTATGACTTATTTTATTGAAGTAGTTTCCTAAGATGTTAAATGGAGAATTCAGAAACCAACAGGAGAAAAAATAATTGCCATCAAATAACATGATTTGACCATTGCTTATATTGAACAACCAACTATTTTTCATTTCTTTGCATTAGTGAAATTTTGAAACAATGCTTTCCCCCCACTTACTTGATTTTCAGCAGGTAGCTTAAGGGGATTTGCAATCCTGCTTGGTTTATGATTTTCATATTATTGACGTTACTTTGCAGAGAGATGAAAGAGGGGCTCAAATACAGATGTTAAGGTTAAAGCCCTTCTTATGTCATTTAGAGATTGTTTTAGATTAAGGATCATTTGACCTTGAGTTATAGTGGTTGCTTTATTATCTGATCATGGTGCTTCCAATAAGAGGTTATCCAATGCTTTCAGCACATTACCCATGTCATTCTAAAGCTTCTTGCCTCAAAAGTTCTCTCAGCAGGGTTAGAAAAAGGTAAAGAGCTTAAATAAGCTAGCTATATTTATTCACAATAAATGGCAATGCCTGGAAATGTACTACCCAGCAAATTAATCTATAAAGTGATGGATCTAACTGCATGATAACAGAATTAATTTTATATTTAAAATTTTTCTTATTAGTGTTATTATGAATGGTAATATTCTAAAGCCAATAAAAATAGAGACTTCTATTACAATCTCATTGCAGTCTATATAAATAGGACAGAAAAGATTATGGTATTTCTACACTAAAACAATTTGGCCAGATTAAAACTCACCATGATATATTCTGAAGTAGAAAAAACCCAAAGAAGTGTCAACACCTATGGAAGCTTAAATAATATTATACAGATTAAGTTATTTATGATTTGAGATTAAAATAAGGAAAATTTGGTTAAATTGTAAGGTATTATTCAGGTGGTTCAAGTTGAGATCATTTCAACCCCAAACACTGCAACTACATGATCAATCAAGGAGATAAAGAATGGTGGCCAGAGGTAAGGAGACAATAGTCAGTGAAATGGATTTAGCAGGGAGAATCAAGATTTCTTTCAATTATATTAACAGGTAGGACAATGTTTAGATTTCACAGTCACAGTTACCTTACAATTCGGGTTGTTAAGCAATGAAGCTTTTACTTTTCTTTGCAGGAGTACTCCCCACATTCCATTACTACCCTGTTACCTAACATAATATATACTTGGTCACTATCCAAAGTGATCTTTATGTCCTTGTTAATGAAGATGAATTTTTAAGAATATTTTAGGAAATGATGATCATAACATGGCCTCAGGTAGAGGCATAATAATAGATGTTACTAAATTCTGTGATAAACTTAAATAAAATAATACCAGAGCTTCAGTTGTGACAAGAGTATTTTCACAGATCACAGATTCTCTTACTTCTTTGCTCTTCAACACAGTTGAGATATACTTACAGCTTTGACAAAAATACATAAGTCAAATGTAGATCAAAGAAACATTTAGGTATTATATTTTCATAGCCATTGGTGTAAATGGGGTATCATAATAGAGAACAGTTAGCTCTTATAGTAATAAAAAAGTATTTTATATATTTTTGGTCACAATGATTTTTAGACATTTTTCATATCACCAAAGGATCTCTATCTAACAATAGTGTTCGATAATGAACTTAGACAACAGGATTAAAATTATAATAATAAGGCTTCACCAGACTCATCTGGGCTATAAAATTAGGGACATAAAAATAGACTGGTCTTAATATGTGACTCACCCTCAGGAGGGCATGTGCTTTTGCTGTATTAGTAATGGGTCTGTCCAGATCCATTTCTATTCTCTTGCCCAGCAGCAGTCCCTAGTGGCTTTATTCATTGGGAATAGTGGCAGGCAGCATCTGATTTATAGGCAGTATTTGGGGAGAAAAGGAATAGTTACAAGACCTCTTTTTATAGGTATGGAATGGCTGGTGAGATTATTATAATTGAGGAGATTCTTAAATGCAGATGTTATCTTTGTTAAAATACAGAAAATGTAAGTGATAATGAGTAGGATAATAATTCTGTAAAGCAATATATAGCTGCCATTGCAGAACTTTGGCAACTAAGTAAATGGCTTGTCTGATGAACATCTATTATTGGTTGCAAAATATTGGGTAAGTGTAACAATTAGCACAGGTGACATGAATAAAAGAGAATAAGATCTTCCACAAACATTGGTGAGAAGGGGAAGCAAAATGCTAGAAGAGAAAAAAAAAGATGAAAGCAATAAGACGTAAATGATGATGAAGAGAAAGAATGTAAATTAATGTCGATATTTTCCTACATTAAAATCAATTACTTAGGAGGCATTTATTTGTTTATTTATTTAGAGTAATTTATTTAGAGTCTATGACTAAAGATAAGATGAAATAGAAGCTGTTCCATATCTCAGACTGGGGTGAGGGTGGAAATTAAGAAAGTGTATCCAGAGTCAACATTGGCTGAGCATAATAATTGTTCTGTTAGTACTCTACATAGAAAGGAATTTTATAAAAAATTGAGAAAAGATGGTCTCTGCTCTGGCAGTCCAATTGAGAACTTAAAAGGATTCATGCATGTCCTATCTATAGAACAATTATAAGCCAGTGCAAACAGGTAGAATTGGAATTATATTTAGATTAGATCATTAAGAAATGAACCTTTAATAAACTACCACTGATACAGTGGTACCTTGAGATACAAGTTTAATTCGTTCAGTAACCTTGAGGCATGGGAAACTATGAGACGCTCGAGTCGCAGTAAACTGGTGAGTCGTGTGCAGCTGGCCGATCCGCGCGATTACTCCTATCTCAAATGTTGCTCGTATTTCAAAGCAAAAATCGCTCGCTCGATGGCTCGTATCTAAAAAATCTCGTATGTTAGGGCACTCGTATTTCGAGGTACCACTGCATTTGAAATGATATTTGTCATCAACATGGCTTACTATCTTTTCTAGTTCTGAGCTTTCCTTTTTTCATGTGTGTTGTGGTTAGGATATGCCTGCCCAGTCGGGAGCAACAACAAGGTGGAACCTTATGTCCAGTTCTTGCAAATGGAATGTGAGCAGAAGTACTGATTTTGTCTTCTACACTTCCTCTTTTACCACGTATTGGCTGGAGAAAAAAGATTTCCAAGCTCCGGAATGTGGTATGGCCAAGAGATGATAGGAGCCTGGGGCCTGGAATCAGTCTGGAAGGCCATTTCTCTCACACCTGCTTTGAAGTACTCATGAACGACTATCAGTAGAGTGTGCCTTCTATATTTAATTATTTTTCTTTCCATTCCGATCACTAGGGAAAATAAAGATACTTGGGAACATAAGGTTAAGTCAGTGATCGGCAAACTGCTGCGGTTTGTCGCTTGTTGACTAATGAGTTTGCCGACCACTGGGATAGGGGCTTAATCACAAGGAACAACAGCAGCGTGTAATTATTGGAATTGAAAGTCTAGGTCAGTGGTCGGCAAACTCATTAGTCAACAGAGCCAAATATCAATGATTGAAATTTTTTTTGAGAGCTGAAAACCAACTTCTGCGCATGGGCCATGACGTTTTAATCACAATGTACGTGTATGCCTGCACGTGATATTTTATGGAAGAGCCATACTCAAGGGGTCAAAGAGCCACATGTGGCTCATGAGTCGCAGTTTGCCGATAACTGGGTTAAGTGATGAACTTCTTTGGGATTTCTAGTTGAGCAAAAAATGGCATGGCATGTGTTAGAGTGGAGCCAGTTTAGTCCCTAGAAGGTCCACCAGCCTTTTTACATAGCATTCTTTTTTCCAACAATCCAATTTGTTCACACTTTTCTCATCAAATACCATCTTTATCTTTAGTAACTTAACCTCCGCTGCAGATTGATGAGTTTGACCTCTTAGTTAACTTTATCAGTTCCTCATTTTCAAGTTTATGTAAATTCAAACACTGAAGGATGTTTACCTCCTTAAATTAAGCCTTATTTTTCAAAATCAAGTATCCTTGATAGAAGTAATACCAATAAGCTCCTATTAAATTCCTTTCTTTTTCTTAAAGTTTCTAGACTTTTTTTGCCCACTGTCTTCAATTTCCCCCTTTTTGTTTGCTGCTTTGCTCTGTCTTGCTCTCTAAAATCAAATAGGATTGCTGTCTATTTAGTTTCCTTGTTATACAATTACAGTATAATTTACACTTTACTTTTCTGGTGGGCGCTTGTCTTAGTTATGATTTTACCCATGTAAAGAACATGTGAGCTCCAACTATGGGAAATATTTAGACTGTCTGAAATGTCCTGATGTCTCTTGAACTTTTCCTCCTCTCTCTTTTTTTTTTTATTGCAAAGCATATGGTTAACTGCTTCATAAACAGCACTTTTAAAATAGATTCATAAATTAAAATAGGTATATCTCTGGGTATAAATTATTTCATATAATGATATTTGATATAAATATCATTCTCCCTCTATTTTAATAAACATATCCAAATACATAGATCTTTAAGATTTAATGGTTTTACAAGTGTAGAAGTTACAATAGCAAAGGAAAATGCCTCCTTATCCTCTATTCTGAGAATTTATCCACTGGAAAGCAACATGAGTCAGAAATGTCATGGAACAATGGTTTCCAAACTTTGCTGCCCATTGCAATCACTTGGGGAATCATTAAGAAAACACTGGTGCTTGGCTCCCATCCACCAGATATTTTGATTTAATTTTGATGGTTGCAACTCGGGCATCCAGATTTTTAAAAGCTCTCCAGGTGATTTTAATGTGTAGCAAACTTTGAGAACTACTGTCATGGAACATAGCTTTGGAAGACACCCAGACACATGAGGCCAATAGGTCAAATGAAGGTCACTCAACAGATTTCTTATTAGTCAGAAGAAAAAGTATTTCTTCTGGTAGTGAAAACATTGCTGATAGCATTCAATACTAGTAATCACCCTGATTTGCAAATAAAGTAAATCCAACTAGAAAAAAAGGATCATCCAAATGTAATATTGTAATACTCTCAAACATTTGTAAAAGCATCTTTCCCCAGTGACTGCTGGAGTGTTTGGAGGGAAGCCTTCCCTTTTTGCAAATTGTTTTTGTTTTGGCTGCACTGTTTGCTTGTTTAAGCATTAAAAACTTGATTTGGAAACAAATAGCTTTTTGTATGGCCTGAATTAAGAAGAGCCATCTTTATTCCAGTTTGAAATTGTGTTCAAATGCTAGCATGTAAACAGTGCATCCCATAATATATTTTTTTACACCCAAATAAGTAAGGTGACACACATGGCTTAAAGGCTAATAGAAACATGAGAACTGTAATGCAGAGTTGAAGTCTGAAGTACTCAAGTTCCCCTGGGACCAAAAGGATATCTTCGTGCTCTTTGTAGATTAGTCTATTATTGGAATACATTTGTTCACAGTTAATCCTCAAAGTAATTCAATAGAAGGAAGCAGTTAAATCACCAAGAAAAAAGATATTGATATTATCAGAAGGATTTAGACCTAGTAAGATTTTTATTACTGGTTTAGGCATGCCTGGTAGTTAAAAAGCTATGTTCCAGTTAACTTCAGTTGCTGGAAGTGTGTGTGTGTGTGTGTGTGTGTGTGTGTGTAAGCAAACTGTGTTGAAATATAAAATAGATATCTAGTTTTACTATTAAAAACAGGAATTTTTTAAGTCATCTATGACTTCAGCATCATTAGGTTAGATATATATTTTATGTAGCATTCTATCAGTTTAGAAAATCAAAATTATATTTTCTCCCCATTTTCTTATAAATGAAAAAAAAATGTTTAATTGACTTAAGCTGAGGATAGAACTCAGACCCTATAACTTTTTGGGTATTTGTTAAGGTTTACTAAGGTACCTCTATTTTGAGTAAACTCAAAAAATATGTTAATCTAACTATTTTCTTCTCTAAACTTGGGCAAGTCACTTGATCCTTTTGGATTCTTCAGTAAAATGAAGAATTGGGCTATATGATCTTTAGGTTCCTTCTAGCTCTAACAAGCTACAGTTCTAAGAAAAATACATAAAAGCGCAATCAGAAAGTATGTGTGAAATGTTTAAAATTTGAGATATTATCGAAATAAATGACTAGAAAATAAAAGATACATAATAGAATATTTTTAACCTTCACAAAATAAAATTATATGTTTTTTAAGAACTTTATATTTTGAGCAGGAATACAAAGCAATGAAAACTAGCATCTTCCAAAGATTCATTTGTCTATGCTTCTCTACATTTTTCAATGATTCCATGCATTGAAAATGCATTACATTTTCAGAATTTAATGCATTTAAATGAGGTAATTCTAAACAGCTACTGCAAATTGTCCTTTTAAGTAATGGTATATATTTATAAATAACTTTAAGAGAGATGCATAAAATTAGATAATGAGTCTTATCTTGGTGGCAAGAGAAAAATGAAGTGCCTCCATTTTGGAGATAGCGTGTGTTAACTCTTTTAGGCCATCTGTGTATTGTTAAGACTTTCTTTTAATGCTCTGAAAAAATTAGAATGGTTCTCTCAGCGTAAAATTATCTGATTGTATCATGGCTGGCTTGGTCATTTTGGCTAAGTTAAATATCAGGTAGATTTGTGGACAGAATTATTTAATTCACAAGAATACTTTTAGCTTTGTATGAATATATTTAACTTTAAAAAACATTAATTGAGCTGCCACTACATTTCTGATCACACCCCAAGGACAAAAGGAACTGTAACTCTAAATCCCCATTATTTTGTAACTAATAGTCTAGAGGCATACTGGGGGACAGAAAGAAATATATAAATTATAATTCAAAAAAGTATATTTGATTAGAATTAGAAATAAATTGTTCTTACTCTGGCTGATGTTTCTCAGTGGTTATGGCATTGGCCCACACAGCAAAAGGTCTAGGCCAGTGGTTCTCAACCTTCCTAAGGCCGAGACCCTAGCATACAGTTCCTCATGTGGTGGTGACCCCCAACCATGAAATTTTGCTACTGTTATGCATCGTGATGTAAATATCTGCATTTTCTGATGGTCTTAGGCGACCACTGTGAAAGGGTCATTCGACCCCCAAAGGGGTCGCGACCCACAGGTTGAGAACTGTAGGTCTATGGTTTGATTCCTGGTCAAGGACATATACTTAGGTTGTAGGTTGGATCCCAGGATCCCCAGCCCCGGTTGGGGCACAAGCAGCAGGCAACCAATTGATGTGTCTCACATAGATGCTTTTCTCTCTCTCTTTCTTTCTCCCTCCCTCCCTTCCACTCTCTCTAAAAATCTAAAAATCAATGAAAAATATATCCTTGGGTGGGGATTAACAACAATAAAAAAAAATATCCTGGGACAGTATAGGAAGAAGAAATTTATTTTGACTGAAGTTACTACATGGGATAAAGATGTGGACAACTTTACACAAAAATATACTTTAAACCTTTGAAGACGTATCTAGAGTTATTACCATCAATGACTACCCAAGGAAATGGCATGGTATGAACATGCATGCCATGTCTGGGAAATGGTGAGTGGTCCAGAGGCTTGGGCAATAGGTAGGGGTGATGAATATGATAACAAGTGGAGTAGATTGAAACAAAAAGCATGTTGCAGCCAGACTTTAAAGGACCTTGATTTTGTTGCTAAAGGAAGCTATTGAAAAGGGTCAAGAGAGAGTTTGCTTTGGCTACTATTAGCTTCCCTAAGTTTTACATGAAAGAGAGAAGATCAAGTGAGAATTGGCTGATTTTCAAGTAGTAATAGAAGGAAATGAAGAAAGACCAAAGAGGTCCCCTCAGGCAGTTCAGTGGGTTGGTGGGTTGGCGCAGCTGTGATGGCTGAGCTAACTACGTGTCTCTATCCTTTTTATCTTTCATTCTTAAGAAGACTAGATTGGGGTTTTTCAGATCATGGTAATGTCAGCCTTCAGAATGGTGAGAGGAACTGCAGGGACCATTGAGACCTTGTTTAAAAGTAGTGCAACATTATTTCTGGCCAAAGCAAATCAGATAGCCAGATCAGATTCTGGAGGAAGAAAAATAAATCAACCTTTTTAATGAGAGAAGCTTCAAAGAAATTGTAACTATTATCTTCCATAAACCCCTAAAAAGGTGCTTAGAACATAGCAAGTGCTCAATAAATGGTCACTGAATGCAAGTAAGAATGGAGAGTGTAGAATGAAGTCCTGAAAAAGGATAGACTAATGGCATAGCAGCTATTGGGTATGGGAGAGAAAGCCAATCATGGGTATGTAAAAGAACTGCCAAGCTGCACTAATAGTCCAGCTCATCTTGAAAATGATAAATTTGCTTTAAAGCCAACTTTCTCCAACTGCTTTTGGTAGTTTGGGAGCAAGCCCACAGAAGCAGATGGTTGGGTTGATTCAGGTTAGGGGTGGCATTCTTCAAACTAGCAGTAGTAGGAGGCTGCCCAATTGGTTCTGTGCCTCCACAACTTTGCTCACTCACGGCTGGCCACTAGCACTACACAGAACACTCTGCATTCCAAATGTTTTCTCTCCAGTTGGTCTACTGTCTGATACTAACCCTCCCAATTGAATTACAATGTAATTCAGATTAAGGTGTGACTAATGTGAGTCAAGCCCAGAATAAAGCTCAGATATACATACACACACAGAGACAATGAATGGAATTTGTATTCCTTGGAAGGTACAAATGGGATCCAATTTTTTAATTATCTTTTCGTTATTTTGTAGTTCTCTTATACTCCTCTGGAGGCTCCCATTTCCAACGACTATTCCTCCCCTCTGCCATTCAGCCCTCAAAGAAGCTGTCCTGTTCATATTCCTCCTAATACTTTCCCCCAGATCTTGATTGAATTGAATGATTTGTTCTCTTCACTTGGCTTGGCTTTAGAGACCGCTCCTTTACATAAGTCTAAGAATAGATATGGCAGAGTCAGGCTTGTTCCCAAAGGTGAAGATGAGGGTGAGAAGGGGAATTGTGAAGAGATGCTTAGCCAGTAACTACAGGGTCATTTTAGGTAGCTAAGAGAGTGCTAAAAACTGTGTCTATTTCTATATTAACATTTTTCTTGATTGCAACCAGTCAGGCTAATTGTACCTCCTTCCCTTCATTGCACTTGACCCATCCTTACTTCCTTGTTCTTTCTTGTCCAGTGTGAGTTACCAGTTTCTCTTTGTTACCTGGCCCACAATCAATTTCTCTTTTTCCCAGCCTAAGTCTAACCCTTACCTGTATCTTTCCTCCCCCTTTTCTAATCAGCAGCCTCATACAGGGTTAAAACAGCCAGGTGAGGGCAAGTAAACGGAAGAGTCAAGTCTGGTGTGAGACACTGAATCAGAAGAGCTCAAGGAATTAGAGACATAATGATTTTTTTAGTGTGCCTAGTAAAGTTGCCTAAGATGATGGATGAAGGCTATAGGAAGGGAAAAACTGTAAATTAAGGTTCAGTATCCTCAAAGACTACAGAAAGATGCCCTGGATATTGGTCAGTGATGAATGGGATAAAGAAGAGAACAATCTCAATGGATAGAAGGTTTTGAGAAAGCAATAAAGATGCTAGAGCAAGGCATGGAAACAGCTGTGGGAAGAAGGAGAACCTCTTCGATATGAGAGGTTGAAAGGATACAGGGATTAATATTACTCATAGGATGGAGAGAGGGAAGTGATAGAATCCACAAAAAGTTAAATTGGCATGAATGCAGTATAAGGATAAAATATTTTCTGAATTTCTAAGCCACCATTGCTCATAGCCAGTTGTAGTGTTCCACAGGCATTGTGCTGTCTCTGAGTGCTATCCTGGGAATCTCAGAGCTGCTACTTTTTTTGGTTGCAGACTTCAGGATATCAGTAAGAGGATATATGTTCCATGTACTAAGAATGCTACCTTGTTGGTTATTTTATAACCCTACAGGGAATCTTTTATTGACCAGGAACAGAACTGGATGCTGGGAACATAAGAAAGAATAAAATAAGAATCCTGCCACCAAGCAATTTATGGGTCTTGTTAAGGTAAAAGACAAACAGAAAATTCAAGATAAACTGTAAGTTATTTGACAAAGGGAGCACAGAGAAGGAGAATCTAACTAGAGTTTGGGGCATGAAGTAGAGTTAAAGATGAATGCAAAGGGAGATGTTAAAGTTTGAAGGGTGTGTGTGTGTGTGTGTGTTAGGGAGAGGGAGAGAACTGAGTCCAGGGGCAAGAGAGAACATGTTAGTCAAATTAACTGTACTTCAACCCCACTTAATCATGGGGAGTCATAAACTAAATATTTGAATCAAGCTTAACTGAGTCTCCAGTGTGATGAGACTTTCCATTCTTTACTTTCATAAGAAATGTGGACCCAAGTCCAAGTTCACATATTGGCAACTGATCCTGTGTAAACTCTGCTGTTCCCTAAGCTAACCTTCTCCAAGGCTAGGAGGACTCTTGTGCCATTGACTCAATTTGATCACAGGACAGCAGTATCAACATATCTCTCTCTGGGCACTCAAAACAGCTTTTCCATTTTCTTTATTTTAATGATCCTATGTCTTAAATCTCAGGACAGACCAATTTGAGAATTATCTGATTATGGTATAAATTATTAAAAAATCTCACAAATACAGAAATGGGTGCTTCACCTCTCTATTTTATTGCTAACCACACATGAGCAGTAAATAAGAGCAGAATTGTGTGGTAGACATTTTGTTGGGGAATGCAAAACACTAAAGGAGGCTTGGCTGGTCATGATGCTCCAGGTCAACTTGGATTGCTAAAATGATAATTTATGTTACTTTCCCTAATGTTACTGAGACTGCAGGACTGTTCTCCTTCTATTCAAAGTCCCAGAATAAATAGTGCTGCTTGCAGTGGATAGCTCCGCTTGTTCTGAGTTATTTATGTCTCCTGAAAATAGGGAGCAGGAGATACAAACCTTTTATCTTATATTCACTATAATTTGGACAGTTGCAATATAGTTTCAGTTCTTGGTCAGTTCAATTTTGTGGGACACCAGAGTTATATTTATGACATCATAACTATTTAAAAAGAATGAAAGAAAGAAAATGGATAAGAATTTAATAATGAAAGAGTTTTTAGGTGTCTTTTTTTTAAGATAAAAGAGATATTCAATTTTCCAAAGAAATATTTAATCTCCCACAAATTTGGTTAGGTGGAGAGAAAGGAATCTATTTGAAACTAAGAGAAAGGTAACAAATTTAATGAAAGACTAGGTATTTAATCTTAGGCAAACATGGGCAACCATTTGCAGTAATCTACAAACTGTTGCAGTAATCATTTCCTATGGGACTTAAAAAGTGGCCATTGGCAATAACTACTGAGTCCCTACCAGAGTGCCAGCTTCTCAGAACTATAATATTGTCAGTTAAGCAAGGAAGAAGCTGTAATATGATGGCTCAATAAGTTTCACTAAAATCTGTGGTGTTTATTCCCTCAGCAAATCTACTAGTAAATATTTAGTGAACACCTAGTGTGTTCTTTCTTGTTAGAAGATAGAGCTATGAATAAGAGAATAGAGCTATAAATAAGAAAGATAAAGTACCTGTACCTATTCTCATGGAAATCTGAGTCTAGAGGGAGAAAAATAACATTCCAATATTGAATTAATTATGATTATGAATAAGTACTATCGATGATAAGTATATAGAGGAAGGAGCATGTGCAATAGGGCAGGAAGGAAGAGTGAGGGAGGAGCAGAATGAGAAATAAGACCAAGTAAAGATGTCTACACAAGCAAAGAGGCTGGGGTAGGAAAGAATATGTTTAGCTTTTTAGAAGACTGACTGAAGGCTTGTGAGGCTAGAGAAAGGAAAACAGGGAGGAGAGTGGTATAAGGTAAGTGTAGAGAGATAGGGATGGCTAAATCATGGGCAGCATCATGGACTTGACAGACAGGAAAGAGGGTTCTTTGAGAGGCATTCAGCAGAGGAGAGACATGCTAAACAGTGCAACTTAATAGCATTTTAATAAAGCATACTGTTATTATGGGACATAATTTTCCTGCAGGTATCTTTTTCAACTGAAGACACACTTTTCAATTTAGTTTTTATTGCATTTTATTTTGCAGATAATAAAGAAGATAATTTGTATATAATTGATGGGCCACATTCTTCATAGTTTGAAGTCATTGTTACGGATATAAATTTATAAATAGCAAATTTTCTGCTGAATTTAGTTATCTGTCATATTGGGTTTAGAAGTGACAGATATCTTATCAGTGACCAAATACCAAATACCAGAAATGAAACCAGAAGACTTTTTTTTTTACCAGAGGAATTTTTAATTAAAAACATGACATGTAGCCATGATAAAACTGAGGTGAATATTAAAACGTGTCTGCAAATACCTGCAAGAGCCAAAAAAACACATGTCACAGACTTTTTGTAGTTCTAAAGGAGAAGTGAAATTTGAAAAGGCTGATAATGCCACTTGAACAATTTGTTTAGTGCAATACAGATAGAGGCTCACCATTAGACAGGGAGGTCCCACAGAAAGGAGCTTTATATGAGATTAAACACAAGCAGTCCAAACTCTAATCTACATGAAGGTCTCTCAAAGATATGTTGTCTCAGCTAGTAGTAATACCACAGTTCCAATTTTTTAGGACTGTTTTGTTGTAAATATTATCTTGCATGTTAGATACCCTGATGCTTTTAGGTAACCACATGATTCATTCATGTTTTAACAAATCTGGCTCTTATGTAGAGTGGCGACAAGAATTCTCCTTTCTTCCCAGCTGTCACCAACTAGAATGTCCTCTCTTCTTCCATCTCATCCTGAAAAACTGAAATCAAATCCTTGGAACTCCAACTCATTAATTTAATATCTAATACACTTGTTTTTCTCTTTGAAGATGACTGTTTCCTTAATCATATAATTCTCCCAATTCTAGTTATACACGTCCATAAATGGCTAAGATTGTACTTAAGGATCAAAAATACCAAAAGGCTGAAGACCAGCTCATAGGTTGGAGAGATTTTATTCCTGGTGTTCTTAATATTACCACTGGTTAAGTGTATTAGAAAATATCAATCATGCAATGAACCTAATTTGGGTTGCGAATCAGAAGGGTAAGTTATTAATCTATTTTACTTTGTGATGGCTCAGAAAAGAAATGTTACTCATGAGGAGCAATAGACTAGACGATCCCTAAAGCACTGTAAAGAAAATAATGATAATAATGATCAAATAGCTTATTTTGTTACTATCTCTATGTTAAATACTTTATAAACATTATCTGATTTAATCTTTCCAACAACTGTGTAAGGGTGTATTAATATTGGAGATAAGGAAACTGAGACTTAGAAAGATTAAAGCAATGTTTCTAAAGACATTCCATTAGTAAATGGAAGAGCCAGACTTCTATGTTCTTCTAGTCTGACTCCAAAGTCTATATGGTGAACTGCTAACTATCAAGGGGATTATAGGTGAACTAATATATGGTCAAGAAATGTTCCTGGAAGTTGCATGAGGGATCTTACTCCATGGGCTTCTTATTTGTTTTACTCTATGATTTTACTCTATGCTATTTCATCACTCTCTGCCCCTTCCTCTGAAGCCAAGTTTTCTGTAGTCAGAAAACAACAAAACACACACACACACACACACACACACACACACACACACACACAGTTACTTACACTACTTTCTTTCTTTGGCAGGGCCTTTTGGTTTTAAAGATATAGTGAGCAGAATATGCAAATAAAACATGGAACATCTTATTGAGACACAAGTTTAAGTAATGCTGCTGCAGAGAGCCAACAAAGCAAAATGGTTCCTGCCCCTGGTGGGAAAGAGCAGGAAGCAGCTTTTCAACAATGCTCTTAGGCAGACAAAAGATAGTGAAGCTCTGTGCAAAGACCATCTCTCCCAGTGGCAGTCATCAATCATCCATTTGCCAGAGTGTATAAAGGACTCATGTGCATCAGAGCCAGGAAACAGTACTGTATTCAATATGAACAACATGAAGATCTTATAAAGTTATTTCTATAAGGACCAGGAACATCGTGATGGTTTTAGTGTCAGGATCTACCATTAAAATAAATTGATGTCTGTGAAATAAATCTTAGTGCTTGAATAGTCAGGATCTCTATAATCCAGTGTTCCTCTTCCTACCAGTCAATGATGGTAAAAGGTAATTTTTTTTAAATCAAAAGCTCCTGATTTCAAATTAAAACTACATCTGTGTATGCATGCAGTCAAACATGAGGTAATTAAAATGCGTTTCTTTTCCTTCTCAGTAGGTCAGAAAGCCCTCTTGCTATGCTACAAGCAACAATTCCAGGGCTTGGGGAAAGTTTCGGGCTGAACTTTTTGTTCAGTTGGCCTAGTGGTCGGCAAACTGTGGCTCACGAGTGACTCGCAATCTGTAGTTTGCCGCTCTGTTGACTAATGAGTTTGCCAACCATTGCCTTAGGGAAAAACACTTAAAAACATTTTAATAATGTACTAATGTCTTTAACCTGAAGTCAAAACTGGGTAAGGGTAATGCCTTACGCAGTGGTCAGCATTAGTCAACAGAGTGGCAAACCTCGGCTCGAGAGCCACAATTTGCCGACCATACCCTTCCCCCTACTAGAAGAAAATTTAAATAAAACAACCTGCTTTCGCCTGAATGACCCAGGTAACAACTCAGTTTAGTTTGAACTGCTTATATATTTCAGCTAAAAATGGCTTATTTCCATGAGTCACCTGCATAATTGCCTTACTTGGCTGACCCACTTAGCAGGGTGGGCAAGCAGGTGTTCAGAGCAAGGGTCAGATAGGACTTCATTGTTTTCAACTGTGACAGTGTTTTGGTGCCTGGAGAAGTACATCTCAGATTCACTTTCAGCCATCCAACCTCCTTTTTGATGGACCATCTGTTTTATATGACAAAGAAACCTCCTTCTACCTTGGAAGACAAATGTGTGTGTGTGTGTGTGTGTGTGTGTGTGCGCGCGCGCGTGTGTGTGTGTGTGGCTTTAGGGTTTTGAAGAAACAATAAATCAGCAAGTACTTTGAAGTATTACTAGCTGAGATCTGTGGAGAGTACAAAGGGAGAGAAAGAGGAGATTTCTTTCTTTCTCAGGGTGTGGCTGCTTAGGGAGACTGGTGCACATGAACGATTAGAAAGTGCTTATACATTTGTTGGTAACCTTTTTTCCAGTGTAATCAGAATTAGAGAAGGGCAAATTAGAGTTGGAGGAGAAAATAGCTGGAGAAATCTGCAGGAGGGCTAAGCTTGGTTAATGAAGTGTAGGTAGATTTCTCTCTTTTTTCTTTTTCTGCAAATGTATTATATTGTTTTCTTTTACAAAATATAATCTAATTTAGAGTGTGACTCAGAGTTCATGGCTCAACCAAGGAGAGACAGCAAACAGCTGTGTCTATAAAAGCATTTGAGGTATTATAAAAAAAATCCACTGTATACTTTTCTTTTATGACTGAGCTCTGCAGATGCTCTTAAAGACACAAAATAAATAGAAAACATATACAGGAGAAAAAACTTGCATCATATGGAATGATCAGTATTGAAAAACTCAATCTTATGTGATTTTCCTTGAAAATTTATTTATATATAAAAATATATTTTGTGCTCTAGCTTCAATTTTAAGTTTCAATTGCTATGATTTGCTTTGATGAAATAACAAAGGAAAGCAAAGCAATATTTTCTGTTTATTTTTTCCCCTCCCAGGTTTTACAAATTTAGTGGTGGGACAAATTTTTTTTTCACGTTCTTTTTTTTTTTTTAATTAAATAAAGTTCTGGATTTTGATGTAAAAGCTTGCTATTTCTATGCTTACACAATTTAAATTCTCTGGCATGGAACTTTTAGGCTTGAGATAAATGTCATGAACATTATTTTGAAGGTCAGGCTGGTGAACCACCAAAAATGTCTGAAAGCTCCAAAAGGGGATATTTGCATCTGACTCATGGCATTGTGCTCTCTGCTATGAGGAAGTCAGGTTGAATAAGTGCAGCAGTGTGAACTGAACCTCGATAGAAGTTGACATTTGACCCCAGAGGCCTTTTTGCCTCTTTTCATCCTCCATCTCCTCCTGGCTCCCACCACGTGGGAGGAACAACCATTAAAGTCTGCCGGCGTTCTGCAGGAACACTTGGCCTGGATTCTCTGTAATACCTGTTTATAAATGAACCAACCCAAAATTAACTTTGGATTCAGCAGGATATTCCTGACCTTGTGAATTTAACTAAGAAATGCACTAGAACATAAGATTAACCAGTCTTCTTAGTAAATGTGTTGTTCTATTTAGTTGTATTTCTGGTTATTTAGTAATGAGGTCTACAACTATGTTTTATTTTTACCTTTGTTTTGAATAGGCCTTCTAATAATTCCTTGTGGTTGGAATTATGTTTTTTATTCTACTTGAGCTTTTTGGATGATTCTGATTTTACAGTATCCTTGGTTCATCACACCAAATATGAATAATCTAAAGACACTATCATGGATATAGAAGAAAAACAACGAGTTGTCAAAAGCTAGAAGTAAGACAAATAGGATGAAATGGCATGGACAAGGAATAGTTTAGTTTTAGTTAACTGGGATTATACTTCAGATTAATTTCCTGATAGAGGTCACAAGTTTTCAATAATATATTCTTCTAATTATTTTTTAAACATTTTTATTTTTAAGTACATTTATTGGAGTGACATTGGTTAATAAGATTATCTAGGTTTCAACTGTACAAGTCTGTGGTAAATCACTGTATATTGTCATTTAAGCTAGATTTTAGTAGAAAATCCTAAAAAATTTTGTCATAGTTTTACATGAAATTATCTCTTTCAAAAAGTGGAATAAATTTCGTGTCTTACTAAACTCATTTTGATAAAAGGAAAACACAGGTAAAAAAGGAAAACTAGGTAAAAAAGCATATAAAATGATTATGAAATCATCTTAATGTTATATCTGGTACAAAGAGAGCATTTTCCTAAAAGTAGAAAATACCACCAGTTTTATTTATGTATGTATGTATGTATGTATGTATTTTTATTGTTCTTCATCCTCACTTGAGGATATTTTTCCATTGATTTTTAGGGAGAGTAGAAGAGAGAGGGAAAGACAGAAACTTAGATGTGAGAGAAACACATTGATTGATTGTCTCCTGAAAGAGCTCTATCGGGGGCTCGGGCTGGGGAGGAGCCTGCAATGAAGATACATATTTTTGACCAGAATCAAACTCGGGACCCTTTGGTCCACAGATTGATGCTCTATCCACTTAGCCAAACCGTTGAGGGTTCCACCAGTTTTTAAAGCCTCATTTTGTTGGGCAGAAAAAAATAAGGAATATACAGTGTGAGTTACCCTTTTGTCAGTAAACTTTGGTTTGTAGGTTGAAATAATCCCTAAAATATATAAAGCTGCTGAACTGTGCTCTTTTAGCAGAAGAAATGGTTAGCTACAAGGAACAGCAATATGGATGCAGGGCACTCTTTAGAGATTATTGTAAATCCAGACATATGTCAGACTGTTAGAGAAATTAAACTTCTAGAAAAATCAGTGAGAGAAAGAGAAAAGGCTCTATTTGTTGCAGAACTTAGCAGGCAACAGAAATACTCCCCACAGGTACTCAACAGATTCAGTCAGGAAAAATTCTTTATTTGCAGATGTACTAGTACGATGGCTCAGAAGAGTCAGTTTCCAAAGCTTGAGTAATGAATATGGATGAAGCTTTCCTTTTATACCCTTAGTTTCTTTTTCCCCCAAATATGAATCAGGCTTCCAGACTTTTTGTGAGCTTTGCAGTCCCCCCATGAGTTGGGATGTAGGAAGTGAGATTAAACTCAGAGGATTGGCCTGTCTGGTCCCAACACTGCCAACCCACTTGGGGGTTCTATATGGTTCATAGTTTATGGCCTTTGTAAAATGGGAGTATTCCAGGAAACAGGTTCTACAGGGCAGGACAGGCATAGCCGATAAGAATGGAGTTAATTATTGGCTAGCAAGAGTGTTGGTCAGAATGCAGGTTACTGGCACAGATTCAGATAGCTAACCCTCCCCTTCACCACGTTGCCCCTATATTCCTTTTCATTTCCCCCTCTTGATCCTCAAGCTGATTTTCAGCCTTGGGAATTCAATAGAAGATCAAAGCTACGGAGTAAGGTATTCAGCAGCTCAAGTCTTTTTCATCTTCATCACCCAAGGGGTTGTAATGGTAGTCCAGAGATCTGATCTAGAGTAACATCTGGGGCTTCAGGGCTTACTGATTCTATCTTTATTAGCTGTTCTAAAATCAGTTGCTTTCTTAGAGGAAGGGAGAGGGGATCTACACAGGTTTCTTCATTTCCAGTGTCCGAGCAGTTGAAATGGTGAGAAGCACATTTCAGGGTCCCATCTGTTTCTCCTCCAGTTAGCCCATCGTCCTTGCTCTGCTCATGTCTGTCTAACTGCCTAACACATCTCCTCAAGGATCTTGGCTCTAAATTCTTTTAAGGTAAGTGGACATCAGTGGGCTCCTCTAATTACTTCAATGCTGAGGAAGGACAAAGTCTCTTTTCAGAGCCAAGAGATCCGATCCTTGCTCTCTGTAAGAGGGATAATGAGTCCTGGGCACAGAAGGAGGTGGGCTTGTGACCTGTCAGAGACAAACTGTATTATAAAATTTAGTATTATTGAGCAAATAGAACAGCAAGAATTGCAACAAGTGGTCTGGTGGAAGGGAAAATAAAACATTTCAGTTCTAATACTTTCTTATTAAAACACAATGTTTCACAGAGGCCTCAGGGCCAGGGCCTGATCAGGACAGCTCTACTCCTGAGGGGGAGGCTTGGAGTGTAAATCGCCATCTAGGCTGTTCCCTCAGATTGTCTCCTGGTTGCATAAGGAGAGGGCAGAAGGACAAGGGATCTCATTTCTCTGTCTACCCTTGTTCTCTTTTAGGCTTCTTTACTTTTATAGGGAGAAGAATGACTGGACTTTTATTATTAACATATTTATAATTATTACTGAAAAGCTTTCTCACAAATCCTTCATTTTAGTTGCATCTATTATTATGTCTTAACAACTTTGAGATTTTAAAACCAATTATTACCTAAAGCATTTTCTTGACCAATTTTGTAATAGGAATAACTCAATGTGAAAGTACCATTTTATTTTATTTTGCTTTTTAAAAACAGGAGTGTCTCTGCTTCACAGCTAGAGGGTACTTCTATTGATTTGTGTTATGGGAAAAAACAGAACATTGGGGACCAGTTATAGTTATGGAAAATATTAATTATGCTGTTAACCATGATTGTCCTTTCTGTTCAAAGAAAGGAAATACTAATTTGGCTGGGATTCCTATGCCTCTGGAACTTGGGAGTCACCCTTGGAATGCAATCTATCCTCATTAAGAACTGCCAATTATCAGGGAAGCATTAACCTTGTTGCCCAACCCAGCCTGCATAGCTTACTTCCTTATGTAATTTCAAGTATAATGTATTAGTCTAATTTAGTTCAAAAAAATTTCTTTTTAGGGAGAGAGAGTAGATTTTTTGTGTGTGTCAACTCAGGGCCCCTAAGATGTCACAAAGTTATCTCTCAGTTAAATACACAATTTAAAGATGTTCAAAACTTAAACCACTTTTAACATTAAAGATTTGGTCTTGACCACAGAATTAATCATTTTTAATCTGGCTAATAAATTGTTATTTTCTGGTAATACTACAGAAGTACAGAATATACTTTGAATGTTATAGAGAAAATGCTGTGCCGCCATGCTTATTGTCCACACATTTCCTTTCTGCCTTGCCCCCAGTTCATAGAAGTAGCAAAACTGTGACCACCCCATAGCCAGCCTCAGTTCCACCTTGGCCAGCATGTGCAGGTTTGTGATGTCACAGGCAGGCACGAACCGCCTCATCCCTTTCAACAGGTGCACTTCAGGGCAGGGCTCTACAAATTTCTCCACCCTGCCCTTTCCAGAACATCTGTGTGGGTGTGGCAAGTGCTGCCTCTTATTCTGCTGCTTTGAAATCTAAATAGCCATTTTTAGAGCTGCCTTTTTTCTTTTCCCCTCCCACTTTGCCTCAGGTTGGGGAGCTAATGGTTTATTAATTATGGGCAAGCTTGCTATTAGCTATTGGTCTATCCTTTGTTTAAACTTCCCTGGGTTAACATATGTGCAACCTTCACAAATTTTGCACTTACAAATTAATCTTAGAATCGTAAAATTTTAATCTAGCACAACAAAATTACCTTTGGTTCTTAGTGGCACAAAGCCTACACAGAGGGTTTCCTATAATCATAAACTGGGGAAGAACAAACTGAAGTCCTTAAAAGACAGAAAGCCAAAATTACATTACAGACATATAGACAGAAATCTCACTAGCTAAGGATTTCTAGCGGCTAACACCCTGAGAAGAAGAGCAGGAAGAGTCCCCAAGAATAAGGATTCTTGGCAGATGCTGGGACATCCTGCAATCTCTGTCACATGTTCAGTCTTACCACACACAACTGGGCTCCCCAAAAGTGGGACTTTTCCCGTCTTTAAACAAATTAAACAACAAAGAGACATAAAATGTTAACCAATACTCCCATACAGGCGTGCACAACGCACTAAAAGTTTACACCACAGAGCAAAATCTTCTGTCCCTGGTTCATTAACTGCCCATCCCCAGAATCTCAGCACTCGCCCCAATGGACTATTTTGGCAGAATGTATCTCCAAGGCCTGGAATTTCTGTTTCCCATCCTCAGCCATAAGTTGGGGCCCCTGATTTCATGGAGAGTCATCTGCATTGCAGGCAGCAGTCTGGGCCATTCTTAAAATTCTTTAGCATACCTTTTAAGACATTGGATTTAGGGGAACTACCTCCCATCTTTGCAGTTAAACCATGTAATCCCTCCCAGTTAACAGAGACACAGGACAACCACAAGGTAAGTTTCACTTCATGCAGACTCTCACACTCACATTCACACACAATCAGTCTGAGTTTTGACTTTCCACCCACGGAAAGTCCCTGAATTGAGGCAAATATTTTGCCTAGCAGTGATCAACCACCTCTTCTGACCCTAAAGACAGGCCTGAACTAGGACTGGGTCCCTGGGGAAACTTATTGATTAGATGTCTGTTCTCAGAAAGGCTTTCCTTGTCTTCCTTGGAGTCCACTGGAGCCAAAGGGGGGTGGCCCAATCTATTCAAGCCCAGCAAAGACTAAGACCCAGTCAGCCGCTGGTGGTGCATTTCCCTTCTTTGTGGTGTCTTGGTTGAGTGGGCCAACCCACCTGTTCTTGAGCAGCAGTGCCTCAAAGGGACAACTCAGATTCCTGTTTCATGATCAAGGAACCAAATTATGTTGCAGAATTTACCAGGTGACCAGAAAACACACAATGAGTACTCAGAAGATTCAGTCAGGAAAAAGCCTTTATTTGCAGATGTACTAGTACAGTGACTCAGGGAAGCTGGTTGCCAAAGCTTGAGTGATGAATATGGATGAAGCTTTCCTTTTATACCCTTAGTTTCTTTGTCCCCTCATGGAGCAGGTTTCTGGACTTTTTTTTGGGCTTTGCTGCCCCCCCATGAGTTGGAATGGGGGAAGTGAGATTACACTCAGAGGTTTGACCTGTCTGGTGCCAATGCTGTCAACCCCTCTCGGGGTTGTATATGGTACATGGTTTAAGACCTCTGTAAAATGGGAATATTCTGAGTAACAGGTTCTACAAGGCAGGACAAGCATAGCAGATAAGAATGGAGTTAATTATCAGCTAGCAAGAGTGTGTGTCAGAATGCAGCTTACTGGCACAGATTCAGATAGCTCCCCCCTGCCCCCAAGTTGCTCCTTATATTCTTCTTCATATTTGCATTTCTTGAATCATGGTGTATTACTGTGAAGATTTTTAAATGCCTTCCAGAAAGAGCCCTTAAAATGTCCACCATGAATAAACATTGAGAAGGAATGTAATTTTTTAAAATTGAGATACTTGTGTTCCCCGTAGCACAACCATTCTTTTTTTCTGTTATTTATAGAAAACAACCCCTACCTCCTCCAAATGGCATGCTTTCTTTAAAGGCACTGAAAAATATTGCAAGTGAATAAGATTTGAAGATTTCTTTGCTGAAGTCAAGTGCAGATAGGTACATGGAATTCCTACAGAGATAAAGAACTAGAAGCATATAGAGAAGTAGTGTGACAGAGGGGTCAGAGCATTGACTTTGGAGACAGACAGATCTGAGACAGAAAATTAGTTCTGCCACTTCCTCTCTGTGTGACCTGGGGCCAGTCACATAGTTTTGGTGAATTTCACTTTTATTCCCATATAAAATGAAGTTAATTATAATGACTGTCTGATAATTATTATAATGCCAATTATAATCATTGTATATTTGCAGCTCTATATCTATTTTAAATACATAATAAAATAAAAGTACCTAATTTCTTTTTTATGTTTTGTTAATTTATTTATAATTGAGAAATCAAATTGTAAGATATTTAGAGTATACAATGTGATGATTTTTGATATGTGTGCATTGTAAAAACATCCCCCTATTGAGTTATTTAAAACATCCATCACCTCAAATATTTACTTTTTGGGGGGAAGAGTGAAAACATTAAAGTTCTACTCTCTTAGCAAATATAAATTATACAATATTGTATCATTAATTATAGTTACCTAGTTATACATTAAATCCTTAGACTTTATTCATTTTATAATTGAAAGCTTATATTGTTTTACCAAGTTCTATATATTCTCCCATCTGTAGTCCCTGACAACTACTTTTTTTATTTCTTTTCTGTTTCTATGAGCTATTATTATTTATTTTGAATTTTTTAATAGTTTATATGAACCAAACTGATAACATATGCCATGAAGCAAAATGTTCAATTCTTTGAGAATAATCAACTTTACTTTTTTTAAGGATTCTACATGTAAGTGATATTTACACTAATAAAAGAGAAACATGCAAATTGCTGTACCTTGGCTATGCCCACAAGCTACGTCTAACCAGCCAATCAGGAGCAAGTACGTAACTTAACCCAACCAAGATAGCTACAGCTATGAAGTGAGCAAGAGGCTTGGATTTCCTTGGCAATGGAGGAAGCCAAGCTTCCTGCCTACTCTGGCTGGCCCTGGCCTCTGCTCAAGGCTACAAAGTTTCAATTAAATAAATCCCAGACACCAGGGCCTCTGCTTGGGTCACTGGGGTGTGTGGCCAGCCTGCAAACAACCACAGGCCTCTTGCCCAGGCCACCCCATACCCCAAGGGAACCCCCACCCTGATCCAGGACACCCTTCAGGGCAAACCAGCTGGTCCCCACCCATGCACCAGGCTTCTATCTTATCTAATAAAAGAGTAATATGCAAATTTACTGTCACTCCAACACACAAGATGACTGCCCCCATGTAGTCAAAGATGGTTGCTCCTATGTGGACACAAGATGGCTGCCACTAGATGGCCATCAGGGGAGGGCAGTTAGGAGGGACCAGGCCTGCAAGGGAGGGCAGTTGTGGATGATCAGGCCAGCAGGAGAGGGCAGTTAGGGGTGACCAATCCTGCAGGGGAGAACAGTTGGGGGAGACCAAGCCTGCAGGAGAGGTAGTTAAGGGTTACCAGGCCTGCAGGGAAGGGCAGTTAGGGACAAACAGTCTGGAATTGGAGCAGTTAGGCAGGCTGGCAGGGGAGTGGTTAGGGGGTGATCAGTCTAGCAGGCAGAAGCGGTTAGGGGCAAGCAGGAAGGCAGGCAGGCAAGCAGTTGGGAGACAGCAGTCCTGGATTATGAGAGGAATGTCCGACTGCCCAGTAGGATCGGTCCTAAACGGGCAGTTGGACATCCCTCAGGGGGTCCCAGATTGGAGAATGTGCAGTCTTGGCTGAAGGACACAATCCCTGTGTGCACAAATTTTGTGCACCGGCCCTCTAGTTAGATATAAAGGGGGTCATAAGATCTGGGGCAGAATAAGCATTAACTCTCAATGCATTTGTCCATTTTGTGTGAGGAGAATCACTAAGGTTTCTGGGGTTAAGTCAATCTATTCATAAATGAGTGAGAATTTTGTCGCTTTAATTGCTTGGGACATACCATTACCATCAGTCTATTTTTCTCTCCTCACTTTCACAGTCACACATGCGTGCACACTCATGCACACACGCACGTGCACACACACACACACACACCATGTTTGAATAGCACCTGATGGGAGAAATGAACAGTCATATTAACTAATTGGTGGACTAATTGATGAGTTATTGCAACCTTTATGTTGAATCCCAGTGGGAACTACAGATTCCTCAATTTCCCTTTGATTCTTCTTTCTGTCATCACATATAGAATAACCAAGAAGCTTCTAATGAGGAGTTGCTAATATGTAGTAGAATAGGAGAAAAGGAGCAGTAATACTTTTCTAATATTTTTGTTAAAGAGCTGGTTTAATTAGAGGCTATGGTTAGACTGAACCCTTGCAGATAAAATACATCATTCTGAGCCATATTTAGGCATTATTTTAAAAAGGCAACAAATATAGATTGACATATTCAAATCTCATTTTACATTATAATGTGAGGATTAAAATTAGCAAAAACACTTGTGTAGAGGTGCCTG
This sequence comes from Lasiurus cinereus, assembly GCA_011751065.1. Lineage (NCBI taxonomy): Eukaryota > Metazoa > Chordata > Mammalia > Chiroptera > Vespertilionidae > Lasiurus > Lasiurus cinereus. Next base: position 32,544,039 of record JAAGEH010000304.1, read on the forward strand.
CAACAATGGATACAGTTGTGAATTGCTCAGAACAATTTCATTTTGAGTTGTCACGTTTACTTTGAGACTAGATTTGTTAACACAAACATTCAAGCTGTACCTTGGAAGTCCCTTGAGGTTTACTTGTCTGCAGCTATTTATTAGTTAGTTAGTTATGAACTGGTAACATGTTGGGCATATAAAAATTGGGTTGCTTTCCTTTTAAGATAGAAAAGAAAACTGTTAAACTCAAAGACTTAAGTATGAGAGAGTTATTTCTCTTAGACTGAGTACTTCCTTTAAAATATTCAAGAACAGGTGCATTATTGATGTTGAAAACTTTGTGTGTGTTGTTTGTGGTTTATTAGTTTCCATACCTGTCTTTTTTTTTTTCCTCAGAAACCCTCACCCACCATCAAGGCACCATTTTTCCTGCAACAGAAACACAGGCAGACCCACAAAATCTATTGCTTATCCCTGCCAAAACTTAATCATTTTCTTGACTAAGTATAGTACCCATTTATGTAAATGTTTTTTTAACAAGTTCTGTGACTTCAGAATATTAATCAACTTCTTTTGTTGTTGTTGATGATGATGATGACAAAAGGAATTAGATTAGATATCTATGCCTGCACAAAATGATGAATTTTTGAATTAATCCTTTTGATGTGCCATATAGAGTGTAGAAGTGAAAGCTATGAGAGTGCCCAGTAAGTTACGGTGTCCAGCATAATTACATCCCTGGGCCTGTCATCACTCTAGTTGATGGCCAGAGAGCAGGTATTGATTTCTTTTACAAATTCCTTTAGTCCTCAGACTTGGTTACCTCAAAATGTGGTGATTAGCATAGACTGTCTTTAATTGCAGACTGTCTTTAATTTAGACAATCTGGTTTAATCACCCTGGTGGACAGTAGAGTAAGAAGCTTGTTCTTCCAATGGCTTTATCTGTGAATCTGGATGTGCAGGAATTATTATTAGAATTGTCATAGGATAAAAGTAATCTGTGTCTTCTAACAGTACAGGGTGGGGCAAAAGTAGGCTTCCACTTTTGCCCCACTCTGTACATAAAACAGAGTTTATTTTTGAATTATTATTTGTTAATTATTGTATTATTTTCTTTACATACAACTGCAAACCTACCATGGCCCCACCCTGTATTATAGTGGGTGATGAAAATTGGAACTTGTCCAAAATTGCACAGTCGGTAAGTTTAAGACCCAGTACTGTCTCTTGGGCCTCTGATGTTAATACTTTCCGAAGCCTTTTATAACCTCATTATGGAAGTCATCACTCTTTTCTCTGTGCTCCTATGGTGTTTTATTCTTACTGCTGGCACATGGCATGACATTAACTTTTGCATGCTGAGCCCTTAGGATGATGCCTGATACATAGTACTTACTCAAAAATAGTTTATTAATTGAGTGCTTAAATGCACATATGTGTGTCTACCCAAGAGGCTGTACACTACTTAAATAATGGCCTGGATCTTATATAATGTTATCTGTGGATGTTTGAACAGAAACTAACAGTTGGTTCTCAACAAATACTTATTGAATTGAAATGGATACTTACTGAATGTAGTTCAGGGCAATTTGTATCTCATCACCCCATATCACATGCTTCTTTTTATGTCTATGTCCTTTTTGCTCCTCCCTTTCTTTTCTGTTCTCCTCTATCTTTCTTTCCCATTTTCTACCTTTTCACTTTAATGAATTTATATATTTTCTTTCCCATGACTCTTGTATTTGCTTGTTATCCTAAGGGATTGGTAAAAATGTCTGTAGACAAACTACATGTTGGCAAGTTATAAAGTTGCTATGAAATGAGGTAATCTAAGCTCTATGCCAGACTCACCATTTTGTATATGTATAGTGTTGTTTAGGAAACAAGGTTTACAGCCTTGGGGTGAAGTGATAAGGAACATGGTTGACTCCTTAATGCTTTGTGCTGTTTAATTCCTGGCTGAGAAAGCAACATTCATAAAAAACATTCAAAATACCAGATACTGTTAATTAGTGATTTAACATTAATGCCCATGATGAAGGTACAAGCATTCTAAAGTCTAGGTTGCCTTTTGACCCATTTTCTATGAATAAGTGTAATGGATAGTGGGGCTTATTTTTGGCTTATGAGATTATATTTCATTATAACTAAAAGCTCAGTTATTATTTTACTAGAGGTCTGGTGCACGAAATTCATGCATAGGGGTGGTGTGTCCCCTCAGCCCAGCTTCCACCCTCTCCAATCTGGGACCCTGCAAGGGATGTCCAACTGGCCTAAATGGGTAGTCGGACATCTCTCGCACAATCAGGACTGCTGGCTCCCAATCGCTTGCCTTCCTGCCTGACTGATTGCTCCTAATTGCTTCTGCCTGGCAGCCTGATCACCCCCTAACTACTCCACCACCAGTCTGATTGATGCCTAACTGCTTCCCTCCCAGCCCAATTGCCTCTCCTTGCCCTCCCCTGCTGCCTGGTCACCCCTAACCGCCCTTTCCTGCCAGCCTGGTCACCCCTAACTTCCCTTCCTTGCAGGACTGGTCGCCCCCAACTGCTCTCTGCTGCAGGCTTGGACCCTCCCAACTGTCCTCTCCTGCAGGCCATCTTGTAGTGACCATCTTGTGTCCACATGGGGGCAGCCATCTTTGACCACATGGGATTGGCCATCTTGTGTTGGAGTGATGGTAAATTTGCATATTACTATTTTATTAGATAGGATTGGAATTAAAGGAGCCTAAATTTTTTATGAACATTCTGCCTCATCATTGTGCAATTGAATATGATGCTATTATATGCCTCTCGAGTTTGCAGTAAATTAGAAAGCCTAAAAACTGCATATGTGCTATACTCCTCTCAGTTTGTTTGACCTCTTCTCCAATACTTAAAACTAGAATTCTTATTTTTTATACCTCTTTCCTCTGGCTCAATCAATTCCCTTGAATACATTAATTTATTGTTTTTCACTGTTTAAATGTTTGTGGATTTCTATCTCATTTATAATTTATTTGCTCCCATTTTCTATTCTCTTCCCTTTGAACTGCTCCATTAAGTATGGAAAATATTCTATTAGTTTTAGCAGACTCTTTATTATTACTGCATCCCAGCTTCTATTTCTCTTTCCCTAAACATCTAACTTTGTTTCACCATTATATCAATTTAGTAGCTCTCTGAAATTCGATGTTAGAGGGCTCCTCTGGAAGAAAAAAGCATGTAGGCTACATACTAATTCTAAAAATAATAAGCATCATGATTTTATGTAATTTTTACTGCAATGTTTTATATAAGATCACTAACAAGATTAACTCAATTTTTTTTTGTCTTCTCTAATTTATCACAATAACACTGGAGTAATTAGTTCAATCACTTATTGGATTTCAGTAGTAGACTTATTATAAAATAATATTGAAAGACTTTGGATTTTGATGATCCATAGGTATACATCAAGAGTCTAATTACTGACAAGATGAGACCTATGTAATTAATAGCCTACATATGCCATAAATTCACTTACTCATTTTTAAATCTTTTGGAAACATTCATTTGATATAATTTTATTTTTATAACTGAAGAATGTTTGGTTTGGAAGGGACCTCAGAAATCATCTAGTCTTAATTCTGTGATTTATTTATAAGAATCTAAGTAGAAAAATTACATTTTTTCAAAGTCATATAGTGGCTTAGTAGCAGAGTGGCTCTCAATTTTACTTAAATTCTCTGGAGGGGGCCTTGACATTGGGATCTAAATATATATATGCATATATATGTTTATACTAGAAGCCTGGTGCATGAAATAGTGCAGGGTAGGGTCCCTATACCTGGCCTCCCACTTCTCCACCTCCTCCTTCCCTCACTCCCTCAGCACCTCACCACTGCCACTGGTTTCCCGCCCTGTCCCCTGGTGATCAACACCATGTCATAGCAAGTGATTGAACTGCTTTCCCGGTCAAACTCCCAAGCAAACAATTAGCATATTATGCTTCTATATATAGAGATGTGATTCTAATGGGCAATTCTAATGGGCAATAGACTAGTAGTTCAGAACTCAGGACTGATTGGAAGGCAGAACGATCTAGCTTACTTATGCTGTCTAAGCCTCATTTTACTCATCTTTAAGATGGGGTGATATACTATCTACCTTACAGCTTTATAATGATAGTTGAAGGACAAAACACATATAGAGGCTCCACATTGGAAGTGCTATTGTTCACAGTAATAATATCCAGCGCCCAGCTCACCTAACTCTCAGGCCCATGTACTTTCTTATTGCTCATACAATTGTGATCCTTTTCTCTCTGATTTGATGGTCACCTGCTTTCTTCGCTGCACTTCCTTATTTTCTGTGCTGTTAGAGCTGTAGCGCTCCAAATAGGACTTTCCATTTATACACAGTGTAAGTCCACCTTAGTTTCCTAAAGCTTCAGATTAGAAACTTGTACTCAAAGGGACTTTTTCTAGCTTCAAACACCCTGAGATCTGCTTGCATGTTTTTGCATGGCTGATTTAATTTATGGAGGTGATATATTAGTCTTCTTGTATCCCCTTCTGCTCTCATTCCTGGATTAGAGGAGGTGCTTATGCTGTATGTTCTTGTCACTCTGAAATACCCTCTATTACCATCTTTTAGATTATTGCTGATCTGATGATCTTTTTTTACTACATTGTATGTTCCCCCGGGATAAGACAAATATCAATTCTGCTCAACATTGTATTCTTGAAGACTAGTACAGTGCCTATCACATAAGTGACATGCATTACATTTTTGAAAAAAGTGAAAAAAAATTGTAAAATGCATATATTTCTTAAAGAAAAGACAATGATATTCAACAATTTGGTTATCCCAGAAGCATGTTAGGATATACTAGAGGCCTGGTGCATGAATTCATGCACTGGTAGGGTCTGGCTGGCCTGCCCTGATCGGGGTCGATGCTGATCAGGGCTAAGGCAAGCCAAGAGGAGGCACCATGGGTGGTTGGCCAGCCGGCCTCGCCCCCTGGTCTAACTTCCAGTTGAGGGAATAATTTCCATATTAGCTTTTTTTAAAAAAATATAAGATATTAATTGAATTGGCTGAGTTACACTTTAGTAACAAACAAACCTGAAATATCACTCACTTAAAACAAAGACTTTTTGCTATTCACTGACGGGTCTCTATTCCTTTCATGGTGATTCAGGCTCTCCTCTGGAACACTGCCATTTATTGTGGGAAAGGCAAAGATATGTGGCAACATGCAGTGTCTCTTAAAGCTTCTGCTTGGAAATGACATTTACAGTACCCATTCACTGGACAAAAGAGATCACATAGCCATACTTGAGTTCACAAGATGAGAGAGTGCCACTTTAACAGTAACTTATAGAAGTGTGAAAATAAATATTTGTGAACAGCCCTAAGAGATCAGGTACCCACAAGGTCCTAGTCCTAAAACCAGTATCAAATGTAATTATTAAAATATATTTATTAATCCTTACTCTGTGTTAACATAAAAGACCTGGATTTATAAAAGTGGTACATTGCTAGACCCTGTCTCAATGACCCATCTATGCTAATCATAAAAGTGGACAGGGTTGGGCTGCCAACAGAAACCCCAGACAAAAGAATGAGTTAGCAGAATTGAAGGATGGATATTTGAAGTCACCCTTAGCAGTGATGCAGGGATTATGGAAGGGATGAATTTCAATTGGTAGAAGAAAATAGCACATTTTATAAATAAAGAATCTAATTGAATGGACATAAAATCCAACTGAAAATCCACAAAATCTCTGACAATTGGGAAAAGAGAGGTCAGATTAATCAAAATACTTTGCTAGATTGGAGTTTATTTATTTTAAAAATTGATATTCTCTTTAGAGACATAGAAGTATGGAAAAGTCTGACAAATATCAGAAGGAAGGGAGGAGTTGGAGGAGAGGGGCAGGAAGAGATTAACCAAAGCATTTATAGGCAAATATGTGTAACCGATGGACACAGACAATAGCCTGTGGAGAGGAGACAGTTAAGGGGGGGGGGGGAGGAAGGGAGACATCTGTAATACTTTCAATGATAAAGATAACTTTTAAAAAAGTTTATATTCTCCTTTCCAATTAGTCCTCTTCATGCCACTGTACCTCCTTTTCCCTCTCTTTCTAGGAAGCAATTAAAGTTTTTTTAGCAGTCTGCAAACAGTAATCCTGTTTCTATTTTTAAGCTTTTAAATCCTGGCCTCAAAGGTACTCAAGCAGAAGAGTGAGAAGACTGTAGGAGTGTGGAGGATTAGCCTCAGGCATCTGTATGACAAAGCAGTCTATTCACTCCAGATAAGAGTGAAGGAGGTTGAGAGATATAATTCATTTCACTCACATTTCTCTTCTAGAGCCCTCCTCAGATATAAAGGGAAGGAAGTCATTTCCCTCTACCACACTCCCACCACCAACTCCTGCATTCTACAGAGTCTCTGATCTGTCTTTGGAGATGAAACTAAGTACTACTGCATGCTATGACCCTGCAGTGGTGTTAAATTTGGTTAACTGCAAAAAAATTGAATTGAGCTTATGCTACATCATAACCCAGCCACACCCACAGATGCATCAGCCATACAGGCATAGTACCTACATCTAGTAGGTGGGAGAATGACTTCCACATTAATTGGCACTTTGGGAAAAGTCACCAATCACTGGACAAACCAGAGTAGAATAACTCAGATGAGAGCCACTTCCATATCATCAGCCAGTAGCCTTCAAAGGCCTAACTACATGTAGTTCTCTGACTTTTCACTTTTGGTGTCTCAATGTAAAGTACACTACTTTGATTAATTGAAAGGTAAGCCCTATTTTGGGTGCAAAATTTGGTGTATATTCACAGTAATCCTCTGATAGAATTTCTTCTCTTCTTGGGTACTGATTTGGTAAAGAGGACAAGCAGTCTTAATTCTGTTCTAAGGGGCCTCTGGGTTATTTACCTAAATTGAGTGAAATTGAATCTTTCTCTGTCTTTAATTTCTTTAATGGAGCAAATTAACCAGTATATTAACATTTTTTTTGACATTAAAACTTTATCAAGGGACTAGAACAGAACACACTTGTGTCGCCTCAGGTAGTGATGGCAGAAAGATAAATTCATTAGTAAACAGAGTCTGAAATAGAAAATAATCATGAAAACACATGGTAAAACTGTTCAATATCGGTAAAATGGAAAATTTCTAATTCAGAAAAACTTTAAACTTAAATACTCTACAACTCGATGTATCAATCATCATAATTTCAAGTTTTACACAGGTATGTTATATTTTACTAGAGTGTGAGCTCATAAGAGTATAAATTTTTATTAATTATTATCATTGTGATATTTTCAATAAACATTTGATGAGGGAATATTCTCCTAAAAATACTCTTTGGGGCAGTCTTATTCTTTGTAATTTCTGGCTTATACCTCATGTGTAAATATGTCTTTTAAAGACATTTCTTCAGTTATATTATTATAGTTTGGACATCCCGAAATATAAATATAAAGATAAAAATTTGATAAAAATATAATACTAATAAAAACCTGCACAACATTTTAATATGATTAGAAATATTTCTGTACTCCAAAAAAATGGCCTGCTTTTTTAAAATGACATTTGCTATTAAAAATAGCTAACATTTATAAAGCATTTCCTGTGAGTCAGGTCTTATTTCACATTTTAACTTCTTTAATTCTCAATATGTACATACTGTAATATCCTTAGCTTACAAATGAGAAAATTGAAGCAAGGAAAGTTTGTTTAATTTGATTAATTGGTTGGTGATTGGCAGGTCGGGAATTAAAATCCTGCACTGTGAGTTTCGATATATGAACAATGTACTACCTCTTCTTTATTAAATTAGAATCTTTGATGCTAATTTCCCTCATTTTCACTTGTATTTAAATTTTTTAGAGTTAGGATACTCATATATTAGATTTGAGCTACAGATATTGACCTTTTCAATTTTCTGAGGCAAAACTCTTAGTGACAGGTGACATTGAGTATGTTTTTCTGGTTAGAGAGGCCTTTTAACATCATTTCATTGTGACTATATCTCCACTGAACACCAACATGGTAAGGAAAGTCCTGACATATAAAGAGGGACATTGAAAATTGATGATCTATAATTCAAAATGAGCTACATGGTTTTTGCTAGTAACTCCAATGCAAGGTTTTCCAATTTGTGGATCATAAAGGCTTTTTTTTTTTGGTGATAAAAATATTTTAGGGTACCTCACTTATGGCAATAATTAAAAATTGAAATTATCTGTGAATTACATAATCTCTAACTTTTAAGAAAAATTGACTAACAATTTATGGATATCCAAAATATTTATGGGGTCCAAAACTTGATTTTTTTAGGTACTCTAGAGAGATAACTAAAAAAATAACTGGGGTGCTGTGGTCAGGAAAGGCGACTTCATTACAGGTTAGGATGCAGCCAATTTCTAGAGCTGCCACTGGAAAGTATGGCTGAAGTAATCACTGGGAGGGAATAGGCATGCATATAGGCCTTGTAAGTTTGCAACACTGGGGTAGGATCCTCTTTTAAGAACAGAATATAAATTGTGAATACAAATGACACAGTAGCTCCTAGGCCTTGGACAGGGCATAAGAGCAGGCACACTAAAGCTTCTGCTTTATTAATTTTAGGGTAAATTCGCCCCGGGAAAGTAAGAGTTGGGAAATGAGGCATCGTTGAAAATGCCAACATCATCTATCATGGGTCCAATTTTTAAATTTGAAAGGCAGCTGTTAACCACATGTCAAAGCCCTCAGTGAAGGGGAGGGTGTGTGAAAAGAACAAGGACAGGAAAGAGCTAATACCTATTATGTTCTTAGTGTGTGTGTCAGACACTATTCTAAGCACTGTATTAATGTGTTTAATCTGCATAATAGAAAATGAGAAGAAGATTTGATTTTTCAGATCAGGATCAAGTATAAAGAGGAGATTTAGTAACTTGTCCAGGATTACCCAGCCAGAAAAATGTGAGCAGGGCCTTGAACCCCAACCTGCAGGGCCCTGAATCCATAGCCTTAACAACCATACATGTAAACCATAATACAAACTTCTAAAACAAGCCAAGGAGAGAAAATATTGATCACGAAGTTAGGGAACCAAGCTTCCGTAGATTGCAATGGGGAGGGAGAGAAAAATAGTCTAAAATATATTGGAATGAAAGGCACCTCAATTCACTCTCTGGTTTTAACACTACCTTTCAGCAGTGGTTGTGTTGTGCCTGGAGTTCGGGGTCCCCAATAATCAACCACCAGGGAGCCTTTTTCTGATGCAAAAACAAAGAATCTTTATTCAAACCCGGGTTTGGCTCCCAGGCTCTTTCTGGTGCAGCAGTGAGACAAGAGAGTTCCCTGGAAGAACAATTGGTTATATGGGGTTAGGATATTGGGCGGGCTTAGGGAAGTGACGAGGATTACAGAGATTGGTCGCTGTGTTCCTGGAGCTTCATTGGTCCATTCGGGTGGTGGTCGGGGAAGTTAGGACATTGCTGGCACACCTGTGGCCACTCCCAGAAAAGGGAGGGGGTTTAGGCAGGGGGCCCAGCCCTATAGGACAAGATGGAGGAGAGTTCATTTCTGCTTTGTCCTTTCAGTTGGAACTTACTTCTTTCTTTGTTTTGGCATTACATGGACAAAGTTGCTTTGCTTTAGTGAGAGAAAAGCTAGAGAGTCACATTGGGTGTCCTATGATGCATTAATAATTTTTGAGGCATTAGAAAACATTCCCATTTCCCAATACAGAAGTACAGTGGGCCCTGGCTGGTGTGGCTTGGTTGGTTGAAGCTTCATCCTGTGCATTGAAGGGTCGCAGGTTCAATTCCTAGTTACAAGCCCAATGCTGACAGCTACCAGAAGCTGGAAGCAGCATGGAATGGATTTTCCCCTACAGCTTCTGGGGGGAGCACAGTCCTGCCCACAGATACCTTGATTTCAGTCCAGTGAAACTGATTTCACCCTTCTGGCCTCCAGAAAGGGGAGAGAACAAGGTTCTGTTGTCTTAAGCCACTATGCTTTTGGTAATTTCTTACAGCAGCAATGGAAAGCTAATACCCAGTTTCTATGCCAGGGCTAGCCTTGAATGAAGGGGAGTTATTCTTCTGGACGGTTCCATAGTGGCCTGTCTAGGGAACTGAATCTTCTTGCAGTAGCCTATCAGTTCAGTTTATTTGGCTATGTGTTTATAGATGTTCTGTGTGGGAAAATAAGGCGAGCAGAAGTAAATTGATCAGATCCCCTGCTCTGACTGCTTGGATATGGAAATTGGACTGTAATGGTGCAAACTTGGAAAAATTACCTAATCTTCCTATGCTTTTCCAAGTCACACAAATGGTTAAGTGAGAAGAATATGGAACCAATTTAGCCCGAGTCTGTGCTCTTTCCTACTATATTATGCCGGCTCTCTAGGAAGCTTTCTGCTAATATGATAGGTAAAAGCTTAGGTTGGTTAATTAGGAACTAGAAGATATATGACTTATTTGCACTCCAAGTTTATGGAGACATTCATAAGTGTTGCATTTGTAATTCTAATCTTGACTCAAGTGGCGAAAATAGTCATCTCAAAAAGTTTATTTATGTGTTGGGGGTTGAATGAAGCTATGCATTTTTTGCTTAGTGCCTTGCCCTGCTTTTTTATTTTCTGTTACAAATGAATTTTCAGGGATACTCTATTTTTCTTCTTAAATTTCTCTTTTAAATTAGTCAAGAAGATGTGTTGAAAGAGCTCCCTTACTTAGCAATTAACATTGATTGTGATTCAAAATAGTGCTTTGTCTTTCAGTTTTAACTTGCACTAATTGCCACTCAAAAAAATATTCTTTCTGGAGATCACTCAGCCTTCTTTTAATTATTTCTGTTTTCACTAATGTTACAGAATAGGAACTCCCTGATCTGTCTGGTAGACATTTAATTTGTGTAAGTTGAAATTTGGGAATTCATTTAGATGAAATAAGATACTGACTAAAACTCAAGGCAAACATTTTGCTGATGCTTGAAACAAGTTTAGGACCAAGAAAGTTTATACTCACTTGTTTCCCTAGGGAGTGGGAGCTGAGAAAAACCACAGAAAATAACTATTCTTGGAAACGCTGCTGCCAGGCAAATGCCATAGGGCGAGGGCCCAGAGTAGCTAGTTTCTCTTCTGATAACCAAGGGCTGAGTGAGTTCTCACTGAAATTGCTGGGTCAGGTTTTAGAATTCTTGAGGCTGATTGAGGGGGTGAGGAGGAGGCTGGGCAAAGAGGAAGGTGACTGGAATAACTCTGGGAACTCAATCTCAAAGCGATCCAGTTTAGGACTTTTCTCTTGCTTAGTTCCTGGAAGCCCTCTGCATTTGGTGCTTGGTTATTCTTCTTGTGCCCTCTTTTCCACCAGAAAATAGGGAGAGCACTTGAAGAATAAGACCTGGTTCTGGAGTTTCTACTTTAAACAGATTCTGGTGGTGTGATATTAAGACACTTTTAACCTCACTTCACTTAGAATCTGGGGTAAAAATGGAAGTGTTAAAACATACTTGGTAATTCTGGGAGTACTACAGAAAAGTAGTGTGATTCTCAATACTTGAATTGACACCCCCTCTTCAGAGCCTAGGGCAATTCGCTGGTCATTTTTCATAGTCTTTGTCCTATCTTATAGTATTATAGAATGGGTTTACATTTTGATTAGGAAAAACTACAGTTCACTGATGTGATACTATATTTGCTATTCAATGAGTCACACTAAAAGCCTCATGCTCTTAAACGGCATGAGGAAAGGGGATCAAGGTCAAACTCGCCTCGAAATGGGCCATTTCTGAAAACCTAGAGTGAGACAAAAAGTTGAAGTACTTAAGTTCAAGCCTCCTTTGGAGTGAAACTGCTATTAGCTGAGCAGCAGAATGTGTGAATATGAACTTTGATTTTCCCAGGCAGAGGACTAAGTTACAGACAGTGAATTGTCTACTATTTAAAAACTTCTCCAACATAGTAGGTGTAGATGCATTACCTCTAATACACAGCATATTACACACATAGCAAGTGCACATTATCTTTAACCATTTAGCTTTGAGTCACCATGTCCCAATTCCAACATCTTATGTTTTAGAAATGTTATTGAAAGAAGTTTTTAGGGGTGAGATAGGCAGGTTTAGAAAATTTTAAAAAATAAGAGGTCCATGGAAAAAGCACAAGGCTACAGAACTGCAAAGAGTACATTTCCATGAGTAAGGAAACTGGGAGCTACAGAAGGTACATTTCCATAGAATAAGGGAACTGGGAGCTGCTGAAAGGTACACATTTACAGAATAAAGGGAAAGAAGCCCTCATTTAGAGAGGGGAGAGGAAAGTCCAGAAGGAAAAGGAAACAGTAAGGGAGAAGAAGGAAGGAACCTCACATACTTCATGCGAGGTCTGAGCTCTGGAGTTGCTATAGTAACCAATCTAAAGGGGATAGTGACCAATCAGAGGGGATATCAAGGCACAAAGATCTGCAGCCTTTATAAACCAAAGGAAAAGGAACTCAGGCCACTCTTCCCTCTTCCCATATGGGAGTCTGTGCTTGTTTCTCAATAAATTTTTGCCTTTGCTATATCATCTTTCATCCATGGTTTCATTCTTTGACTCCACCAGACAGAGCCCAAGAACCATCCTGCCCAGAGTAACATCATGCATTCCAGTCTAAATTTCCATATCATTATGATTATATCATTATGTCCTCTCTCAATATATATTTAAGATTTTACTTTAATGTAGTCTACTATTTTGGAGTTTCCCTGATTCCTCTCCAAAGTGAACAGGTTTTTAAAAGGGGTTGGTGTGGAGTTGCAATGGATTGATAAATACTAAAGTGTTGTTATATACTAGGGGCATGAAAAAGAGGAAGGAAGATTATTGATTAAACTACTCTGCTATGGAAGGTAGGAAAATGTGCAACAAGGAATAAAAAAAAACAAAACAAAAAAATAACAGGTCTGGAGTGTAAGAAAATAAATTAAAAGCCAAACTGAGGGGAACCTTTTTGGTAAAGGAGTCACACCCATACATCTCAAAGTCTGTAATCCAAGTGGGAAGAAGGCCAGAATAGTTGGGTGGATTTATTTTTAATAGTAAGAAACAATTTAATAGTAATGATAAAAAGGGTAAGGGAGAGAAAATGAATGAGATACTGTTATATGTGCCAGTGTACTACTTGTGGGTGTTGTTGAATATTTAATGCTATGTGCGTGATCTTTATGGGATATTATACTAAAGGCATGTGCTATTGTAATCAATTGGAAGTAAAAAAAAGAAAAACCATCATAAGGGAATAATTATTGTTTATATGTTTCCTTTTTTTTAAAAATATATTTTTTATTGATTTCAGAAAAGAAGGGAGATGGAAAGAGAGAGATAGAAACATCAATAATAAGAGGGAATCATTGATCAGCTGCCTCATACATACCCCACAATGGGAATCGAGCCTGCAACCTGGGCATGTACCCCAAACAGGAATGTAACCATGACTCCTGGCTCCATAGGTAGGTGCTCAACAACTGAGCCATGGCAGCTGAGTGATATGCTTTTTTATGAAGCAGAGATACTGTATCAGGGGAAATTAAAAAAAAAAGTAGCATTGCTAGTTACTTGTTAATCATTCCAGGAAATTCCTAAAAACCAGGTGGCACAAATTGCTCAGAAGAGTTGAAAGGGTTTTCCATAATTCAAACAGGAGGGCAAAGAGGAAGTGTGGGAGTAATTACTGAATTGAGATCACTTAAAGTGGAGGTTGTCCTTAAGGGTGGGACCCTTAGTTGATACATTTTTTAATATGAAAAATTCTTAAGTAGTTGCCAATAGCTAACCTTCAGGATGTAAAGTTTCTTGTGGAAGCCACATACTTGCTGGCAGGCCCTGGGGGAACACTGCTGTCAGAATCATCTCAATCCTACCTGATCCCTCATTGCTATAGGTCAGTGAGGAGTTACTTAGGATTCCTGACTATCCTTAATCCCTAAATCTGGGCCCTGAGAATTACATATATATATTCTGGACCTTCAAGGCAAATGGTTTAATATACAAAGGGATATGCATATAAGGAGAACCATAAAAAAAGAAGTTGAAGAAGACTGGAAGGACACACCCAGAGCTGGGAATATACTTGACTTTTTGCCACCCATACCACATGGCTGCCATTTAAATCTCTACTTGACAAAATGGTAGAAAGCAATTACAGTAAGTGCTCAGTTTAATCACTTTGTATCCATACACAGACCCATGAGGTTTCTCTTACATATTTCATCACACAGTGTTCATAATTCGAAACCTTATAAAAATACATTTTTTTCTGCATGTTTTGTAGGTGGTTTTCTGACTTAATTTCAGGATGATTAAAATCATTGTTTCGCATTTATGCTGTTTACTTTTAAAAAAAGACAAGCAAGGTCAGCTCAGGTTTTTTGCATACTATAGTAAGTTTGTTTTATCCATTTGGGAAATCAAGACTACATCTTCATGGCACTGGAAGTTATGGGGAACTCATTTCTTCCAACTTTCAACCTTGGAGATATCATTCCAGCGATTATGGTAAAACCTAAGGTCAGTTGCTTGCTTAAAAATAATAAATAAGACATATAAAAATGTAATCAACTTAATTGAGGCTTTTATTGAATTTATGTCCAATGGCTTCAATTAGTGACTGGCTCCAGATTGTGGCCTTCTGCCATCTCACATCAAGCTAATTTGCAAAGTCGCATAATTAGCTTGAAGGAGAGAATAATTGATGAATCAGTATAAACCCTCCACCACTTCTGGAAAATATAATTCATGAATGTAGTTCTTATTCAAATTTAGTAACATTCTACAAGGAGGAGCTCAGCATATTATCTTAGAAAAAATTCATGCCACATTTTGTTTAAGAATCTGTTTCATTATTTCATAGTCACACTTCAGTAGGTCAGGCTATAATCACTTTTTCTTGGTCCTTGAAATGACTCCTTTGCTTTATAGAGAATCAGAATGAATTATTCACAGATAACTGTGAGCATTAGGAAAAGTTGGCCTAATTCTTGAATAAAGCCAGTGTTATTCTCTTAATCATACCTGAAGGAAGAATATATGCTCATTCCTTTCCCAGAAACACTTCTTAAACTTCTCCCAATTCATTCTGTCAAACCTTCTCTTTGGATTTCAGCTGAGCTATAACTTTATATGGTAGATGTTTCTCTCTTCTTCCCATAGCCAGACTCTGAACCAGTTGATCCTATTTCATCCTATAGAATTCTGTGTTCTTCCTCAATCATTATATTTACAATATTGCATTGTAATTATATGATTATTCATCTGCATCTTTATTTATAAGTTACAGAAGAACATTTCCTTTTAATCTTCATCTGCCATGTACCATTAATATTTCCATTTTACAGATTTGGAGAATTAAGGGAGAGTGAAGTTTCATGTGTTCAAAGTCATAGCTGGTAAATGGGAGAGCTGGGTCAGGTTTGCAAAAGTAAAGTGTAAAGGGTAAGCAAAAAATAGATATGCACACAATATAATCATAAGAACACAGCATATTCAAATAATCTAATTATCAAGATTTGGAGATCTTAAAAGACATGTTGGTATGAAATGCTCATTAATGCATTCTATTTCACAAATTGAATGTTTGGATTGGTATTAGAATTTTATGCATTAGTGCATTTGTATATAAAGTTCTTTAATTTTATTTATTTTCATGCAAGAAAAGCAAATCAATCAAACCATTTCCTCCCAGTTCAGTCTCAAAGCAGCAGTCATAAAGTCTTAACTGTTATGTTAATTTTGGGAACTGATATGACATGTCCTAGATTTCAAAAATAGATGCTGCAGAGGGTCAAATGAATTTTTGAATAAAAATCCATATAAAGGCATAAATGTTAAAAAAAAGGGAGAGGGGCACAGCATATGTCTAGAATCAGATCTAGAACAGTGCTACCTAGTGATGTGGGTCAACTATCTCCCCTCCCATTCCCCCCGCTCTCCACACACACACACACACACACAGAAACATACTCATTAGAATAAATGTTTACTGTGGTTCTTTCCCCCTCCAATATCCCAGTAACAAATTGTTCTTGCAACATTTTAAGGCCACCCAGCTGTGTTTTAAAATAATGATAATGATGATGATGATGATGATGATGATAATAAAATAATAATAATAATAATAGACAGATGGATAGTATTAGGAAAGAGAGGAGAGGGAACCAACAGAGGAAACAGCAATATGATGCAGACACACCAGAACAGTCATGTGAATGAGATGGAGAGAAGATCAAAAGCAGCAGAAATTAAAAATGACTGATAATAAGAAAATAAAAAAGATAGAAAGATAAGACAGCATGAATAATTTATTTTTAAATCAAGAAATAGAAGATAATAAACTTTGAAGTATTTGTGAAATTGTGAAATCACCAAGCATAAAAGGAAAAAGAAGAAACATCTGCAGAGATTAAAAATATAAAAAAGAATGCAGATGAAAGTGGATAAACTAAGATTAATCTTGGTGTTGGAGGGTTGAGGTTGTTTAATTTTTTAATTATAAAATCAGAGTGCCATATTATTTTACTCAGAATAATTAAGGGAATATAAGGTTAAAATTTTTTTCTATCTTATATAATAAAGAGCTAATATGCTGATTATACCGGATAGCAGAACGACCTTCCTGAACTACCTTCATGGACAACCTTCTGGAACAACCAGTGGTGGGTGGGGGATACTGAGAGGCCGCCAAGGCTGCTGCAAGGGCCTAAACCCTTGCATGAATTATATGCATTGGGCCTCTAGTTTAAGATAATTCCGGATATCCAGTATCCTAAATGCATAACTCATTTCCCCTTCCATTTTATTTCTTTCTGTGAAATAGCAATGATCTTTTTAAGTAATTGTTTCTTGCTTTATTAAAAGAATTTTAATAACCTTTGTTGCCTTGAAATGCTTTTGAACTTGCATCTGACATTATGTAAATGTAGTGTGTCCCAAACTGAATATTTATTCAGGAAATGTTATTACAGTATTCTTTGTAACAATATTGAGAAGACACATCCCAGGAATGTGGATTCAGTTATTATTGATATTCAAGTATCCTTGTAATTTAAACCAATATTTCTATTAATGTGACTTTTTTTGAGGAGAGAGCACAATAAATTGATGAAGCCTGGTTACATGAGAGTTATAGATAGCAGCAGCCTCTAAGGGTGAAACTGTTAGATTAGCAATCAGAATAGAGATATAAAAAATGGATCCCCTAACCAATGGGACTGAAGTTTAAGACATGTAAAGAAATATATTAATAAAACATATTCATGCCAGCTTAGAGGAAAGGAAGAATAACCTCTATTAATTGATTACCTTATTGGTTACTTGCTAAATGTGAGATATTTAGGTAAATATTTATAAAATTACCTTATTAATCTTTACAACAGTCACCAAAAATAGGTAATATTTTTGTTTGTTTGTTTTTTGTTTTTTTATGAGAAACAGAAGACAGAGGAAAAAAAGCTTACTTAAAGTTACTTGGAGCTATAATTCAAACCCAATTTCTTATTACTAAGGACTGCAAAGATGAGGAAATATAAAACAACATTTTTTTTCTTTTTTTTAAGTATTTTTATTGATTTCAGAGGAAGGAAGAGTGAGAGAGAGATAGAAACATCAATGATGGAGAGAATCATTGATCCGCTGCCTCTTGCATGCCCCCCACTGGGGACTAAGCCTGCAACCCAGGCATGTGCCCTTGACTGGAATTGAACTCAGGACCCTTTGGTCCACAGGCCGATGTTCTATCCACTGAGCCAAAGCTAAATCAACATATTTCAAGTCTGATGGCTCTATGATCATGATGGGAGTTGTAAAAGTAGATTAAATAATCAAGTCTTAATTTTCCCAAGCTCAGACACTCAAACAATTAAATCATTAAGAAAGGAAAAGAAAAATAATAGGTACATTCCCAAATTTTAAATAATAATAATCTAGGCAGAGGAAAATAAAACATGCACATGCATAACTATGTTAGGATATAGGGCAGTAACACAAGAGCAAAATTAGTGTTATAGATTATAACATTATAAGATTCAAAGGCAACAGCTTTTAATATTGAGTTATTGTTTTCAGTTATTAAGGGTCAGCTTTGATTTAGGTTAGGGAGGACAGCTTGGCATTCACAATGGAAAGTGTAGTCAGCCTGAGGTCAGCTTTTCCACTGAGCAGTTAGGTATATGGTCATGATCAGTCACTTCACATTTTCACCTACACTGCAGTTTCCTCCTCTATAAAATGAAGGCTTTGTACTGGATTCATTAATTCACTCAGAACAACCATTTTAAGTGCCCACTATAATGCACAGAACTTGGAACATCAAGTAAATAAAAAACCTAGCTTTTGTTCTCAAAGAATTTACAACCTGGAGGGGAAATTTAAACTGCAGTCTTCTAAAAAGATAATCACTATCATGCAGTTGTAAGCAAAGGATTGTAGGAGGCATCTAAGCTGCATACAGATAAGGAAGACTCCACTGAGACCTTGTGTAGATGAATAAGAGCTGCTAGGCAAATCAGGTAATGATAAGTCAATCAGAGAAAGATAAATATCACCCGATCTCGCTCATTTGTGGAATATAATGAACAACATAAACTGATGAACAAACACAGATCCAGAGACTGAGAAGCATTGATCAGACCGTCAAACCTCAGAGGGAAGGCAGGGGAGGGGAGGAGGGGGAGAGATCAACCAAAGGACTTGTATGCATGAATATAAGCCAAACCAATGGACACGAACATTAGGAGGGTGAGGACATGAGTGGGGGGAGGAGGCGGGCAATGGGGGAATAAGGACACATATGTAATATCTTAATGATTAATCAATAAAGAGAACAAAACTTCCAGAGAAAGAAGAATTGCACAGAACTTTGCTATGTATCTGTGGCATTATTACTATTTTATATTTCTTTGATTCTGCCTGATGTGAAAGAAGAGGGAGGGAGAGAACAATGTGGAGTCTGGGTATTGGTATGAATTAATGAGGGGAAGATAGAAGGAAATAACTTCCTTGGCTGCTTTCAACCCCTAATATGTATTCAACATAAATGCCCTGAAGAACACATGAGAAAACATATAATTAAAACCTTTGTCTCCTCTATGTTTCTGTTATACACACAGTCTTAAAGACATTAGGACTCCCATTCAGAGGTAGTATGTGCTGTGTTTAAGAACTTGGGCTTTAATAATAGATCACCCTAGTTCGTTCTCAGTGCCCCCACTTAGCAGTTATAAAATCCTAAAGAAAAAGTTCAGCCCTAGCTGGTTTGGCTCAGTGGACAGAGCATCAGCTAGAGTGGGTTCGAGTTCAGTCAAGGGCATGTTCCTCAGTGGCAGGCTTCTCCCCAGCCCAGGCCCTCGTCAGAGCACATGCAGGAGGCAACCAATTGATTTGTTTCTCTCTGTCTTTCTCTCTCTCTTCCATTCTCTAAAAATCAATAGAAAAATAGCCTTAAGTGAGGATTAAAAAATAATAAAAACAAAGTAAATTCTTAAAAAAGAAAAAGAAAAAAGTTAAGTCTTTTGGGCCTTAGTCTTCTAATCTGAAAAATGGAAATAACAATAGCTGCTTCCTGTTGTGACAATTAAATGGCTTAAACATATAATCTTCTATAATCAGCCTAGCATATAAAGGTACCAAAGTATTATCTATTGTTATTTAGTGTTGTTCCATAGAGTGTCCATCACTGACACTGACGCAAGGCATTGGTGATTGGGAGAGTAACCCAATGATGCTTCCCTGTCTGTGGCCATCAACGGGTTGTCAATGAAGATGACTTAGGTGCATTTATTTATTAATGATGAAAAACATGTTAATGGAGGCCCTATTCTAGGCACTGTGGATCATGTAAAAGAAATAAGACATGTAATACGATAATAAGACAGTGCATTTTAAATATCAAATGAATGTAAGGAGTTCAAGTGTTACTTCTGCCTGAAACATCTAGTGGATACTTCCTGGGTTGCATTGGAAGTGTTCAATACAGATATCACTCAAGAATGGAAGTCAGGATTTGCCTCAGCTGGTTAGTGTACTCCTTTTGTATTCAAAAGCCTTTCTTCTGAGCCAGTGACCCAGGCTGCTGAAGGAGAGTCAGGACTGCGAAAGTACCAGGGACTGTGTTAGCAATCAACAGAAAAGATATTTTTAAATAAAAGGAGTTTTCTAAGCTTCCACAACAAGAAACAAAAGGCTTTTCTAAAATGAATCCTGTAAAGAAACTGTTCTTCTTGTTCATGACTTTTAGGTCACTTATACAAGTCAGCACTTAGAAGTGGTTCTTTTCCTGTTGACATCACTGCATGGATAATCTCCTTAGAGTGATATAGCAACATTAGCTCTCAGTCTCATGCACTGCCCACCTCCGTTGGCAGTGGCTCTCAGAAACAATGAAGTTATTCCCACTACGGCTCACTATCTCTTGATTATACTGCAAGCACAACTTGTGTGCGGAAATAATCTCCTGGACTGTACTGAAGCCTCTCGCAGATGGAACATTAGTGGGAGGACTTGCCAGCTACTTCTCTGCCAACTTGTTTTGCCAGTTTAATAGAGGATCAGTAGTAAGGATTCTCTGTAGGCTCAGCAACATAATTATTATCTATGGTCTCTGCATTAACTGTGAGAAAACATCATGGTCTGAATCTGTCTAATTTCAAATGCCAAGCTGTACCCACATACAGCCCACAACTGAACCTGAAAACTCAATATACCCTTAGGATTGCTACTGCTGTCATCATGATGAGCATTAAATATATGTTTGCCCAAGGCATGATCTTTAATCCTGGCCGCACTGCTTCTGTATTTAAGGTTTACTTCCTCTGCTCTCCTGACCCTTTCCTACATCAGTGCCCTTGCATTTGAAATGGTTAAAAAGGTCCAGAAGTGCCACACCCCTGCAAATTTGGAAAACAAAATCCTTAACAGATGGGCCACATGAAGTTTACAACATGTGCAGTGTGGGAGGTAGTGGATCTCTGGGTGAGAAACAAGATTGGATTTTGGGGAGCTTAGAATTTTTAAATTTGCTCTTGAGTTTTGCTGTTAAGCAGATAACATAAGCTTACACTCTTCATTTATCTCACATGACCTGATACCTTAAACTTATGAGTGAGTAATAAGAAATCAGGCAATATTTTTCTTAATATGACAGCATCAAAATGCTTATTGCTACTAACAGGATTATGTGCAGCTGGAATAATCTTATTACTAAAATGTGGCTGCAGATATAGAAAAATTCACTGTGTAATTTTGAATCAGAGAGATGGTTCTCTTTCATTTACAACAGGTGTGTGACTCGGTGAGTTATCATTGCCATGGGAAAGGATATTGCCATTAAATGGTTGGATTGAGATTTCTAATCACATATCTGCAACATGCCTTTTAAGTGGCCTCTGAAAACCTAGAAGAGTTTAGAATATGTTTAGAAGCAAATTATTATGATATGCATTATTTACTTCATTATTATTATTATTTTTTAATATTTCTTTTTTTATTAATTTTTATACATATCTCCCCATTTCCCTCCCTCCCTCCCAGGCATATCCCAATCCCCCAGTGTCTATGTTCATTGGTTATGCTTATATGCATGCATACAAGTCCTTAATTGATCTCTTATCTACCTCACCTAACTTTAACCTCATTGCTGTAATTTCACAGTCTGTTTGAAGCTTTACTGCCTCTGTATCTATCCTTTTGTTCATCAGTTTATAATATTCTTTATTATCCACAAATGAGTGAGATCATGTGATGCTTCTCCTTCATTGACTGGCTTATTTCACTAAGCATAAGGCTCTCCAGTTCCAACCAGGTTGCTGCAAATGGTAAGAATTCCTTCTTTTTAATGGCAGCATAGAATTCCATTGTGTAGATGTACCACAGTTTTCTGATCCATTCATCTGCTGACAGGCACCTAGGCTGTTTCCAAATTGTAGCTATTGTAAATTGTGCTTCTATGAACATAGGGGTGCATAAATCCTTTCTGATTGGTGTTTGTAATTTCTTAGGATAAATTCCTAAGAGTGTGATTACAGGGTCAAATGGGAGATCCATTTTTAGTTTTTTGAGGAAACTCCATACTGTTCTCCACAGTGGCTGTACCAGTCTGCATTCCCACCAACAGTGCACAAGGGTTCCTTTTTCTCCACATTCCCACCAACACTTGCCGTTTGTTGATTTGTTGATGATTAGCATTCTGACCAGTGTAAGATGGTATCACATTTTCGTTTTGATTTGCATCTCTCAGATGATTAGTGACTTTGAACATGTTTTCATGTGTCTCTTGGCCTTCCTTCTGTCGTCTTTCGAAAAGGTTCTATTTAAGTCTGTTGCCCATTTTTTTATTGGATCATTTATCTTCCTATTATTAAGCTGTATAAGTTGGCTGTACATTTTGGAGATTAAACCTTTATCTGTGATAACATTTGCAAATATGTTCTCCCATACAGTGATCTTTCTTATTGTTTTGTTGATGGTTTCTTTTGCTGTGCAAAAGCTTTTTATTTTGATGTAGTCCCATTTGTTTATTTTTTCTTTAGCTTCAATTGCCTTTGGAGCAGTATCAGATAAGAAGTTCTTTCGGCATATATCTGAGATTGTGCTGGTTGTGGATTCCTCTAGAATGTTTATGGTTTCCCTTCTAATGTTTAAGCGCTGTATCCATTTTGAGTTTATTTTTGTATTTGGTGTAAGTTGGTAGTCCAGTTTCATTTTTTTGCATGTATCTGTCCAATTTTCCCAACACCATTTATTGAAGAGGCTATCTTGGCTCCATTGAATGTTCATGCCTCCTTTGTCAAATATTAGTTGAGCATAGTGGTTTGGATGGATATCTGGGTTCTCTATTCTATTCCATTGGTCTATATGTCTGTTCTTGTGCCAGTACCAGGCTGTTTTGAGAACAGTTGCTTTGTAGTATAGCTTGAAATCTGGTATTGAGATCCCACCTACTTTATTCTTCTTTCTCAGAAATGCTGTAGCTATTCGTGGTCTTTTTTTGTTCCAGCTGAATCTATGAAGAATTCTTTCTAGGTCTGTGAAATATGTCGTTGGTATTTTAATGGGTAGTGCATTGAATCTGTAGATTGCTTTGGGTAGTATGGACATTTTAATGATGTTGATTCTCCCAATCCATGAGCATGGTATGCTCTTCCAACTCTTAACATCTTCCTCTAGCTCTTTTTTCAGTGTCCTATAGTTTTCTGCATATAAGTCTTTTACCTCTTTAGTTAGGTTTATTCCTAGGTATCCTAATTTTTTTGGTGTGATGGTAAATGGGATTGCTTTTTTAGTTTCTCTTTTTGTAATTTCACTATTAGTGTATTGAAATGCCACAGACTTCTTAGCATTAATTTTGTATCCTGCTACATTGCCGAATTCATTAATTAAGTCAATTAGTTTTGGAATGGAGTCCTTTGGGTTTTTTATGTACAATATCATGTCATCTGCAAATAAGAACAACTTTACTTCTTTTCTAGTTTGGATGCCTTTTATTTCTTCTTCTTGTCTAATTGCAATGGCTAATACTTCCAGTACTATGTCGAACAGGAGAGGTGAGAGTGGGCATCCCTATCTTGTTCCTGTTCTTAGGGAAAATGGTTTTAGTTTTTGCCCATTGAGTATGATGTTAGCTGTGGGTTTATCATATATGGCTTTTATGATGTTGAGGTATGCTCCTTCTATTCCCATTTTGCTGAGAGTTTTTATCAAGAAAGGTGTTGGACTTTGTCAAATGCTTTTTCTGCATTAACTGATATGACTATGTGATTTTTATCTCTCAATTTGTTTATGTGATGTATCACATTTATTGATTTGCGGATATTGTACCATCCCTGCATTCCTGCGATGAATCCTGCTTGGTCATGGTGTATGATCTTTTTGATGTTCTGCTGGACCCAATTTGCTAGAATTTTGTTGAGGATTTTGGCATCTATGTTCATGAGAGATATTGGCCTATAATTCTCTTTCATAGTGTTGTTTTTATGTGGTTTTGGTATTAGGGTGATGCTGGCTTCATAGAAGGTGTTTGGAAGTGTTCCTTCTTCTTGAATGTTTTTGAACAGTCTGAGGAGAATAGGTTTAAATTCTTCCTTGAATGTTTGGTAAAACTCTCCTGTGTAGCTATCTGGTCCTGGGCTTTTATTTGCTGGAAGCTTTTTGATGACTGCTTCAATTTCTTCCATATTTATTGGACTATTGAGATGTTTGGTTTCCTCCTCATTGAATTTTGGAAGGTTATATTTTTCTAGGAAAATGTCCATTTCTTGCAGGTTGCCCAATTTGTTGGAATAGAGTTGTTCATAGTATTTTTTAACAATCCTTTGTATTTCCATGGGGTCTGTTGTTATTTCTCCTCTTTCATTTCTGATTTTGTTTATTTGCGTCTTCTCTCTTTGCTTCTTGGTGAGCCTGGCTAGAGGTCCATCAATCTTGTTTATCCTTTCAAAGAACCAGCTATTGGTTTTGTTGATCTTTTGAATTGTTTCTTTGGTCTCCAAGTTGTTTATCTCTGCTCTGATCTTCACTATTTCCTTCCTTCTGAGTACACTGGGCTTTTCTTGTTGTGCTCATTCTAGCTCTTTGAGTTGTTGGGTTAGGTAATTTGTTACCATTGTTTCCTGTTTTTTGCTGTATGCTTGTGGGGCTATGAACTTCCCTCTCAAGACTGCTTTCACTGTGCCCCATAAATTTTGTATTGTTGTGTTGTCATTGTCATTTGTTGCCATGATGTTTTTTATTTCTTCCTTGATCTCTCTGGTTACCCAGTCATTGTTTAATAACATGCTGTTTAGTCTCCATGTGTTTGATTTCTTTCTATTGTTTTTATTATACTTAATTTCCAGTTTTATGCCACTGTGGTCTGAGAAAATGCTTGATATGATTTCTATCTTCTTGAATTTGAAGGGACTTTTCTTATGACCCAACATATGATCTATCTTTGAAAATGACCCATGTTCACTGGAGAAGAAGGAATATTCTGTGACTTTGGGGTGAAATGTTCTGAAGATGTCAATTAATTATTCCATCTGGTCTAGTGAGTAATTTAGGATTGATGTTCCTTTGCTGATTTTTTGTTTAGAGGATTTGTCCAATGATGACAGTGGGGTATTAAAGTCTCCTACTATGATTGTATTGCTGTCAATCTCTCCTTAATATCCTCCAAGTGTTTTTTTTTTAATGTATTTGGATGCTCCTATATTGGGTGCATATATGTTTACCAGAGTTATTTCTTCTTGTTGGATTGTTCCCTTTAGTATTATGAAGTGGCCTTCTTTATCTCTTGTTATGTCCTTCACTTTGACATCTAATTTGTCAGATATAAGTATTGCAACCCCAGCTTTTTTTTCATTTCGATTTGCCTGAAATACCATCTTCCATCTCTTCACCCTCAATCTGTGTGCATCTCTTTTCCTGAGGTGGGTTTCTTGCAGACAGCATATGCATGGATCATGTTTTCTTATCCAATCGGTTACCCTATGTCTTTTGATTGGAGCATTTAATCCATTTACATTTAAAGTTATTATTGATAAGTACTTATCTGTTGCCATTTTTAGTCCTAACCTATGAGTTCCTTCTTCACTTCCTCTTTCTTTTTATTACAGCAGACCCTTTAACATTTCTTGCATTGCTGGTTTGGTGGTAATATATTCCCTTAGTCCTTTTTTGTCTGTGAAGCTTTTGATTTCACCTTCAATTTTGATTGAGAGTGTTGCAGGGTACAGTATTCTTGGATTCAGACCCTTCCTTTGCATGACTTTGTATATTTCATCCCATTCCCTTTTGGCCTGATGAGTTTCTGTTGAGAGGTCAGTAGCTAGTCTTATGGGGGTTCCTTTTTTGGTAACTTTCTGTTTCTCTCTGGCTGCTTTTAAGATTCTTACTTTGTTGTCAGTGTTTGCCAATTTAATTATAATGTGCCTCTGTGCCGGTTTGTTGGGGTTCATTTTGCTTGGGACTCTGTGAGCTTCTTGGATTTGTGTGGGTTTTTTCTTTCCTATATTGGGGAAATTTTCTGTCATTATTTCTTCAAACACATTCTCTAATCCTTGTTCAGTTTCCATTCTTTCTGGAACCCCAATTATGCAGATGTTGTTTTGTTTCATGTTATCCCAAAGTTCCCTTAGGCTCTCCTCTTGCTTTTTAACTTTTTTTTCTAGAAGCTGCTGTACTTGGGTATTGTTTCCTACCATGTCTTCTAGCTCACTGATGTGGTCCTCTGCTTCTTCTAGTCTACTTTTGATGCTTTGTATTGAGTTCTTTATAGCAGTGATGTCATTTTTCATTTCTTCTTAATTATTCTGCACCTCCTCTAGGTTTTTCTGCATTTCTTCTTGCTGCTTCTTCATCTCCTCTTGGGTCTTCTTCATTTCCTCTTGGCTCTTATTCACATTGTCGATTTTGTCTTCCATTCTTTTCATCCACCTTATGATCATTTCTCTGAACTCTTTCTCTGGCAGGCTTATTTCTGCCTCTATTTCATTTACTTCCTTTTCTGGGGAAACCTGACTTTCTGTCTTATGTGGGCTGTTTCTTTTTCTGCCCATGGTCTTTCTTCTCCAGGTGTCTGTTTATGTAGTTCTCTCTCCTACGTTGATTGAAAGGCACAAACTACAACATGTCCAGGTACAGCACACAAGGCACTTTCCGTGTGCCATGTGGATCTCTGATTCTGCCGTGGTCTGCGCCTATTGGAGAGCGGAGTTCTGGGTGCCCCAGCCGAATGCTTCAGACTGCTGCAGACATCCACCTCCCTTATGATATGCATTTGATAATACCTTAATCAAGGTTCTCAAACATGAGGACTTGAGGATCATCCATTTTATTTAGAGGAACTATTCAAAAATATAAGCTTCTAAGACTATCAAAGCTATTGATTGGGAATTTCTGGAAGTAGAGCTATGAAATCTATATTTTGAAAGAGTTTTCTAAATGATTCCAATGACCAGTCATACTTGAGATCTCATAAAGGTGTATAAATCAATAACAAAGTTTTTTTTAATATATTTTATTGATTTCTTACAGAGAGGAAGAGAGAGGGATAGAGAGTTGGAAACATCAATGAGAGAGAGACATTGATCAACCGCCTCTTGCACGCCCCTTACTGGGGACGTGCCCGCAACCAGGATACATGCCCTTGACCGGAATTGAACCTGGGACCTTCCAGTCCGCGGGCCGATGCTCTATCCACTGAGCCAAACCGGTTTGGGCAATAACAAAGTTTTTTACTAAGACAAGGATGACTGAAATTCAAAGCCAGAAAGAAAGAGAAAGAAAGGAAGAAAGAAAGAAAGAAAGAAAGAAAGAAAGAAAGAAAGAAAGAGAAAAGGGAAATACAGGAGTTGTTATTTAAGAGGACAGAGGATTGGCTTAAGGGAAGATGGAAGAGAAAGTCATGAATGTCAAGAAGAGTAATCTATGGTTGAGCCACAAGGAGAAGTAGAGAGGAAGTCACTGAGAGCAATAGTCCTGAAGGGGAAGGTAGAATGAGAAATTTAACAGGATGAGGAGAGAAAGATTTCTTCCTTCTTACAGAACTTCTTACATTTTGTTTTGGCTAGTTTTTTCACAGTCTCCTCTTTTTAATCCATTTTCCAGTCTGAATTTAGAGTGCTCTTTTAAGAATTCAAATTGGAATCATGATGTCACCCTGTTTAAGTATTACAGTAGCACTCCCATTTCTCTCCTGATCAGATACCAAGCAGTATCCTGTATAAGCTGATTTTGGCATACCTTTCCAGCTAAGCTTTGTTCCTTTCATCTGATTTGCTTATTACTTTGTAGGCATATGGATCTTTTGAAATTGTTGTAACATACCAAATTCCTTTCCCCTTGTTTTCCTCCCCCTCTCTCACTGCTATTCACCTGGCAGGTTTCTGGCAATTCCTGACATCACAGATGATAGATCACTTACTCTCACTATCCAGTCTAAATTAGGTTTTCTTATTATACCAACATGGCACCCTATATTTTCATGCTATCATTAATTATAATTTATAAATTTATATCTACTTGCTTGACGACTTAAATACTACAGTAGAGAGAGCTTCGCAATGGCAGTCTATTTGGCTCATTACTGCATATATGGTGTCTGCTACAGTGCCTACAACATAGAGTGTGTTAAAAAAAACAACTGTGAAAGTAATGAATGAGGGCATCATGGATGTTCAGAGACAATGAAATTAAGACAAAGGAAGGCTGAAACTGGTTTGGCTCAATGGATAGTGTCGACCTGCAGACTGAAGGGTCCCAGGTTCCATTTGAGTCAAGGGCATGTACCTTGGTTGTGGGCACATTCCCAGTAGGGGGTGTGCAAGAGGCAACTGATTGATGTTTCTCTCTCATCAATGTTTCTAACTCTCTATCCCTTTCCCTTCCTCTCTGTAAAAAATCAATATATATATATATATATATATATATATGAAGACAAAGGAAGAAATATGATTTACCTTAAGTTTTTTTTAATATATTTTATTGATTTTTTACAGAGAGGAAGGGAGCGGGATAGAACGTCAGAAACATCGATGAGAGAGAGACATCGATCAGCCACCTCCTGCACGCCCCACACTGGAGATGTGCCCGCAACCAAGGTACATGCCCCTGACCAGAATTGAACGTGGGACCTTTCAGTCCGCAAGCTGACGCTCTATCCACTGAGCCAAACCGGTCTCGGCTTCCTTAAGTCTTTTAGTGTGCCACATATACTATGCCACACAACTATTCATTGGTATTGTTTAATGGGAGTACGAAGATGAATCACATGATTGGAAAAGAGAGATATGTAAGCATAAATGTATAATTGGCAGAATAAAATGAGTTGTGTAACAGAGGCACAGCATCCAGAAAGAGTAATAATTTTGGTTCATAGATCAGGCAAGATTGACCAATGAGGGTACATTTAAACTAGATCTGACTGAAAGCTATGTAAGATTTCAGTAGTAGATCCTAAGCCAATATTTCTCAGTGGTTAAAGTACGGCCTGTGCACCAAAGGGATACCAGTTTGATTCCTGGTGAAGAGCGAGTACTTGGATGCAAGTTCAATCCCAGCCAGGTTGGGATGTGTGCAGAAGGCAATTAATATGTCTCTCTTTTTTTCTCTTTTTCTCTCTCCCCTCCCCCACCTCACTCCCTCCCTTCCACTAAAAATCAGTGGGAAAATATATCCTCAGGTGAGGATTAACAGCAACAAAAAAATTCAGTAGAAGTATGTAGAAAAAAATTCACCATAGCCTCTTTGTGTTAAACCAATTTCCTCTCTTTCTGTCAGGCCAGACACTTGTTAGGAAAAAACGAAACAAAACAGGTCTCTGCTTTAGCCCACCAACCAGTTGATTGGATCTAGAATGCTATTCTGATCTAAGATAGTTAATCAATTTCTCTTCTCTTTTGATTTATAGTTGGGACTTCAAATTCTGGAAGTTAGTGTAAGTGTAGAACCTGACAGAGATTGAGAGGGGAGGAGAAAGGAAAGGAGAGAGAGAGAGAGAGAGAGAGAGAGAGAGAGAGAGAGAGAGAGAGAGAGCGCCTCGCTTTGGTCCTTTATGATTTTGCAGATCCCATGTCTAGTACCTTGTGAGACCCCATTTTGTTTTCTTTAATTAAGCTAGAGTTAATGTGTATCTATTATTCCAACTATAGAGAGACTTAATAAAGACAGATGAAAAGGTGGGGAAGGAAATTATGAACAGAGGGAAAAATGATGAGCCAATCTGTTAAGAGTATGTAGGGTATGGGGAGACACAGCCACATCGTTTCTTATTTCACTGATCCTATTTTTCAATACTAAGAAGATTATTAAAATCTGGTAACTTAAACTACCAAATATGGACAAATAAAAATGTAATTACAAAATAATGTTGGCATTATGTTTCCTAACATGAATCAGTGTGATAGGATGGAGAAAGCACTGTAATTGAAGTTGTGCATGTTAACTGGGTTGTCACTGGCTAGTTACATAATGCCCAATAAGTTACTTAATCCTTCTAGACTCAACTGATAAAGTACAAAAGTATGTAAGATCTAGGGTCGAATCTAACTAAACAGAAGTAATGGATAGCAATCAAGAGTATTTTTACTTTCTGGCAATTTCTGGTTTGTCTACTTTCTTTTGTTTTCTGAAATTGAATGCTCGCTCTGATGTCAGGTCTTGCTTTAGGGGCTGTGACACCAACATGCATAATTCATGGCTCCCACCCTTGAAGATATAGAAAGAAAGAAATGGTACAAAAATTCATAAAAATAAATTAAGATACACAAAGATGCTATTTATAATAATATAGACAATATTCCAAAGAATTGCTTAATTTTGTTTGCAAAAGGATGTGATGATGGTGAGAAAGGCCCTAGAGGGAAGGCAACATTTGAACTGGACCATAAGAGAAGGGCTTTCTGTGCTGAGATAAAGCTTTGGGCATACAGTATTCCAGTTATCATGTTATGCCTCATGGGTCCAAACTCACCCTTCATTGCATATAACAATGGAGATGGTCGCTTTAATGGTTTTCCTTTGTCAGCTGGAGGGATGATGCTAAGCTTTGTCATTAGTGGGTGCTGGATAAACACTGCAAAAGGAAAAGGATTTAGCTTCCTAGGTAACAAGGTGCTTGCTGAACAGATGCTCCCGTGGCTTCTCCCACACCCAGCTCCTCAGTGCTGTGGCCAGCTGCACTTAGCAGCCAGTGGCTGCCCCAGCAACCACCTGGGGTCATTTCATAGTGCCTCTAATGAGACACCTGCTGTGATCAGCTTTCCTTTGGTAAATTTCAGAGAGTGAATTTCCAGCAAATTCCTCCAGCATGGCACTATGGTGACTCTTCTGCCATCAGTGAGCCATGGCCATAAAATCTATGGTCTCGGCCTTGGAGAAGGCGGATCTTAAATGTTTTCAGCCTTGGAGGAGGTGGCTGCTCCTTATAGTTACAATCCTATATTTTTTAAAGTTCAATTTATTTTTTTATAGCCAGTCTTTTTGTCATTCAATCCCCTACTACAGTAATAATTCTTTATATTAAACTCTCCCTGTTCAAAATTCTTTTTCTTGATAGGGTATTTCCTGATCTGTGGCAAAAGCTTAGAGGTTTAGAACATGTACACATAAAGGAAATCATGACTAGAGCAGTCCTGGTGAAATGTGGCTGGGTTGAAGAAGCAGGGCAAGCTACCTGGTAAGTAGCCTGGGGCTGGAGAATGAAGATGTGTGAGTGATAAGAATTTCAAACTGGGAGTGACAGCTTTGCTTCTGGGTTTTAAACAAAAATAAGAAACTGAGAACAGTGTGGAGGATGAATTATTGTGGAGAGCAGAGACTG
The DNA here is from genome assembly GCA_011751065.1 of Lasiurus cinereus. Classification (NCBI taxonomy): domain Eukaryota; kingdom Metazoa; phylum Chordata; class Mammalia; order Chiroptera; family Vespertilionidae; genus Lasiurus; species Lasiurus cinereus. Next base: position 32,575,339 of record JAAGEH010000304.1, read on the forward strand.
GAGGCAAAGTGATACTTTTTGTTTGGGTGGGGTATTATTACACTCCAGGACACACATGAGAAGAGCCTGAATTAAAGCCTTGACAGTGACAGATGGAGAGAGAAGGAAGAGCCCTAAGGGGCTGAATGGTCATTGTGATAAGGAGATGGGGGGTAGCTTTCCTGTTGACACTCTAGGTTTGAGATTTCTAGTTTGGATGACTGAAGGGATGGGCATTGCATAACTGAAATTGTAATAGGACCAGTCACTTTGGGGGAACATGAATGAGATACTTTGTTTGTTTGTTTTGAAGTATTTTGATTTTAAAGAGATGCTATATTTAGTATGCAAAAAAATCCTATATAATAGAAGGGTAATATGCAAATTAACCATCACTCCATCACAAAGATGATGATACCCATAGCCACAAGATGGTGGCGCCCCATCCTCTCAGCCCAGCCAGAGTCCCCCAGTCCAGGGGGGAGTGGCTGCTGAGAGCAGGAAGCATGAGCAGCCTGACGGAATGCTTGCTTCATTGCCACGATGACAAAGCAAGCATTCTGCACCCGGCCTCGGATGGGCTTCTGGGCTGCAGAGAGCCTCTGGGCAAGGGGTGTGGAGTGGCCAGGCCCTGCTAAAGCTACTGGTGCACGGATTTGTGTGCAGGGCTACTAGTAATAATAATAATGGACATTACTTTGCTTCAAAGTTACTGAACAAGAGGCTCTCTGTTCTGCTAAGCTGAGTAGTTATTCATCCAACTTCTAAAAGTTTGAAAGATTTAAGTGAGGTTTTTGCCCCCGAAGTATGTTCCTTGAACATATTTCTCTCATGAATTCTCTGCTTTGGTTTGCTTTACCTGGTTTTTGGAATGTCTTCTAAATTCCTTTTCAGCTAAATATGCAGGCTTTAGATTTTGCCTGACATCACTTCTATCAGCAGTTCTCTGGGGTGTATTCATTCTGCTAGATATCTGCCTTTCCAGAAGGCTATGCTCATTCCCTGAGCACTTTGTCTGCCAATGATCATAGCCATGGTTGCCTTCAAGGGATTGGAAACTCAGAGCAGAGCCTCAGAAAGAGCAACGTGTGTGCACAGACTGCAGCAGAGAACCTGGACTGTGGCACTCACTGGGGCTGACCAACTGCTTGTGCTCCCAGGGTGGGAGCTGCACACTGCCAGTTCTGGGGAGGGCAGCCAACAAGCCAGCAACGGGCCTTAAAAATATTAACACCACACAGCTATGTAACTGCAATTCAGCGGCTGCCTCTGCAACACACCAACGTGTGGGTTGTGTGGAGCTTCATCTGAATGCCATTTTCTGTGAGATGTCAGGACTTTATAAGCATGTGGCTTGTGGTACATTAATCAGATTTATCTTCAGAAGAATAACCAGTAATACGGTTTATGAGAACAGCTTAACAATGCTTCCCTGATTTTCTTTCATTTATTTAGCTGCTTAATTGCTTAGCTATTTAATTCTTATAAAAGTCACATGTGTGCATGAGTAGTACACACACATCATATTGGGAAAACAATCCAAACTTTAAGGTGATAATCATTAAAGACAGGGAAAGATTTACTCTCCTGTAACGAGGTGGGCACTTGATGTGTGCTATTTCTTTCTAGGAAATAGAATAAACAAGTGATTTATAATGTGCTTGAGTGCACTGTTTAAGATGGGAGTGGAATGTTACCATGCGATTACTTTTTTTGCTTGGGCCTATATGTTCAATAAATTGGTGTGTGTGTGTATGTGTGCGTGTATGTGAAAGAAAGATTGCAAGTGAAGCTCAGTCAAGTTTTCTAGTGGCTAAACTGAAACATTGAAAACTATTTATTTTTGAAGAGTGCATAGGGTGGTTTGAGTTAAGCTTTGCTTTTGTCATTCTTCTCCCTTTATTATTGAATTGCTGACTGCCATACCTAAAAGTCCATGAAAGGAATTTGAGAAAGAATTCAAAGTAGGCCCACTTCATGTAGATCATAAGTTTATGGGAAGTTACTTTCTTGTTTTATTTTGACAGTTTGGATTTCTTGATCTATAATGATACCAAGCTTTTTAAAATATACATATTTTTATTGATTTCAGAGAGTCAAGGAGAGGAAGAGAGAGATGGAAACATCAATGATGAGAATCATCAATCAGCTGCCTCCTGCACGCCCCCACACTGGGGATTGAGCCCACAACCTGGGCATGTGCCCTGATCAGGAATTGAACCAGGATCTCCTGGTTCATAGGTCGACACTCAACCACTGAGCTGTGTGGGCCATGCAATACAAAGCTATTTTTGTTATTTCTTTTCATACCTTATTTTAGAGGACATTTATAAGTTGAATTGAGGGTTGGTCCTTAGCAGCTGTGCCTTATCCAAATATACCTAAATTTATTTGGGGGTAACCACTTCACCCCCAATTTGAATAGCCTTTACAGAATGGTAAGCTAGATACAACCCACTCAATCCCCTTGAAAATCTGAAGGCCAAGATTTTTGTTTTTCTAATTCCCTAAAGCAGACAGTGTGGTGATACCATTGTAATTAGTTAGTTATTAATAATAGGAAAGGAGCAAAGGAAAGGCCAGATATTATAAGCATGCCATTTGGGCAACTTCACCAGGATGCTGAAATGTCATAATACCACAGAGGGAAGAGAGCCACGTGCCCAGTAAAGTTGGGGCAATATAGGAAAGGTATTTGACTATCAATTGCATGTGGGGACAGAGATGGTTGGTCAGAATGGGCATGGCCATTGCAAGTGCATAAACATTTGGGTATACAGGAATTCCTAAACAAAGGCGTTCATTCTTTTGGGACTCTTGTTGCTCATGTTACTGTATTGCTCTTGGCTTCTATGCAGACCCTACATACAATGGATTAATGGACTGCAGCTAGCCTGATGCTGTATTGGACTATGTATGAAACAGAAACTCTGGACACTGGCTGTGATTTTAGCTCTGCTGAAACCCTAGCTACACTTCTATGACTGGACTAAGGGAAATGGGACTTTGGAAATCCAGGGGTATAATTCCACAGGAATAAAACTTTCTACTATATCTCATCCTCCTGTGGGGTCCCGGAAATGCTTATTCCAGTGTTCCCCAAAACTCCACTTCCTCTTCCCTCCTATAACAGAGGAGAAATGACTTACCCTTACCCAACTGGAAAGTTTTTCAAGAATATTTCTATCTTTCAGTAATTATATTGAAATATTATAATGCATTTGAAATATTTTTATTGATTTCAGAGGGGAAAGGAGAGGGAGAGAGAGAGAAAAACATCAATAGTGGCAGAGAATCTTTGATTTGCTGCCTCCTGCACACCCCCTACTGGAGATCAAGCCTGCAACCCCGGCATGTGCCCTAACCAGGAATTGAACCATGACTTCCTGGTTCAAAGGTTGTCGTTCAACCACTGAGCCATGCTAGATGGGCAATATAATGCATTTTTAAATAACCAATTATATTATAGTAAAATCCATGTATAAAAAATTGCACAAATGATAAGATTTTAGATGCTTTCAAGTCATTGCCAACCATTAGCATTATTATTCTTTCAAATTTTCACTAATTTGTGGAACTTAGTAGTACATCTTTGTTATTTTAACTTTTATTTTGTTGATGCCAGATAAGATGGAAAAGGTTTTTCTATGTTCACTATTCTTTTGGAAATGACTATTGGGTCTTTTGGGATAGTGTCTTCCTGATTTGAACTTTTTTTTCTCTCCCCATTTTAAAAGCACACTTTGAATATTAGTACTATTGATTATGTGTATTGCAAATTATTTTACACACTCTGTTGCTCATTTTTTTATTCAGTGGTGTTTTTTGCCAAACTTTTCATAAAATTTCTAATTACAATCAAATCAAATTTATTAATCTTGTCATGTATGATTACATTTCTTGTGTTCTGTGTACAAAATATGTGCCACAAAGTGATGCATATATTAAACCTTCCCATGAATAATAACAGAGAGGTTCACTACCAATACTTGTCTTAAATAAATTTTAAAGAATATAAATCCAGAAAGAAGGGAAGAAAAACCTAGAATGCCAGCCAGAAATAGAAGAATAAAAAATGACAATTAAAATGCTTAACATGTATGTAACTTTACAAACATTGAAAAATAAAACATGAGCAATCTCTGGTATGTAGAGAAGAAAGTAAACAATATCATGTAAATATACAGGTAATTGACCAGCTAGAATTAAAGTCTTAAAAGATTTTTATATTGGGTGGCATGGAGACTAAAATAGTATCTAAATTTTTACTTTTTTGAATTAAATATACATGTTTTTTTTTGTGTGTGTGTTTTTAAAACGACACAATAAAATGAGTCTTAACAGTTTTTGAATTTCCAAAATAAAACAAATATGTCCTCTGACCACAGTGGAAGATTTGAAAATCAAGCAGTACACTTTTAAATAACTCACTGGGCAAAAAGGAAATCACAGTGGAATATTTTGAGCTGAATAAAATGAAAATATGACATCAGAACATGATGAATAGAGCTTAGAGAAAAACTCATAGGCCTAAATGCAGATCTAAGAGAAAAAGAAAGGCCCAAAATAAATTATGTAAGCACCAATCTCAAGAAGTTGAGAAAAGAACCACAAAAATAACTGCTTTCCCTGCAAAAGACAGGAGAAAGAAAATAATAAAGAGAAATAAAAAGCAAGAGAAATAATTAGCAAGTTCAGAAAAAGTTAACATTTGGTTATTTGAATAATAAAATTGCTAAAACCCAAGCAAGACTTAAAAAGAAAGGAAAAGTAGGACCAAATAATTTCTAAGATAGGTGAGATTTTGAAGCAGATAGAAAGTTCTCTCTTACTATAAAATGGTACAACAAATTTTAGAAAAAAGTTATCCTCTAAAAATAAATACACATTTAACCTATGATCCAGAAAGTCTACTCATAAAGATATGAAATGAAAAAATATATTTTATTAAAAGATGTGTCCAACAATGTTCCCATCAACTTTATTCATTATAACCAAAAATTTAGAGATAGCTAATGTGTCCTTAATAGAACAACACATAAACAAGTTGTAAGTGGACTATTCAGCAATAAAAAGGAATAGATATTACCAATACATAATTCAACATGATCAGTCACAAAACATTCTGCTAAGTTAAAGATATTTCCATTAATAAGTACATGTTTTTCTTCTCGTTTGTACATTAACTTTCACAGAGAGAAGCTTCTTCAATTATTAAGTCCTATCTACTAAATCTACCTACTACATTAATCTGTTAATTATACTGTTAGAATTAAAAGAAGACAAATGAAATTTAAAAAAATAGAAAAGAAAAATTTATCACAAACCATTTTTATTCTTGTTGAAATATATTATTGAATATATTTTATTAAAAATCTAAAATGATAAAGTTTATTGAATTTCATAGTGTTATACAATAATAAACAAATAGAGGGGAATGGCGGACTGAGTGAAGAAAGTGAAGGAATTGAGAAGTACAAACTGGTAGTTACAAAATAGTCACAGAGATGTAAAGTACAGCATAGGGAATATAGTCATTAATCCGATCTATTAAAGAGAGAATATGCTAATTGACTACCTCACCTCAAAGATGGTGGCGCCCATAGCCACAAAATGGCAGCACTCAGTCCTCTCAGCCCTGCATGCCTGCCTTCAGAGTCCCCCAGTCCCCTCAACCCCCTAGTCACCTGAGAGCTGAACCGAGGCACAGGCAAGCCTCAGATGGCGGCTTCCCAGCCACCCAAGGTGCCTGAGGCTTGTGCTGCTGGAGATGGCAGCAGCAGAAGTGTGATGGGAGAGTTGCCTTCCCCTGATCACCAAGTTGCTTCCCACCCCTGAGGGTTCCTGGACAGTGAAAGGGGGCAGGCCAGGCTGAGGGACCCCCCACAAGTGCATGAATTTTCATGCACTGGGCCTCTAGTATTATAATAGCTACTAGAGGCCCGGTGCATGAAAATTGATGCACGGGGGGGTATCCCTCAGCCCAGCCTCACCCTCTCCAATCTGGGACCTCTCAAGGGATGTCCAACTACCCGTTAGACATATCTCTCACAATCTAGGACTGCTGATTCCCAACCACTTGCCTGCCTGCTTGCCTGAATGCCCCTAACTGCTTCTGCCTGCCAGCCTGATCACCCCTCAACACTCCCCTACCAACCTGGTCGCTCCTAACTGTCCTCCCCTAAAGGGTTGGTCCCCCCGCAACTGCCCTCCCCTGCTGGCTGGATTGTCCACAATTGCCCTTTTCTGCCGGCCATCTTGTGGCAGGCATCTTGTGTCCACATGGGGGCAGCCATCTTTGACCACATGGGGAGGCTATCTTGTGTGTTGGAGTGATGGTCAATTTGCATATTACTCTTTATTATATAGGATGTATGGTACCAGGGAGGTACTGGAAATAATGGAGGGAATATTCTGTCAAGAATGTGATTGTCTAACTACTATGATATAAACCTGAAACTAATATAAAATAATATTGAATGCAAACTATAATTGAAAAAATTAAAAAGAAGAAGAAACATAGGGATGCTCTCACACAAAGAAAAGGCCATCTGAGGACACAGCAAGATGGTGGCCATCTCTAAGCCAAAGAGAGAGGCTTCAGAAGCTGCTAAACCTGCTGACACCTTGATCTTGCACTTTTGACCTCCAGAACTGTGAGAAAATAAATTTCCATTTTTATGTGTCCTCCTTACCCCCCCAAAAAAATACCCCCAAAATGTAAAACCTCCAAACTCTTTGATACTAGCAGTACTATTGTCAAAACTATTCTACAATACCAGCAAATTTTAGGATAAATTTTATTCCCAGTAGTGGGCTAGTATTTTCCACAGGAAACAGTGGTTCAAGACTCATACTAATTTTGTCCATGGGAATTTAAAACAAGACACATTTTCGTGGTTTAAGTTACACATGGTCATTTTGAGAGCCAAAAGCACTACTTTAATATACCCCAAATAACTATGATTTGAAAGTTTTTTTTTTTCAGAGCAGACACAGTTGTGAAAAAAAGTATTTTTTTTTTCAAGATCCATGCTTTATGAACACATGTCTAATTTGGCACACAAGATTCTTAGTTCATTGTATGGATTCTGAAACCAAGTTGTTCAAAGGTAAATTCTGAAACCATGGTTGAAGTAGCAAATGAATATATCAAAACAAACAAAAATTTAATCCAAGTGAAAATTGTAATTAAAATGAACACCAACACACCAAGTTCCTTTAGAATTATTCTAAAGGGAAATATTCTATTCTAATTAATCTTTTATATAAATTCTTTTGATGTTGCTCTTTGGTTCAGGTGAACATTTATATAATTTCAGAATAATAAATATCCAAGATAAATGAGAGTCATTACATATATTTTCTTAAGAACTTGAATATGTCTTTGAATAGTACATTAAAAAAATGTAAGTTTTGTCCTGGCCAGTGGCATGGTTGGTTGGAGCATCATCCTGTACAAAAGGTTGTGGGTTTGATTCCCAGTTAGGGCACATCCTATGTTGCAGGTTTGAGCCCCAGTCAGGGTTGGGGCATGTACGGTTGGCAACCAATAGATGTTTCTCTCTCTTCCTTCCTCTGTCTCTAAAATCAATAAAACATATCCTCTCATAAGGATAGAAAGAAAATGTAGGTTTATAAAACAATTTCAAGCTTTTGTGGTCTTGGAATGCTGTCCATAACTTTCTTGACATTTGTAATAAAAATATTAATATTTCACTTTAATGATACAGTATTCAGGAGCAAAATTACAATAAAACAAAATTTCATCTGAAGAGCTGTACAGCATCCCATAATCATGCTAAATGAATTCATTATGGCTAGTATTATAAACCTCAGACATGCAATTAGAGTTTGGGTCATTCTAAGAAAGAAAGCATTTCCTTTTCTTATTCCTTTCTGTTATTGTTATCACCTCTAGGTTCATTTAAAAAATTCTGTATTTTTATCATAGTGGTGGTATTAATATATTCCTAGTTCCTTCTCAGGGAAGGTATTAGTAAACGGATGTTTGGGAATTAATCTTGTAAATAATTTGTAATTAATCTTATAAGTAATTTACAAGTAATCTGGTACATAGTAATTTCTATGTCTCTTGTCACTATTCCAATGAAACTACAAAATTAGGTTGAGTCTTATCTCAATTTAATTTCCCATATTATGCTTTACTTCTCAGGATCTCTTTTATTGTAGTGCACATCAGGAGATTCATAATAAAAGGATCTATTCCATAGAGAAGTTGAGTGACAATTAGCCAGTCTGGAACTTTTTGCCTGGATCCAAGGCAATGATCTGGCTTAGTGGAAACCAACAACTGTCACCCTCAGTGTTCCTACCCAACAGACAGAGGATTCCTGGAGAATTCCAGGAGCTGAGGAGAAGGTAATATGGTGGTAATGGAGGCAGCAGAGAGGAGAGATATACAGGAATAAAAGAAGACTGGTTGACAACCTCATGATAAAATCTTGCCTTGTATATATATATATATACCTCTGTCAGTTGTCTAAATTTCCACACCCAACTACCCCTGGTTGAAGAGAGTATGTATGTATGTAGGTATGTATGTATTCCAAATTGTCTTTTAACCCCATTGGGTCTGAGTTTATTTACTGGGTTGTTAAAAATATACTCAAATTTTCTATTTAAAAATTCTTTTATTTCTTCATTTTAGAGAGAAAGATGGGGGGGAAGAAAAGAGAGAGAGAGAGAGAGAGAGAGAGAGAGAGAGAGAGAGAGAGAGATATAGTTCTATTTAGTTACATACATTCATTGGTTGCTTCTCGTATGTGCCCTGACTGGGTATCTAAGCCTCAACTTTGGCATTATAAGGATAATGTTACCTTGCCGAGGTCGAAAATATATTCAAATTTTCTCCAACCTACATTGACTAAAAAACATTGACTGAGTGCCTACTGTTGCCAGGCATAGTGCTAACTGCAAAAAGAAAGGAGCCAAACATTTATTTTGGTACTTTCATGGCAGGCATTATTCTAAGTGCCTCCTAAAGATTCCTTCCTATGAAGTAGTGTGATATGAGCATCCCTCTTTAATAGATGAGTATATCAAGCCCAAGTATACCCCAAAATACCTAGTGTTAAGTAACTGCTGTGGCACAGAGCACCATACTCTCTAAAGTAGATGTACTAAACCACTGCCTAAATACTGCAGCATAACCAAAGGATAAGAATCAGCGACTGCTTTTAGGACCTCAGACATCTGAACCAAGTGGAAAATGTGCTCTGCTCAGTGATGTGAGCCATGAGGGCTGAATGTTTGTCTCTTGGTTAGAGCCTCTGCCTGCGTGATCCTGTAGCACCTGAACTTCACTTACTCTATCTGTATTCCCTACTGGACTGTCAGCTCTTTGAGAGCAGGGCTTCTATCTTGTGCACTATTGTGCCTCTAATTCCTGCACAAGGAATAAGTATTTCAATATTTATCTGAATTTAGAGACCTGCAACCCAGTTCACCTTTCCTAGCTGAGTGACTTTGGGCATACTATAGAATCTCTTGCTTTACTTTCTCTCTCTAAAATGAGGGTAATACAAATCTATCTTTTTGTTTTTTAGTGAACACTAAAAAATATGCTATATTCAATTAAAAATAGCTGTTGGTTGCCTCACAATGATAAATTTATTCAACAAGTACTTATTTATTAAAAAATACAACATTAATTTTTCTGAGTGGTCTCCAGAGACAACTATAAATTGTTTTCCCCAGAGGTTGGAGTAGGTCTCAACAGTAATTACATTTTATTGAATTCAAAATTACAACTTTGGTGACCACTTTACACATATAAAGAGGTAATAATCTGGAAGTAATCATAGTGCATTGCATAGACATTACAAAGCCATGAGGAAAGCCAGTTGCTCTACCTTTCCACCTGCTTTCTTGCTTTGTACATCACCATCACTGCCTTATCATTGTACAGCCTCTATACTACTTCCTTGTTTTGTTCTGACTCTCAGTGATAGGAGGATTTAGAGCTTGACAAAGTTTTATGTTTCACTACTTCACCACAGGTTGTTTGCCTTCTATGTTACATGCAGGTTCATAGGACACCAGCCCTAAATACAAAAGCTACCCTTTATTTAGAACTCATTATGTGGGAGGTTCTATGCTAAGCTTTCTTAAAGCACTATCTCATTCAATCCTTATCATATATATGAGTTCATTGCTAGAATTATTTTTATCTTAGAGATAAGGACACTAAGTTGCAGAGCTTGTTCAAAATAAAAAAAAAACTACTAAGTGGTAGAGATTCTATATTCCCCAAGTCTGCCATATGCTCCATTACCATCATTGCTGAAGGTGAGCACATTGTATTCTTTCTACAAGTGCTTAGATTAAAATGAGCCAATTGAGAAGATACATTTTGAAGATAGAGAAAGGAACTATAATGAAACCTTTATAAAGCATACAAGATGTTTTCTTGTGCTCAATAAATCAATATACAAAAAGGAAGAATCATAAACTTTAGTAATAAATAATTAACTAAAAATGATTTTAAGTGCTCTCCTTTTAACTTCAAATGAAGCTTCTTCTTTCAATTCTCAATGAAACCTTTCCTAATATTTACAGATAACCTCACCCTAAATAACCTCATCCATCTGCTCAGGAAAAGAGGGTGATCTATTCATTTTTAAAACGTGACTGACTTTATTTAATAAGAATATAATAAAGAAGGTTTGGAAAAGTTATGGCAAGAGAATTATTTATGAAATAAAGTAAAATATATAACTGTTTTCATATTATGTTGCTTATTTTAAATAACTTTTAATTTCAAAACTGTTTTAGATTGACAGCATTATTGCAAAACTAGTTCAGAGTTCCTATATACTTCTCAACCAGTTTCCTTATTATTAACATTCTATATTAGTATAGTAAATTTGTCATAATTAGTGACAAATACTGATAATTATTATTAACTAAAGTCCATATTTCCTCAGTTTTTTCCCTAATGTCCTTTTCTGTTCCAGAATCTCATCTTGAACACCACATTACATCTAGTTGTTGGGTTTTCTTGATTGTGACTGGTTTCTGAGATTTTTCCTTATTTTTGATGATCTTGACAGTTCTGAGGAGTATTTGTTGGATATTTTTTAAATGTTTCTCCATTGAGATTTGTCTGATCTTTTTTTCCTTATAGTTATATAGAGATGTTAATTGGTTAAGAGCATGTAATTATAAACTAGACAGCAATAGCAGAGTCTGTGGTACCTAAGTGACAAAATGTCCTGGAAATGGAATGGGTTCTTGATTAAAGGCAATGGAATTTGATCTTCTTTATAACTTAATTCCCCAAAACTATCAAGTTAATAAAATGAACTGAGAGTTATTGCTCTTTAAAATGCTGTGAATTACAGGTAAGCCACAGAGATGAAGGGAATGGTGGAGAAGCTTATGGGTACACAGGACTGTACAAAGAGATTGATTTGGGATTGGAGAGTACAAAATAACCAGAATATCTAGACAGTGAATAGACATATACAATAAGGGAAATCATTGTGCTTCACAGTAGTTTCAAAACAGGGCTTCTGACAAAATTGGGATAGTCAGAAACTTGAAGGTAAGGCTTACAAGCTCATTTTATGGGTCCAGCATTACCCTGATATAAAAAACAGACAAAGACAATACCAAAAAAAAGCATAGGTCAATTTTCTTGATAAATATTCATACAAAAATCCTCACCAAGATATCAGCAAATGGAATTTAGCAATACAGTAGAAAGATTGTAAACCATGATCAAATGGATTTATTTCCATAATGCAAGTTTGGTTCAATATCTGCAAATCAATTAATGTAATACACCATATAAAAAAAGGATAAATATAATATGATCAATTCAATACATATAGAAAATAATTTGACAAAATTCAACATACATTTTATAATAAAAACTCTCAGCAAAGTTAGAACACATAGAATATATCTCAATATAATGAAGGCTTGATACTGTATAACAAACTCACAGATAACATCAAGTTCAATGGTGAAAGATGAAGACATTTTCTTTAAGATCAGGAAAAATGCAAGGATGTCCACTTTTACCATTTTTATTTAACATAGCATTGAAAGTCCTAGCCACAAAAATCAGACCAAAAAAAAAAAAGGTAATAGGTAACTAAATGGAAAAGAAAGTAGTAAAACTCAGTATTTGCAGATGGCATGACACTATCTATAGATAATCCTAAAAATTTCATTAAAAATAAAAAAACAACTATTAGAATAAATGAATTTAGTAAAGTAACAAGATACAAAATAAGTACCCAGAAAAGAGCTGCAATTTTTATTTTGTTAAACTTTTAAAAACATAATATTTTTATTGATTTCAGAGTGAAGAAGGGAGAGTGATACAAACATCAAAGATGAAAGAAAATCATCTATTGGCTGCCACGTGCAAGCCCCTTACTGGGGATCAAGTCTACAACCTGGTGAAAGATGGACATGTCCACTGACACAGACTTGAACCATGACCTTCTGGTCCATGGCTCCAAGCTCAACCACTTAGCCACACTGGCTGAGTAGAAATTTGTTGCAATTTTATACACCAATAATAAATTATCAGAAAGAGAAATTAAAAAGTCAATTTCATTTTTAATTCCATTAAAAAATAAAATGCATAGGAATAAATTTAACCTAGAAGATAAAACACCTGTACTCAGAAAACCATAAAATATTGAAGAAGATACAAACAAATAATTCAATTAAAAATGGGCAGAGGACCTGAATAGACATTTCAAGAGGTTATACATATAGCTAAAAGATTATGTAAAGATGTCCAGCATTGCTAATCTTCAGGATAATGCAAACTAAAACCATCGTGAGATATCACGTCATCCTGCCAGAATGGCTATTAGTAATGAATCAACAAAGAAAAAATATTGGAGAAAATATGGAGAAAAGGGAACCTATGTAACTCGTGGTGGGATTGATATGGAGATTCCTCAAAAAGTAAAAATAGAAGTATCATACCCCAGTGATCCCACTTGTGGGTTCTAATCCAAAGAAATTCAAAGTACGTACTGATTCAAAAAGATATATGGACCCTATTTTTTATTGCAGCATTATTTACAATAGCCAAGATATTGAAGTGACCTAAATGTCCATTGATAAGTGAATATATAACAAATATCTGGTGCATATATACAATGAAATATTATTTAGTTATAAGAAAGAATGAAATATTGCCATTTGTGACAACATGTATAGATCTAGATGGTATTATGCTAAGTGAAATAAGTCAGATAAAGAACATGACTTCACTTATATGTGGAATCTAAAAAAACACAATCAAAATAAACAAAGCAGAAACAAAATCATAGACATAGAAAATAAACTAATAGTCTCTAGAGTGGAAGTGTTTGGAGAATGGTTGACAAAGGTAAAAGGGATTAAGAAGTACAAATTGGCAGTTATAAAATAGTCATGGTGATATCGCATAGAGAATATAGTCAATAATCCTATATAATAAAAGCTTAATATGCTAAGTGTCCAACTGTTCTACCTATGACTAGTCTCTATGATGTGCATTGACCATCACAGGCAGATGCTCCAACCCGTAAATTAGCTTGCTCCTGGGGTTTGGCCAATTAGGACTGGGCGAGACAGGCGGCACATGCTCTGGAGCCCTCCCACAATACCTCCCTGGCCCTGATCATGCATCAGTGGGATCCCTCAGCTTGACCTGCACCGTCTCATAATCTGGGACCCTTCAGGGCCTGTCAGAGAGCCATTTTCAGCCTAATCCCCTCAGGCTAGGCCGAGGGACCCCACCAGTGCACAAATTTATGTATTGGTCCCCTAGTATTGTAATAACTATGTATGCTGTCATATGAGTACTACACTTATCAGGGTGATCACTTCTGAAGTCATATAGCTGTCTAATCACCATGTTGTATACCTGAAAGTAATATAATATTGTATGTCACTGTAATTGGAAAAGATAATTTAAATCACATAATGATGCCATATTGACTAGTGAAAGCCCTGAGGGAAGGAGAGCTCTGTATAGAGTACATAAGTTAGACATGCAGGATAGGCTATAGCCTCAAAGAAACATCAAAATAATTGAATTTGTATATGTTTATTATATAACTAGGGGTCTGGTGCATGAAATTCGTGCACTGAGGGAGGGGGTCCTTCAGCCCAGCCTGCCCCGCTCACATATTAGGAGCCCTCAGGGATGTCCTATGGGAGTGGGCCTAAGCCACAGTCTGGCCTCCCTTTGTGTAAGGCAACTGGGCTGATCAGGAAAGGCACCAGCCCCATCACCCCACTGATGGAGCCACTGCTAGTCACCACAGCCACCAAGGTGTTTTCATCAACATGGACTTCAGTCCCTTCACCATGAAAAAAATGACAACTTTCTTTAGGCATTTTCAAGATGTGTCTTTCATAGGCTATGATCTTCCTTCCTTCCTTCCTTCCTTCCTTCCTTCCTTCCTTCCTTTCTCTCTCTCTCTCTCTCTCTCTCTCTCTCTCTCTCTCTCTCTCTTTCTTTCTTTCTTTCTTTCTCCTCACTTGAGTCTATATTTCCATTGATTTTTAGAGAGTGTGGAAGAGAGAGGGAGAGACAGAGAGAAACATCTATGTAAGAGGGACATTTTAATTGGTTGCCTCCTGCATGAGCCTTGATCTGAGGGCCCCGGCCAGGAAGGAGCCTGTAACTTAGGTACATGTCCTTGACCAGAATTGAACTCGGATCCTGCGGTCAGCAGGCTGAGGCTTTATCCACTGAAACAAACCAGCTAGGGTAGGATATCACATTTCTTAGCTCTCCAGCAGCGTACCTTTGTTTTTTCTCCAGGAGTATGGTGAAAAAGCCCTAGATCACCATTTTAGATTCTTATACCCAAGTTACTAAGAATATTACCAGTGGCACACAGGAGCTTAGCCAATGAGCAGTCAGAAAATGTGTTTCCTCTGTAGTTCACACTGATCATCTCTGATTACTGGCTCTGCCCCTACCAAGGCCCCAAACCTCTGGCCAAGGATTGGGTCCTGGACAGGGTCCCCATCAGCTCTATCCAATCACCCAGCTCTATCCCTACCCAGGAGCCCCCTGGCTCAGGCCCTTCCCAGTTGCTATAGACTCACCCTGGGCCTACCTCTGAATGACCTGGGTGCTGAGAAAGTTCCCAGGATCCAGGTTGCTGAATGCCAATGCAAATTAACCTTCATCTTTGTTTGGATAATTTGCATACTCATTCTGATTGGCTGTGAGTATAGCAGAGGTATGGTCAATTTGCATGTTTGTCTATTACTTGGTATGATTTAATTCAGCTATATGGGTGCCCAAAACCAGTGTTGAGAGCCAGCCAGCACTAGGCTGAGATTGTGGCTTGGTCATGTTCAAGTTGAGGTGACCTTGGGCAACTAAATCCATCTCTCTCTGCCTGTGTTGCTTTATCTACATAATTGAAACATTAATATCTGCTGCACAGGCTTCAAAGAGTGTGGTGTTTGCCAAGTGCTTCATCCAGTGCTTTGTCAATAGCATGACCTTAATAAGTGTGAGCTATTTTTGTTATAATCATCAAGTCATTAGATTTGGTTCTGGAAAATATAAAGACTGAAAAAGACCAAAATAATATTGAAGATATCAGAGGGGTAATTTTCAATACATATTTATTGAGAGCCTTCTCAGGATCAGGCATAGTTTTATGTTCTAACTTTATAAAAATAACTAAACAACAAAGGCTCTACCATCTCAAACCTTTTGTATTAGAATAAAAAGAAAGACAAATGATTAAATAAACCTATGCTATGGGCTGGGCAGTGAATATCAATATAAAAAAAATAAAGTAGCCAAAACCGGTTTGGCTTAGTGGATAGAGCGTCGGCCTGTGGACTGGAGGGTCCTAGGTTCGATTCCGGTCAAGGCATGTACCTTGGTTGCGGGCACATCCCCAGTGCGGGGTGTGCAGGAGGCAGCTGAACAATGTTTCTCTCTCATCAATGTTTCTGATTCTCTATCCCTCTCCCTTCCTCTCTGTAAAAAAATCAATAAAATATATTAAAAAATAAATAAAGTAAAACAGGTAAAGCAATAATTAATGATAGAATTGAGCATAGAAGGGGGATGACTATTTTATATAAGATTATCAAGCACATATTATATAAAAAAGTGACATTTATCTAGAGCTCTGAATTTAGGGATGCTCCAGGCATCTTTAAAGCAGATGTAAAGGCCTTGAGGGGAGCCTGCTAGGTGTATTTTGGAAAATACATCTATTAATTCCTGTTGGGAAAAGGAGCAGGCAATGATGCAAGGATGGAGATCAGCTCATAGAGGTAGTATAATCAAATCTAATTTCTAACAATCTACACTAGCAACCTAGGATGTTATATATGCACATTATTATTGATTAGTGTGTTGCTGATTTTAATATTGACTTTGCTTCTGATCACTTTCTTTCCAATCACTTACCTAATGGTTGGTTTAATCCACAAAGCATTTATCCCTGGCACGGCAGATTAAAAAATCACAGATCACATTGCTACTTTAAAACATCAGCTCTTCTTCAATTTAGAAGAGGATTAGGTGGATAAAATTTATGAGTTTCTATTTGCATGTGTCCAATTGTTCTTAAGAAAAGGAATTAATCATCCAGGTAAATGTGATACCGTCATGATATGCACATTAATAATTTAGTTCTTAGAATTAAAAGTAGGCTCTGCAAAGCCTTGTTTTAGTTTTTTTTTCTTTTATTATAGGCTTTTTAAATATATAATTTAAAAATTGAATAAGTAGAAATGTTAAAAGATGGTGTTCTTCCTAGATATTATTCCAAATTTTTCAATTTTTTTTGCATTTTTGTCTGCTTTGATTGCTTTTATGGAAGCATATTAACTTTTGTAAATCAGTTTGTCTGAATTTATGAGACTGTTGCCTTAAGCTGTTAGATAAAATAACAAAATTAAAGGAAATTTGTCATCTCCCAAAAAAGTGTGCTCCATTACCCCCTAATGAATTTGTGAATGAATATATCTTCCTTCTTTAAGTGGCTTTTAATCTTTGTCACACCTTTTTATATTCTCCTTTAGTTTCATATAGAGCATTCAGAGGGCATCCATATTATCTGAGTCTTTCACACAGAAACAGAAACAAACACATCATCCTTCTACCTGGAAATCATGTGGGAAATCAAAGGAAAGCATTTCAAATAATTTTCATTTTTTAAAATAATAATTAGGGTTACTTTGAATTATTACAGCAATAGAAAAATAATTAAAAGAACACAGATAGATAAACAGAGTTTCCTTATTGTTTTTGGAGAACAGTGGCTCCTATTGAGAAGGCTAAAAGGCTAATTCCAATGTAGCCTTGATATTGGGCGGGGTGGGGGCTAGCAATCTGAATCTGAGCCAGCAAGCCCAGTGTACATTCTTGATAACCTATAATTAAATCACTGCCCCTTTCCCCAAAACTGGTCTTGCAAGACCTGTTACCTAAGTGCTTACATCTTACAGAAGCCATAAACCATGAAACAGCCCCTGGAGGTATGGTGCCAGGCCAGGCCCTTAGGTATGGTCCCAAGAACCCTAACACCTGGGAGTCTTTTTTTTAAATATATTTTTATTGATTTTTTTACAGAGAGGAAGGGAGAGGGATAGAAAGTCAGAAACATCAATGAGAGAGAGACATCGATCAGCCGCCTCCTGCACACCCCACACTGGAGATGTGCCCGTAAGCAAGGTACATGCCCCTGACCAGAATCGAACCCAGGACCTTTCAGTCCGCAGACTGACGCTCTATCCACTGAGCCAAACCGGTCTTGGCGACCTGGGAGTCTTTTTGAAAAGCCCCCGAAAAGTCCAGATGTCTCATTCCATATTTGGGGGACAAAGACACCAAAAAGGGGATTTGCTCAGAATTTGAGAGACAACTACTATGAGTCCACCAGCATAATAAAGCTGTGTAACTCTATTTCTTGAAGCATTGCTTGGTTTTTCTCCAGTCTTCTATAGTGCTATCAGCTTGGTTCTTATTCCAGCTCTCCAGATCTTCCTTTGACACTGTTGTGAAATCTCCTTTCATACCCAGCTGAGGATGCCTCATGCGTATTCTACCCTTCCTGCCCTGCATTCTCTCTCCAACCTAGCCAATCATGCTGGCATAGGCGAGATTGGAAGGGGGGAGAGGGAGGAGGGGCTTGCTTCTTTTGATTTTATTTCTCTGTCTGTTTGCTTTGTGATGATGATTACTTCCTGTTTTCTTATACTTTCCAGGATCTCCCAGAAATAAACATTCTTCACTTAGAAGTGATGGTTCCTTCCAGTAGCAGCAGTTTGCTGTTATTTAAACACTTTTAGTGTGACAGGAAGAATTATACTTGAGTCCTAAATTCCTAGCCCTTGATATATACACACTGTTTCCCAGTTATTCAAGAAAACATTAATCTAGGTGTTGCTGTGAAGGGCTTTTGCAAATGTAATTAAGATTTTAAATCCATTGCCTTTAACAGAGGAAGATAATCTTTGGTGGGCCTGGCTTAATTAGGTGAGCCTTAAAAAACAATAAGATTTGGTCTTTCCTGGCAAGAGAAATTAGAAGATTAGGAGGAATTCAGTTCAAGAGTGCTTCTCTGTTGATAGTTTTGAAGATGAGAGGGGCAAAGAATAAAGGCCATCTCTACAAACTAAGATTGGCTCCCACCTGACAGCCAGCAAGGAACAGGGACTTCCTTCCTATGACTCCAAGAAATACAATTCTGCCAGCAACCAATGAACTTGAAAGGCAACCCTGAGCCTCAGATGAAATAGCGGATCTGGCCAACACCTCAGTCACAGCCTTCTGTGCAGACACTTCTAACCTCAGAGCTGTAAACTAATAAATCGTGCTGGTTTAAGCTGTTAAATTCACGATAATTTGTTACACAGCAATAGAAACTAATACAATAGTTGACATATATGCCTCTTTTAGATTTTAACACCAACTTGTTTTGTACCTTCTTCCTAGAGGTCTGGAACTTTCTTTTGAGTTCAAGACACCAGCAATAACTAAGCCCTCCCGACTTGTGCAGAAAAGAGTTAACTCTGCTCTGTGGGCCCTGACCGATTGTGGCCCTGTCCTTTGAGTCCTTCTTCTATTTTCTTGAAAGATATCATGTGGGTACAGCTAAGAAG
Source organism: Lasiurus cinereus (assembly GCA_011751065.1). Taxonomy (NCBI): domain Eukaryota; kingdom Metazoa; phylum Chordata; class Mammalia; order Chiroptera; family Vespertilionidae; genus Lasiurus; species Lasiurus cinereus. Next base: position 32,594,449 of record JAAGEH010000304.1, read on the forward strand.
ATGATTAGCCTGTTTCCCCTGTAGAATTCCAAAAATCTGATAGACATTCTTATTTTCATCTCACCTCTGTCCCACTCATTCCAAGCTGAAAGTGTTTTTGGTGCTATAGCATTCTCAAAAACCTGTGGCCTTCCCATGTTGTGTCATGGGATCCACACCATTAGATAAGAGCTTCTTCCATCTCTAATCCTGGCAGCTGCCCGGTTGATTGATTGGAATCATACATCACACCTAAAATCTTAGGTGGAATTATGTTCAACCACACCCTTAGTCCTGTCTCCAGAGCACCCCTTAACATCCTTTGTAATCTAGACAGATCAATGATTTAATTTCCAAATATCAAGTGCTGGTTCCTTTTTTGCTTAACAGGCTCTTCCTTAATTTATCTTGTTCCTTCTGAATTTTAGTATAAGCAACAAAGAGGAATCAGGCTATGTATCCAACACTTTGCTTGGAAATTTACTTGACTCAATATCCAAGTTCATTATTTATTAGTCCTGCTTTCCACACAACAGCAGGACACAATTCAACTACTTTTTCTGTCACTTTGTAACAAGGATTGCCTTTCCTCCAGTTTCCAACACTATGCTCCTTTTTTCCTTCTGAGCTCTTACCAGAAACACCTTTAATGTTCATATTTCTTGCAACGTCATGTTCATGACCATATATGTTTTCTTTTCACATGATAAAAATTTTATATGCCCCTCACTTCTCTCTGAGCTCTCACCAAAATAACTTTAATATAAATATCTTCACTAACTTTCTTTTTAAAGCAATATCAGCTTTTAAAATTATGAACTTTAAATTCTTTCAGTCTTTACCCATTATTATATTTGAAAGCCACTTTCACATTCTTAGGTATTTGTTATAGTGGCACCCCACTTCTTGGCGGTGCCACAAGCTGTATTAATTTCTAGAAGCTGTTGAAAAGAATAACCACAAGTTGAGTGGTTTAAAAAAAACAAACAGAAATTGGTTCTCTCACAGTTCTGGAAGCCAGAAGTCTGAAATTAGGATGTTGGTAGAGCCATGCCCCTTCCTTGCCTCTTCCAGCTTCTGATGGCACATGGCATTCCTTGGCTTATGGCAGCCTCTAATTCTGCCTCTGTCTTTATATGGCCTTTCTCCTTTGTCTTGATGCCTCCTTCACTTCTTATAATAATATTAGTCTTTGAATTTAGCACCTAAATTCAATGTGATGTTATCTTAGGGGCCTCAACTTAATTACAACTACAAAGACACTATTTCTAAATAAGGTCATATTCAGAAGTACCAAGGATTAGGACTTGGATATAACTTTTTAGGGAACATCATTCAATACACTAAAAGTCCCCAATAACCAATAAACCAAAAACCTCAAGGTTTGTGTGAGTTTCTCTTGCTGTCAACACTGCACCAATGTCATTGCTGGGAGAGTTAAAGGTGGCTATGTGACTCCACTCAGAGAGGACACCTGACAGACAGCTCATGCTGATTTCTCCCCATGCATCTCTTGCTTTAGCCACATCATTTTGCTTTAATAAACCATAACCCTGAGTATAACAGCTTTTCTGTGAGTCCTATAGGGAATCATCAAAGGTGAGGGCAGTCTTGGGGACACCCAAAACAACCCTCCTGAGGGGCCCAAGAAGCGGTTCCTCATGACCCCTTCTTATGCTTCTAAATTTTAATAATCTACACTCTATTCTCCCAACCCTAAGGCTAGTAGCTGCTCTGTGCTGTCACTACCTCCATATTACCATAGTGAGGGTTCCATTTAAAAAATTTCAGTTCTTCAATTCTAACTTAAGAATATTTATATTAAGTTATTTCTGTTAAAAACAACAATCAAATAAACAACTGGTGTGGTTTCTGTCTCCCAAGTAGACCTTGATAGATACATCATCCTTACTCTTAATTTCTTCTCATTCTTTATGCTTTTCCTTGGGCAGTATTATTCTGCATGATATTGACCATCTAGCAAGGGCCACTGTGCTGGTCTCTAAATAAACATCTAACTATACTGGGCATCTCCACTTGGCTTTTCCATGAGAATCTACATTCATTTATTGTCTCAATCATAAATCAATGTCCACCTTTGTCTCCCCATCTCCTCCTCCTCCTGGCTTCAGTTCCACCCCAACCTTCACTACCTAATTGTCTCTGTTCATAGATAATGCATACCCTATATATATATTCTGTCTAATATGCAAATAGACAGAATGGCAGAACTATGCAAATAGACAGAATGGCAGAACAACCAGTCGCTATGATGTGCACTGACCACCAGAGGCATGTGCAGAATATGGTCGGTGTCAACAGCAAGCAGTAGAGCATGGGACGTGGCAGGCATCAGCCATGGTGAGATGGTGGAGCAGGTTGAGTGGGGGCACTGGACCAAGGCAGAGAGCTGGTTGCTCTCATCAGGGTGAGCCTCTGGTTGTTACTGAAAATTCTTTGCTCCCATGTGCCGCAGTCCTGCCCAGTGCTCACACCTGCCCCCCAACCAATCACATCACACCCACCTTGGCTGGCCTGGTGCCAGTATGTGTCATAGTGTGGTCATCCAGAAGGTTATCCGGTTGGTCCCCTAGTAGGTTATTTGGCCAATTTGCATATTTCGCTTTTATTATTATAAATTCTTTGGTTCAAATTCTTTCAATTGCTCCCTATGACCTGCAGAACAGATTCCAAACATATACTAGTAACCACTAGACTTTGCTTGACCTGGACTGAGGTCTATGCAGCCTTTCCGTCTTTTATTCTCCTCCATGCACTCTATCTAAGCCACAATTATATCACAGTTTTGCTGCTGCTGTTTGCTCTGTTCTCAAATGCTCTCATTGTGCTGCCTATTCCAGCTACTTCCCACTCTCACCTCCTACCCCTTGCTTAGAAAATCATTCTTATCATTTAATACTCACATCAAGCTGTTTTTGACAATAGAGTTATGGGTGATTTTCGTTCCTGAATCCAAACACCCACTCATCCTCCTCTTTGAAGTAGCTATTCGAAAGTGAGAGAACAAGGAATTATAGCCAAATAGGGAAATATGATCATTTTGATTGTTATGAAAGTACTCACTCTTTTCTAATGTCCACCATGTTTGGTGAGCTGTGATGTAGCATGTGGTTTAAGTTTGGAATAAACGGGGCTTCCTACTCCATTTCCAGAATCTACAATATCTGAAACATCAAAAAGTGAAAGGAAGGAAATGGAAGAGTAGGCTAGCATGGCCTTATTCCTCTTACAACTCAGTAACTGCCCCACTGAAAACCAAGTTCCAGCGATTATTCTGAGATTTGACTAGTAAGATTAACAGCTCCTTCTTAAAAAGGTTGCCAATAGCAAAATATAAAAGTTTAGGCATACGGTTTTCTATCCTTACAGGCAGAAGGAAAAATATGAAGGGCCAAAAATTCCCATCCCACACAAAAAGTATTTTTTCCTAGTGCCTCAAAGGTACCTTGCTCTAATATTCATAATTGTCCTTATTTGTCACAGTTTGTTCTTAAGTTCTGATTTGTCATCTGTCTACTGTAATTGCAATTCTATCTTCACACTAGATTGAAAGTTCAATATGTATTCCTATATATATAAATATATCTTACTCTATGTATATGTATATACATATACATATATATTTACTAAGATTGAAGAGTTTTCACTTTTCTTACTTTTATAATTTCAATTTTATTGAAATAAGTACTCAAGAAATATTTGCTGAATTCATAAATTGATTGTCAAGTTTCAGCAGATCTGAAAGTACGCTCGTGTGTGTGTGTGTGTGTGTGTGTGTGTGTGTGTGTGGTTCCTTTTTTCTTGGCAAGAGTAAAATAAATATTAAGACCTACTATATTAAGACCACAGCTTCTTTGGGGGCTAAGTATAAACATTTTACATGTTCTTATATGTATTATAGGACCTTAGAATGTTTACTCTAAAATTATCTGAAAAGCAGGCTACATTAACTACCAAGAAGAAGGCCTAATAATTCATATTTCATAATTTAGGTGTTTTGCAGTCAAAGTTTATTATAATTAATTTTAAAAAGTTTAAAGGATCAAGATTTATGCATTCAGAAGTCCATTATTTTACATCTAAGAGGTGGTCTTTAGTAATTTGGAGAAGGGATATTTTATCATAAATGCTAAGTCTGAAATGATGTTGCCACTTTCTTTATACGAATTATGTTTGACAATTAAGAATTAAGGTTAGAGGGATTTGTTACAAGGTTTGAGGCAGTACAATTTCCTGAGCTGAGGGATATATCAAAATTGAATGATTTCTCCATGTGGGCAAGTATTCAGTCTTTCAAGGCAAGCAAGTCTAAGGGAGGAGTAAAGTGACTAGCCAGCAAAACATACCACCTATTGTATTAATAACATTTATTTCTCTGAGTATGTCTAAAATATAGGTTTCAAAGCTAAGCTTTATACAAATCAGGCTTATGCTTCAATATGTTGCTCTCATTTATTTTAACAAGTTAATGAAAAACTGAACAGAAATCTTCAGTGAATGACAATTAATTTTTAGCCTTTCATTTTATGTTATACTAGAGGCCTGGTGTATGAATTGATGCATAGGTGGGATCCAGCCAGCCTGCCCCAATAATGGGTGGGGCTGGGCTGGGGGCAGGGCCACAGATGGTTGGCCAACCAACCCTGCCCCCTGGTTGAAATCTCAGTTGAACTCCCAGTAGAGGGGACAGTTTGCATTATTAGCCTTGATTTAGGATTTGCTTATAGTGTCAACAAAGAGGTAAGGCAAATAATATTTTGTCTGAAGATAATAGGAAAACCATGGAAACCTGGCATCACATTTCATAGAAAATGTAATTCAATTACACAACTACATATATTCATGCATAAAAAGCAAGACATAGAGGTCATTGTAGAGATTTTTGTGGAACTAGCCAAAACAAAAAGGAGAGAATTTACTGATATTCATTCTCTCCCTCCAAGAATATTTAGCCATTCAAGTCTCCAAATACATTTCTGACTTAGTTATTTACAATGTGGGGAAAAAGCTATGTTTTAAATTACAGAAATGTACCAGATATACATTTATTTTGTGTTGCAGATATTTTGCATAGCTCTATTCTCTCTCCAATCAGACTACATGCTCCTTAAGAATCCAAGAATGGCACTTCCTCATATTCTTCACATTGCCTGATGGTATATACTGTGCTCATAGAAAGTACACTATAATAGTTCATTGAATGTTAATTAGATCTGGAGACACCCTCCCAAATCTACATCTCCCAATTCTGCCAATGCAGCACCTCCAAGGCATAGAAATCTATACTAATAATAGAGGAATGTGAAAATTGTCTGGGATGCCATCATAGTAACAGTAATGACCAGTATGTTGCATGGAGCAACAAGGCCAGCAGTGGGGTTAGTGGGGGATGATCAAATGACTGAATCACAGGCTGTGTGGGGCGACCAGGTGTCTGGGGCCTTAGTGAGGAATGACCAAATAACTGAACAGGAGGCTACATGGGGCGACCAGGCTGGCAGGGGGGGCAGTTCGGGATGACTTGGCCACTAGAGGGGGGCAGTTAGAGGTGACAAGACCAGCATGGGGGGGCAGTAAGGGGCAAGCAACCAGGTTGATGGGGTGGGGGGGAATTAGGGGTGAATAGGCCATCAGACAGAGGCAGTTAGGAGCCAACAGTCTCAGATTGTGAGAAGGATGTCTGACTGTTGATTTTGGTCTGAGTCCTGGTATCAGGCCTAAACTGGTAGTCGGACATCCCCCACACGGGTCCTGGATTGGAGAGGGTGCAGGCTGGGCTAAGAGGATGCCCCACTCCCCCATGGACGGATTTTGTGCACTGAGCCTCTAGTTTAAGTATAAACTAGTGAATACATAAATTTATCTTAACGTTAGTCCTCATGGAACTGTGATATTACACAACTGTTGGTTTTTGGATGCAAACTCCCATTGTGCATAGAAATAGTGGCTACACTTAAGGGTCTAGAGTCATAGTTGATAGGAAGAAACTATAAGATAATGGATAGTGTTAGAAATTAAAATTTGAGGGTTGAGTAAATAAGGCTCCCTTGCTATATGACCTGAGAATATTCCTGTCATGTTTTTACAGTTTTTTTTTTGTTTTTTGTGGAACTAGCCAAAGCAAAAAGGAGAGAATTCGCTGATATTTATTTTCTCCCTCCAAGAATATTTAGCCATCAGCCCAAATTACTTTCTTACTTCTCTCTAGGAAAGCATCTCATATTCCTGTGAAACCTTCAAAAATGTTACCTCTTTTTAAGTTTAGTGCAACAGTTTGTATCACGTATTTAAAAGCTTGATATGTCTGAAGTTCTCTCTTTCTTTCTGACAGAATTAAAGAACTACTGGTATAGTTGTAGGCCCTGCAGAGGCATTAAACCTCTTTTACTTCTTAGAATTGGGCCAGGAGAACTATCAGTGCTCAGCAGGTAATAAGAACAAGCCCACAGAGCTCCTCTGGATAAAAATACGGCCTTTGAGCAAGAAATTCCTGTCACTTTTTCCAGCCAAATAATTTTATAGCACTTGATACATTGTCTCTTCCTAGAAATATTTTTGTTTGGTTTAAGATATGCAGGATGGGAAAGGAATAAACACAGAATCAAGATTTATGGTTTACTTTCTTATGAGCAGTGGTTTCTTTTATATTCAGTCAGGATTTGATGGAAATGCTGTCTAGCTTACTCAATAAGAAAAACTAAAAACTGGCCTCTGCAATTGACAATTTTGTAAAAAAAAAGTTAAAAATGAATTATATAATTCATAACTTCTGAGTGTGCAAAGTCTTAGTTCTTTGCTAACACTTTCTTCTCTCTTCCTTGGACACATGGTTGTCCTGTAACAGCCTCCTAAGAAACCATGTAACTACATGAATGACATCTCATCCTTGAAAAGTGAATGCCAGTGATATACCAATTAGGTAAGTATTTTTGAAATGTATATTTTTATAAGCTGCAGTTCTAAGAACATAATATTGCTAGGTGGTATTGTTTATGAATATGAGGTTGGTTCAGGATGTGGGTTACTGAAAACAATGCAAAAAATACATGAAATCATTGTTTTGGGGGTTTTCATTTGCCATTTATTTGAACACAGTATGAAAGTGGTCAAATAGATCTAAGACATCTTAAGATATGGAAAATCAATAGTATTCTAAATAAACTTTGTTTATTTTGCTTTGTGGTATTATTTGCCACTGTTTATATTTTCCCTGATTATATTACATATTTCATGAGGTAATCCTAAATAGTTCTAAGAGTTGCAATCCCCTCATCCCATTAAAAACACTCTAAACATCAAATTTCTTATAAATCATTGAACAAATAAATTATGTAAATGCTTAGAAATATTTCATGTTTTAAATATTAATACAGACACATTTGGTGAGAATTAACTTCTTAAAATGGTCTAATATAAAAGCACTGAGGGAAAGTTTTGAGTGTGCAGCCTTGTTTCCTAAAATAAGTTCTTAATAGAGTTTATTATGTAATTGCAAGTTCAAATTGACAGGCTTGGTGTATTTTTTTTTTAATGTAGATTTCTTTCTCTGTGTAGGTGCTGTAAAGTATTCTGTGAACTACTTCGCTAAAAATAAGCCATCTGTGTCAATAATGAGTGCTCAATATACAATCTAATATAATTTCACCTGCAAGGTTCAAGAAGGTAATGTTAGGTGAAATGAAAAGCCTTTTTATGTAATTGACATATCTCACACTGTCATATTTATTAAGCTTTTTTGGTTCTTCTTAATGAGTTTCTACCCACCAAAGTATGGATTCTTGGCATAATAAACACAATGGCAGGATGCAGATGTGGGACTGGGGGTGGGAAGGGGTACAGGAATCCTATATAATAAAAGACTAATATGAAAACCGACTGAACAGCTGAACGAATGGTTGCTATGATGCACACTGACCACCATGGGGCAGATGCTTAATGCAGGAGCTGCCCCCTGGTGGTCAGTATGCTGCTACAGTGGGTGGTGCCGCTCAGTCAGAAGCCCTGAGCCAGGCTCATGGCTGGTTAGTGCAGTAGTGGTGATGGGAGTCTCTCCTGCCTTCGTGGCAGTCAGACATCCCCTGGGGGCTCCTGAACTGTGAGAGGGCACAGGTCAGGCTGAGGGACCCCACCCCCATCCAACCCCCATTGCACAAATTTTGTCCACTTGGCCTCTAGTTTGATTATAATTGTATCTCCCTCAATCTACATGTTCTCTGCAGGACTCTACTGACTGGGGGTTGTATACCTCTAATAATCTGGTATTTTTACAGTAGCTTTAGAACACAATGTGTCCCCAATACTTCTAACTGCATGCAAATAACATTTTGTGCAACTTCCTGCCAATTTTACTAGCCAGGGGTTAGATTGCCCATGATTTTGCTAATCTTATCAGATTCCCACCAACTCTCAATAACATAATTAAATTTTGGTCTGAGGGCATCAAGTTCATCTGATAAACCTATATGCAGATTACTGTAGAAAATCTAGAGACAAGCCAGTCTGAAATTATGGGCCAAGAAAAAGGAAAATTTTTAAGATGATGCTTAGGAGAGTTTTATCTCTAATCTCAAGAACCAGGGCCAAGAGACCACTGTTCTCTACCCCTTTAAATGAAATGTTGCTGGTAAAAACAAAACAAAACAAAATAAACAAAAAAAATCCAAACAATCAGTGACTTTTTTGCAAATATAACTATAAAATATATTTTGTATTGTTTCCCATAGTAAAAGTCTTTTTAGAAGTCTTTATGTTGGGCTGTACTATAATATTACAGTAAGATATTCAAGAATTTCCACATTTCTATATAATCTTAACTAGTTTGTATTAGCTGGGCACACAAAAAAAGTGATAGAATTTTATTTTTTAATTGTAGATTATTTAGGATGTCCCTGTCATGAACTAAATTCCTTTGGCCATCAGCTATATATTAGGGTTTGATAGGTTGCATGAAGAGTTGAGAACTTTTGCTCTGGGTTATATTCCTCAGTGAGTCATCATAAGAATAAGAAAGCAAATGTCACAGAAAAGGGTCAGATATGTCATAATAATACAAATGTGTGACTTGACTGAGTTTTTAAAAGGAGTCATTACAGTCTCTGGAGGAAACCATATATTCACGTCTTTTCTTTCTGTATGGTGTGTGATGATCATTAATCAGAGGGTGTTACAAAGGCAGTAAAACTATATATTGTTTTATGGGAAAGTTTTACAAAGATGGTAATAAGGACTTAGGTGTCCCTGCCCACCACAGTGGTTCAGGTCTATGAGAGGGCTGTCTTGAGAATAATATGCTCAGTCATGAGCTATGCAACCGCTTCTTGTCTGTTAAGATAAAGAGCCCACTCAGACAATCAAATTCAAAACCATGCCCTAACCAATTGATATCCCTTAGAGGCACACAACAGGACAATTGTGTGAAATTAAGATGCAACATGTGTGCTGGGAAAATGCACAAAGCTGAAAATATGATGTATCTTCTTTAGTTCTCCTCCTTATCTTTGTGCATCTTTTCTGCTCTATATAGGTCAAAATAAAGCCAATCATGAGAACAATATGCTATAGAAAACCTTTTCTGTCTCTATTCCCAAAGCTTCTTTGACTTCTTACCCTAAGAAGGCAGGAGGGAAGCAAAAGGCCTTCACTGAGTAATATTTTCTTCTCTAATTGGGAAACAGGCTTCAACTTTTTTTTTAAGGTAGTTCCGTGACTTAGCTGGATATTTCAGGCATACTGTAGCTTGGTCAGCACCACGGTCATCTGGGACACTAGTCTTGGTACTAGCTCCCCCCCGCCCCCCACTCCCCACGACTTCAAGAAGCTGCATTGATAATGATGATGACATAAATTATAAGAATAAGAGCAGTCATATATTTAGCATTGTACTGGCTAAAATAAATTACATTCCCTCTTTTGTGGAGGAGGAAAATGAACCTTAGAGACATTGTGCAAGTTGTCCATTACCATAGAATTAAATAAGTGGTTGAGCTGCCCAGAGATTCTGAACTTGTTTTTCTCTCCTGTTTCAATTGTGACCGCTTTTTAACCTCAAGAAAATTTCTTTTTGTCCTACAGGGGTTTCATTTTTGTATTAATTTTCTAAGACTGCCACAAACTGAATGACTTAAAACAACAACACTTTAAACTTTATTCTTTCACAATTATGGAGGCTAGAAGGATGCAGGCAAGGTTTTGGCCAGGTTGGTTTCTTCAGGAATCTCTAAGGGAGAACATGTTCAATGACATCTCCTAGCTTCTGCTGATGGTGTTAGCAAACCTTGGCGTCCCTTAATTTGCAGCTATATTACTGCAACTTCTGCCTCTTTTCACATATGGTGTTCTTCCTGTGTATATCTTTGTCCCTGTATCTTCACATGAACTTCCTAAAAGGACACCGTCATTGAATTTAAGGCCCATCCTAACCTAGTATGACCTCATCTCAACTTGATTATTGCAAAGATTTTATTATCAAATTAGGTTACATTCACAGGTCCCAAGGGTCAGGACTTCAATATACCAACATATCTTTCTGAGGGACACAGTTCAACATAACACTTTTATTCCCTGCTGATCTTTAAATGACTCACTGGTAATTTTCCAGAAATTCAGCTGTAGAAAAAAAGGGTCTGTAGACAACCTCTGCTATCAGCCTGCTTGTCTGAACCTCCTTTGAAGCAAGGGCATGTATAGGGGTCTGGTTACTTTCTTAAAATGTGCAGAAAAGCAAAACACAAATTAATATCTCAAAGAATTATTCTGCACTCTGATGGGATTGTATCTTGAGTGACTGTTTTGTACAAAGCCGCCTTAACTGCAGCTCAGAGAAATGGTGCCTCCCTCTCAAGTCATATAACACAGACAACATAAAAATGTATGTCAGATGCTTCTTTTTCTGCTTATTGACAGAATCAAGTTTATGAGTGTGTCACTTTTCTTTGGAGAATGGGTGCTGTTTAAACTACCTGTGTACAAATTTGCTCACATATGATGAATAAGGGGCAGGGTGGAATTTCTTGGAATTACATTTTCCAACAGTTAGGGGCAGAGAGGGCTGGCTATAAGTGAAGAATTAAAGAGAGCAAATCAGGGAAAGGAAATAAGAATGCTAAGGTTATCAACTGAAATAAAAAAGCAGATAAATGTCACTTCTAATTGTTACCCATGCAGTAAAACATGGCCACCAATTAGGGAATCCAAGCAAGCAGTCTCTTTTGGGTTCAGATGGTCAGAATTAAAGCTATTATATGTTCTGAAACACCATCTGCATTTCTGAGAACACGGATACCATATTCCAATAACCAAGGGAGACCCGTGTGGATTTTTGCTTGTTCCAATTGCTGCTGTACCTGAATCATATTCACAGCCTCTCCATCTGTACCACATTCCTGACGCCTGCCATGCACCATTTCACAATCTGCAGTGCTATGCTCTTTCTGTGACCCCATCTTTCCTACTGCATCATTTAGTTCCAATATGTTCAGCCACAGAAGCTTTCCAAATTATTCACTTAGTCTCCAAGAGCAAGGTTACCTACCACCCACGAGGGAATGAGTCATCATATCATGAAGGCTATGAGAGAAAAACACATACAAAAAAACATTTGTCAACAGATTCTGTATATTGTGGAGGATGAGTTCAAATGTAGGACACCACACAGATTTAGTTGTACATAACAGATTAGTAAATTTTTGACAGGAAATGTCAGGCCCCTTCAGAATCTTAAAAATTGAGGAAATGGAAAGTTAAATGTTAGTTGTCAAATAGCCGCTTTGAGGTCACCATTTAATAAATAAGGCCCTTTCCTCTTCCAGTATTACTCTGAGAAAAATTAGGAAGGGAGCAAGGTTCTTAAGTCTTTGGGCATATTCTGGGTTTTCCCCAACACTTAATTTTGTGTATATGCCAAGACATAGTGAGTTTGTTACTCTCTTTTGCTTGAGATAAGAGTTAGAATAAAATACAGTTCAATATAAGATATCTCTGTTCTTAAGGTGCTGTCTTGAAAAGAAAGAGGTTTTTGGGTCTCCATTAATTTGCTTAGTTAAATGGCTACATATTCTGAACTCTTTACATATGTAATTTTAATCTAGCCAAACCTTTGTTCACTTGTTAAGTGTAATCACTGAGGCCCAGAGACTGAGTAATTTCATCTGTAACCATGTTTGCCAGACAGGAGAATGTGCTCCTTTCACCACAACTGGTACTGACTCTTAAGAAAGTGTTTTAAACTCAGAGAAACTTGGTATATTTCACACTTCTACCCTTTTGTTCTCTCAATACTATATTTTGAATTAGACAATTTTATATAGTTATTAGAGGCCCAGTGCACAAAATTCATGCACTGGGGTGGAGGGCTCAGCCTGGCCTGTACCCTCTCACAGTCCTGGAGCCCTGGGGGATGTCCGATTGCCACAGGTCTGGGGGTGGGGGTGGGGGGGAATGAGGAGAGATGGCTGGAGCCACCACTGCTGCACTTGCCAACCATGAGCTCATCTTCTGGTTGAGAGGCACTCCCTCTGTGGAAGCACATTGATCACCAGGGGGAGGCTCCTGCATTGAGCATCTGCCCCCCTGGTGGGCAGTGTGTGTCATAGCAACTGGTTGTTCCACCATTTGGTCTATTTGCATATTAGCATTCTGTTATATAGGATTGTATTAGACAATTTTTACTGCAACAATGTAGCATAACAAACAACCCCTAAATCTCAGTGGCTTATCATAACTTTTTTCCTTGTTCCTATGTCTGTGGGTCAGGTGAAGTTTGACTGGTCTTGGTTGAGCATGATGGGTTTAACTGGATTCATTTGCAGGTCAGGTTTAAGTTTATTCCATATATCTGATTGTAAAACAAATAAATACTCTGAGCATGCTCCTCTCATTACCATGTCAGGAACACAAGAAGCCAAGTCAAATTACATAACAGTATTTGATAAAGTCTTTGCTCATGTCACATTTGCTACTATTCTATGGGTAAAAGCAAGTCACATGGACAAGCTTAACAGCAACAGGGAGAGAAAATATACTCTGACTACTTGAGAGAGAGATATGCCTATGTAACTTTGTGAAGGGCATGGATGTTTATTTCTTTAATAGAGAGAGAAGATAGAATCTGTCACCAGCATCTCTCAGTTATCCATAAAAGTTACAAGTTTTCCAAATATGTTCAGTAGAACCACTGGGAAATCTGTGTAGGTGGATTTTCATCTTTGCTTTAACCAGACAAGTTTTGCTGTTATTAATTTTACATATTGGACTTCTGTATAAATTTCCTTTGAACAAGGGAAATGAAAATAATGCTAAGAAACAACTAGCTTATGTGATTATAGCTAACAAAAATACATGCATATAATTTTGGGTGATTCTATTTTATAATGAATTTACCATGTTTTTCTGCTTTAAGTGGATGAGGATAACCTGTATTTCATAAAGAGACTTAATATAGCAGAATAGTTAAAAACCTGATTTTGGCACTGTCTAGCTGTGTGACCTTGAGCAAGTAACTTATTTCTATACTTTTATTTTCAACAGGAATTTGGAAATAATAAAACTGCCTCAATAATAGGGTTATTGTGAATAATAAGAGAATGAGTGTTTACAGAGTAATTAGGATGATACCTGGGACCGTATATAGGAAAATACATGATTAGTATAGGTAAATACAGGATATTCACCATTAACTACAATGATAGGGAAAAGCAGATCAAATTTGATGATAATAAAATTATTATCACTTTTTATTTATACATAAAATAAAGTGCATTACATATATGAAAGTTAAGGTAGAAAATATTAAAATGTATGCCTATTGCTCACCACTGTACCTCAAAACCTGGATGTTACCAATACCATTGCCTCAACCTGTGTGCTCTTCCCCATCCTATCTCCCAGCTGTAATGTAGTACAGTGTAATGGGTAATAAAGCAGTTTCTGAGCTAGACTGTAGGAAATAGGCCCCTGTGATCCATCTTTAGCATAGTCAACTTTTAGTGAAGAAAACTAACAGCATGTTGCCAGTCAGTTACTGAATTTTCCCAGGGCAAACAGGATGTAGGCAGGAGGGGAAAGGTTATAAGAACAAAGAACTATGTATAACCAGCAAAACATTTTCCAGGAAGATCCACCTGCCACAGCTAGCTAAGGGAAGGTAGAGACAACTAGAAAAGGCCTCAGCCCATTTTTAAAAACCCAATAGGAGATAATAAAACCTGGGTGACATGGGGCGGTGGGGAGGGGAGTTGTTAACCCCATAGTACTCAGCCAATGAGGAACCAGGAGAGGCCTCTCATGCACTAGGGATAAATAACCTGTGATCACTGCTTGGAGTGTGCCTGTTTAACCAGACACCTGATCTTGCAAGGTTTAGTTTTTGTCATACTTTGTGTTTCTGATTCCATTATTTGAATTTGTTCAGATGAGCATTTCTCACATAGACCAAGTGCACTGGGCAAGTTATTTAACCCTTTTGGCCTCGGTTTCCAAATTAGTTTGGGGATAATTATAATATATACCTCATATAAAAATGATATTGGTTAATACATTTTAAGGACACAAAAAGAGGCCTTGCAAATGGTGAGCACTCTGTAAAGCTTAATTACTATTATCAACATTATTACATTATTATTAGTCATACACACATCACTAAATTGTCTTTGCTTGGTTTGAGCTTTATGAGACTGGAATTATGTTTATGTCCTCTTTTGTAGCTGATTTTTTAGCTTAACATTATATATACATCTAAATGTCACCTACATATTGTTCATAATTTTTGTATTGTGTGAATATTCTATTATTATTCATTTTCTTATTGATGAATATTTGTGTTACTCCCATTTACACATTCCTTTCTATTATCAATGATGCTTTTATGGCCATTCTTGTACATATCTATTGGTGCACACATGCAAGAATTTTCCCAAATTGATATATTGAATAAAATTGTTGAATTATGGGGACTCTAAGATGTTCAATTATGTCAGACAAAGGGCCTAGTGCATGAATTTGTGCACCTTGAAAGGAACTGTGGGCTGTGAGGCTGAGGTGGGCACAGAGGTGGGTCCTTGCCCATTCTCCATACCCTGACCTGGCTCTGCCTGCTGCAGTCACTGGGCCCTTGTCTGCCGACAGCCCTCTCTCACCACCACCATTCCCACATGCTGACAGTGCCAGCCTTGCTTGCACCCTCTGACAGCATGGAGCGATTGGGGCTGGCACCAGCAGGGGGTGTGAACGGAGTCAGCCATGTCAGCTGGTGTGAGTGGCAGCTACTGCCCCAATCATCCCTCAGGAGCAGGGTGAGGTGGAGAAGCCCTCAGGGGTGATCGGACCAGTGCCAGGAATCGGCAGCAGGTGTGAGCAGTGGCTCTGACACCAGCTGTGGTTGCAAGGGGGCTCGGTACCAGCAGTGGGTGTGAGTAGTGGGTCCTGCAGCAGGTGCAAGTGGGGCCAGCACTGACAGTGGGTTCCAGTACCCAGAGAGACTGTGGCACATGGGAGCAAAGAATTTTCAGTAACCACCAGAGGCTCACCCCAATGACAGTGACCAGTGCCCCGCCTTGGCCTGGCATTCCTGTTCACCTGTTCTATCATCCCGCCACGGCCAATGCCTACTATGTTCTTCACTCTGCCACCTGCTGCTGATGCCTTCCATGTTCCATGCATGTCCCCTGGTGGTCAGCACAAGTCATAGTGACCGATTGTTCTGTTATTTGGTTGTTCTGCCATTTGGTCTATTTGCATATTAGGGTTTTATATATATACATAGATAGAACCAAATTGTTTTCAAATTGCTTGTATCAACTTATATTTTAACCAGTTTGGCCTTGGTAAACTCTTTAATTTATGGGCAAAGTACTAGGTATAAAATGGTAATTCATTGAGATCTTAATTTACATTTCTGTGATAAAAAGGCTGAATATAGTGTTATATGTGTATTACCTCTACATGCTTTCTTTTTCATGATAGTCTTCCTTTTATACCTTTTTTTCCTGGTCTATATTTCTTATTGAGTGGCAGGTGTTAATTAGCCTTTGAATAATATTCTGTTATTGGTATATATATTATAAACACTATCTCCAATGTTGGGTTGACTTGAACTTTCTTTATGATGCCTTTTTATAAATAGAATTTCTTAATTTTAACATAATTAAACCTATTAATCTTATCCCATATGTTTAATATCCTAGCTAATGAAAAAGTAATATGCAAATTAAACACCACTCTGCTACACCCACAAGCCATGCCCACCAGCCAATCAGGAGTGAGTATGCAAATTAATCTAACCAGGATGGCTGCAGCCACAGAGAGAGCAGGAGACAGGCTTGGGTTTCCCTGGCGATGGAGGAAGCCAAGCTTTCCACACACCCTGGCTGGCCCAGAGCTCCACTCCAGGCTACAAAGTTTCAATTATAGAGGATAAATAAATCCCAAGAAAAATGGGGATAGCTTTAGAGCTGGAGAAAGCAAAAGGCTAGGGTTACTCCCTGTGATGGAGGAAGCCAAGGTTTCTGCACACCATGGCCTGCCTTGGCCTCTGCTTAAGGCTACAAAGTTTTAATTATAGAAGATAAATAAATCCCAACAGAAATGGCTGATGCCACTGAGCAAGCAGGAGGCTTGGCTCTGCTCCAGGCTACAAAGTTTTAACTGTAGAAGATAAATAAATCCCAGATACCAGAGCCTCCACTTGGGTTGCAAGGGGTGTGTGGCTGGCCTGCAAACCACCACAGGCCTCTCACCCAGGCTGCTTCATGCCCTAAGGAAACCCCTACCCTGATCTGGGATGCCCTTCAGGGCAAACTGGCTTGCCCTCACCCATGCATCAGGCCTCTTTCCTATCTAATAAAAGAGTAATATGCAGATTGATCATCACTCCAACACACAAGATGACAGCCCCCATGTGGTTAAAGATCCTCCTCCCATGCGGACACAAGATGGCCAGCAGGTGAGGGCAGTTGGGAGGGATCAGACTTGCAAGGGAGGGGAGTTGGGGACAATTAAGCCTGCAGGGGAGAGCAGTTACGGGTGACCAGGATGGCATAGGAGGGAAGTTGGGGGTGACTGGGCCTGCAAGGAAGGGCAGTTGGAGGGGAGCCAGGCTTACAGAGGAGGGGAGTTAGGGTGACCAGGCTGGCAAGGGAGAAATTAGGAATTAATGAGGATGGCAGGGGAGTTGTTAGAGGGTGATCAGGCTGGCAGGCAGAAGGAGTTAGGAGCTATCAGGAAGGCAGGCAGGTAAGCAGGCGGAAGCCAGCAGTCCTGGATTGTGAGAGGGATGTCTGACAGCTTGCCAAACATCCCTGGAGGGGTCCCAGGCTGGGCTGAGGAATACCCACCCAATGCACAAATTTTGTGCACCAGGCCTCTGGTTAAATAATTCCCTGATCCAAATTCAAAATTTTTTCTTATTTAATTTCTACCCAAATGAAAAGTTTTGCCTTTTACTCTTGGTATTTTAATTATGATGTGTCTTGGTGTGGTCCTCTTTGGATTCATTTTATATGGGGTTCTGTGTGCTTCCTGGACTTGTAAGTCTATTTCTTTTACCAGATGTGGGAAGTTTTCAGTCATTATTTCTTTAAATAGGTTTTCAGTATCTTGCTTTCTCTCTTCTTCTGGCACCCCCACAATTCTGATGTTGGTACGCTTGAAGCTGTACTTGAGTCTCCTTAGATTATGTTCACATTTTTGGATTCTTTTTTCTTCTTGCTTTTCCAATTGAGTGTTTTCTGCTTCTTTATATTTCAAATTTTTGACTTGATTCTTGCCTTTCTCTAGTCTGCTGTTAGGACTCTGTATAATATTTTTTATTTCAGTCAGTGTATGTTTAATTTCTAGTTGGTTCTTTTTCATCTCTAGTTGGACCTTTATCATCTCTAGTTGGCTCTTTTGCATCTCTAGTTGGTCCTTTTTCATCTCCTCTTGGCTCTCGCTAAGTTTATCCAACTTTTCTAGCATATTCTTGAAAAACCTTATAAGCATGGTTTTGAATTCTATATCCAGTCGTTTTTTCCCCTCCATTTCTTTTGTTTGTGATTCCTTCCCTTGTCTCCGCATTTTCACTATGCCAGGGAAACTTCTGTGTTGAATTCAGCCTTATGATACCAGACTTGCAAAACCAAAGAAGCCTCTGTTGAGCTTGGGATGGGTGGAGTTTCAGGGCTTAAGGGACCACTTTGCCTTCCAGTCGGTCCCACCCTCCACGGCCCCTGAGTCTCACGTGACTGGGTAATCGCTGGAGTGGTCCTTGTGCACGCATGCCCGCAGTGCCTCTAGACTGCTGCCTTTCCAGCTCCCCTGCGCACCAGGACCACAGGAGTCTAGATCTCCAGGGTTTCACCCGAAACAGGGGCTTAGTGGAGTCAGAAGTGGCACAGTTGGGAGGGTCTGTCTCCCACCCACTCTCGAAAGCCAGTAGCACAATCAGCAATCTGTCCTCTGCACAGTCCTCTGATCTTTTGCAACTCCCCTAAATTTTCGTGCACCTCTCCCTTTTCACAGTCCAAACTCCCCCCGTATGAGTTTTGGCTGGATCCGGGGTTTAGTGTCGTAAGATAAGGGGTTCAATGCTGTTGGGAGTTTCCATTTCTCTCCCGCCAGAGAAAGCCAGCAAGGTACTCAGGCACCCGCTCTCTCAGAGCGTGCGTCTCCTTACCTCAGCTTTTTGCAGCTCCTCTGGGTTTCTGTGAGCCCGTCTCTTTCCTTCTAGCTGTAGAAATTACACTCAGCCAGCTTTCCTGTGGTTCTGGATGATGTCGGTTCTTTCTTTTAGTTGTAGTTTTGAAATTGTTGTGCGAGGCAGCAGTGTAGGTGTTTACCTATGCCACCATCTTGGATTCTCCTCACCTTTTAAATTTAAAGACATAGCCATATATATGATTGTGTATGGTGTGTGGTAAAAATTTAACTTAATGTTATTCACATGTATAAATGTATCATTTATTAAATTGTTCCTTGTTTTTCTCATAATCTATAAGGCTATTTCTATCATACCTCAAATTTGCATATATATGTGCTTCTATTTGGCATCTCTCATTCTCTCTCTCTTTTTTTCCATGTTCTTTCAGTCACTTTATCTATTCCTGCACCACTATAGCACTGTGTTATTTGAAATAGCATTATGACAAGACTTGATATCTAGTACAGCAAGTAGCCCCTCATTATTCTTCATCTTGAGTAATGTCTTGGCTATTCATAAGCCATTGGTCTTCCATATAAATTTTAAGATCTGCTTGGTATGCTCAGGTTTAACCACAATGAATCTAGGTGTAAATTTTCTTTTTATTTACTCTATTTGGGATTAATTTTATCTCTTGCATTTATAGATTTGTGTTTCTTATCAGATCTGAAAAAAATTATAGTCATTATCTCTTGAAATATAGCTTACCCTTCATACTATCTATTTTCTCTTCTTGGGACTCTAGTAAAGCATGCTTTAAACTCCCTCATTCTGTTTTCTCCATCATGTAAAGCATTCTTTTATATTTTTCATCTTTTTTATGCAGGATTCTTTGTGTCATCTTTTTTTTTAATTTATTGGGTGACACTGGCTAATAAGACTATATGGATTTCAAGTGTACAAGATCTGATATTGCACTGTGTACCCATTACCCAAAGTCAAATCAACTTCCATTACCATATATTGAGCCTGCTTCACCTGCCTTGTGTCATCTTGTTTCCTTCCAATTTACTACTTTTCTCTTCAGCAGTACCAAATCTACTTTTTAACTCTTTCACTGATTCTCTGATTTCAACAATTTTATTTTTAATTTTGAAATATTTATTTTAAAAACATGGCTTGCTATTTTTAGTATTTTGCTTGTTTTTAAAATAAAATGTGTGTGTGTGTGTGTGTGTGTGTGTGTGTGTGTGTGTGTACTTGTAGCATGTGATTCACAGTTTATAAACCACTTCTGATATCTTAATATCTAAATGCTATGGGGGCATAATTCTATTCTTTGTTGTTTTTGCAGACTCTCATTCATTTTATTTTCTTATGTTTCTTTGCATTTGTTATAATAAGCCCATATTTTATTGATCTCATTACATAGGTGATCTGAAAGCCTAAATTGAAAATATTTTCATAGAGATAATTTTGAAATCTAAATTGGTGCAAGCACTGTATAAACAATATGACATTCTTTATGAAGTTAAATATCTGAAAAACTTGCTTACATCCTTCCTTGTTTCTTGCAAGAAACCAGATAGTGTTATAGATAGGAGTTGATCCTTCAATGAAGAAATCTCATGTTCCACCCTCTTCCATTCCATTGTCCTTATAATCCTGATCAATGTTAGTCTTACTGGTGGACAAACTTTAAGATGGCCACCAGGAACTCCACCTACTTGCCCTTGCATAATTTCCTCTTCTTGAGTGTGGCAGATTCTGTAACCAATAGAATATGGCAAAGGTGACTGGATACCATTTCCATCATTATGTTATATTATATAAGATTCTATAATCCCTGCCAATTTGCTCTAAAATCTTGCCCATCTTTCTGACTTTGAAGAAAGAAGCTGCCATAAACCTTAAAATTCAAGGAAATGAATTCTTCCAACAACATTAGTGA
Source organism: Lasiurus cinereus (assembly GCA_011751065.1). Classification (NCBI taxonomy): domain Eukaryota; kingdom Metazoa; phylum Chordata; class Mammalia; order Chiroptera; family Vespertilionidae; genus Lasiurus; species Lasiurus cinereus. Next base: position 32,615,010 of record JAAGEH010000304.1, read on the forward strand.
ACTTAGAAATAAACTTTCTCTAGTCAAGCTTCCAGATGAGCATTGGGGCTTTGTTGATAGCTAATTGCAGCCTTGCAGAGAATCCAGCTAAGATTCCTGATCCAGAGAATGTGAGATAGTTATATACTTGCCTTAAGTCACTAAGTTTGTAATAATTTGTTAAGCAGCCTAGCAAAGAAACACAGCCTGGTAGTACCCTTTTTCTTCCAAAGACCACCTTTGAATATCTTACTTCTCACTGCTTCCTGCCCTGTTTCAGCTGCCATTTCTTTTTTCTCTTTCTCTCAAAGGAGAGAAATGTGCTAGAAATGGGAAATTTCAGAGGTTCTCAGAAATCTATTTATTGTAAACTTCTGGTACATTAAGTTTTTGTTTTATCAAGGACCCAGTAATCCAGTAGAAGGATCATTTTTTGAGGGCATAGTTTGCCTCTCTTTTAAAGCAAAGGTCCTCAAATAATTCTTATCATTAAAGTGAGAAAAATGTGTTTTATGGTTGATATATAAAGTCACAAGAGATGGTTTCATAGTTGATGAGAAAGCATATCACTTTTTGTTAGAAGGAAAGACTTCAGTTGGAATGATGCAGTTTTCAGATGAGAGATAGATGTGTGGTAAATTATATTGATTTTATGTTGTTAATAGACTTTACATTGAGTCAATATTCAATAAATGAAATGAAAAAAGAACAGGAATTAAATTTTTAGCTTTGTAAAAATAACATATAATCAGACACTAATGGAAGAGAACTAAAAAGATTTGTCCAGAGTGATTGCCAAAGGAATTTGAAAACTCTTCAAGGATTCTCAGCATTCCTTTTTGCGGGGAGGGAGGGGAATAAGCAGAGGGCAGAGGAGAAAAATGACTCCATTTTGTTATTTGCCTTTATTTCCAGATGCTAATGTTCACTTACTCTAAAAGAGAGGATGTCATGACCAACTCAAATAATTATTTTGTTAAGCTTTTCTTTATTAAGTGATCACTAACCTTTGAAATCCATCCACTTATGTCAACTAATTTATTATTTTTTTCTTTCTACTTAGTGTTCTCTATGAATGTACTGCTAATGTGATTGTTGCTAAAATTGATACATTCTTCTTTCAAGTTACATGAATAATATTCAGTGGTTACTTTCTATGTGCCAGAATTGTGTTAATTGAGTTGCATAAATTGCCCCCCAGTTAATCTCAAAATAGGTCTCATTAATATTACTCATGGTATCATTATAATAACATTCATTAAAATAGTAATATTTTGTGAGTCAAATGGTATAAAATATATAGTGAAAAATAGGACTCTTACTCAATCCTCCTTATTCCCTACATTCCACACTCCAGAGGCAAACTCTTTAATATTTTAATCAGTTTTGTCTGATATATTCTAAAATAATCTGGTTAGCCCTGGCCAGATGGTTTAGTGGTTGGGCATCATCCCATACATCGAATGCTGTCAGTCAGATTCCTGGTCAAAATACATGCCCAGGGTGCAGGATCAATCCCAGTTAGAGGGTGTGCAGGAGGCAGCCAATCAATGCTGTACTCTTACATCAATGTTTCTCTTTCTTCTTTTATCTTTCTCTAAAGATCAAAACTATTAAAAAAATAAAATAAACTACTTAAAAGTCTGCTTATTACCTTTAAAAATTTTACACATTGTATTCTGACTTCCTTCTATACAGAATGTTGCTTCCTCCTAGAGATCAGAAACAAGGCAAGGATGTACTTTCTTAACACTTCTATTCAGCATGATACTGGAATGTAATATCACAAGAAAAGAAAATAAAAGGCCAATATTTGGGAAACAGAAATAAAATTGCATTTGTTTGAACGTGATATGATTATAAATGTAGAAAATTCCAGAGAATACTCCCCCTTTAAAAAAAATCCCTGGAACTAATAGCATGATTGTCAGATATAAGGTGAATATACAAAAAAATCAATTGCTTTCCTAAATACCAGCAAAGAACAATTGAAAAGTGACATTTAAAACATAATATTATTTATATTAGAACAAAAGAATATTTAGGCATAAATCTAGCAAAATCTATATAGGATCTACATAAGGAAAACTACAAAACTCTGCTGAAATCAAAGAAGAGCAAAACAAATTAGAGATACTACATGTTCAGGGATAAGAAGACTCAATGTGGTTAAAATATCAGTTTTCTGTTTGGTCTATAGATTCAATGTAATCCCAATCAAAATGCCAGCATGAAATATTTACTTTTAATATTTCAACATACTAATTATAAAGTTTATATGAAAGTACAAAAGACCCAGGATAGTTAACACAAATCTAAGAAGAACAAAATTATAGGACACTGCACCACTGAATTTGAAGACTCACCATGCAGCTACCATAATCAAGATAGCATGGCATTCGAGAAGGAATGACATATCAAAGAAAAGAGTAGAGAACCTAGAAGTAGACCCTAGAAGTGCACAAATACAGTAAACCTCTTTGACAAAGTTACAAAGGCAATTTAATACAGAAAGGATGATTTTATCAACAAATGGTACTAAAACAACTGAACATTCACATGAAAAAAATCTAGACACAGACTTTACACATTTCACAAAAATTAACTCAGTATGGATCATAGAACTGAATGGAAAACACAAACTATGAAACTTCTAGAATATAAGAGGAGAAAAACCTAGGTAACCTGGGTTTTTTAAAATACAGCACTGTAAGCATAATTCATGTAAGAAAAATGGAATATTAGACCATATTAAAATTAGATAATTCTGCTCTATAAATAACACTGTTAGGAAAATGAAAATACAAGCAACAGACTGAAATAAAATATTTTCAAAACACATATTTAATAAAGGACTTGAAAATTCTTGTAGGTCAACAAAGAGAAAATAAACAATGCAATTTAAGAATGGGGAAAACATCTGAGAAGACATCTTACCAAAGATATATATATAGCCCCTAAGCATGTAAAAGGTGTTTAACATCATAATGTCATAAGCGAAACAGAAATTAGAAATGATTAAACATATATTAGAATAGTTAAAATCCATAATATGACCATAGCAAGAATTTAGGATAACAGGAGGTCTTATTCATTGCAGATAGGAATGCAAATGGAAGATGTTTTGGTAGTTCCTTATAAAGCTAAACATAATCTCATCTTATGATACAACAATTGTTTTCCTAAGTAGTTATTCAAATGAGTTGGTAGCTTATGTCTCCGTAAGAATCTGCACATAAATTTCTATAACAGCTTTATTCATAAAGTCCAAAAACTAGAAGCCACCAAGATATCATTCAATAGGAAAATAGATGCACAAACCATGGCACATGCGTGCAATATTATTCAGTGATTCTACAAAATGAACTATTAAGCAATGAAAAGACATGAAGGAACTTTAAGTGCATATTAAGTTCAAGAAGTTGGTCTGAAAAGATTATCTACTATATGATTTCAATTATCAGATATTCTGAAAAAGAAAAAATGTAGAGACAGTATGAGTGGTTACTAGAGGTTTGGGGATTGGGAGAAGGGCAAATAAATGAAATGCAGGGGAATTTTAGGGCAATGAAACTATTCTGTATGATATTGAAATGGCAGATAACGACATTAAGGTCTCAGCTTCTTCTTTCACCCATAAAACTATGGACTTTAGTTAATACTAATAATGATAGATCAATATTGGTGCATTAATTATAACAAATGTACTATTAATGCAAAATATAAAAGCTAGAGGAAACTATGTATGTAGGAGGATTCTACATCTACAGTTGAGTATTTTGTACTATATGTTTATTTTTTCTGTCAATATAAAATTGTTTTAAAAATAAAATCTATTAAATTAAAAAAAATATTACATTCTGATTTCTTACTATACATAGGGTTGAGTTTTCTCATATTATCTTTCTTTCTGTTTCTTCTGAATTTTTGTTGAAGCATTGCTCAATGTAGAGATGATTATAATGATGTAAATATTAACAACTGAGCAACATAAAATATGATTATACTTTGTTCCTTGTCTATTAATTTTTTCTTTAGTTTTAATTTTTATTTAATAAGATCTGAAAAACACCTCTTATTATAATCAAACATGCTGGTTAGTTTACCAATTCACATTTTTCTGAAGCTGTATTTCTTGGAACCTTCTGTTCTCTTATTGTAATCTGGATCGATTTGTTTCTAGGCATTTTACTTAGTTTTTTTTTTCCTTGAACATACTCTTCATTATAATCTTCAAGAGTACTAGTTTCTCACCCTTTGGGTCCCCTATTTTCTGGAATTACATTTGCCAGAATACCCCTACTGATATGGTTCTGATATATCACTGGCTGGTGAGTCATTTTGCTCAAGGTTTGGAAGATGGATATGAAGCAGGAGCCATATTTCTTATTCTTAGAAGGTTGATACAGGACACCAGTTGTGCTGAGTAGGAGTTCTAATAATCTAATTTACATTTAAAAGACTTTTACTTTCTCCTTTAATTTTCTTTTTTTTAAAATATATTTTATTGATTTTTTATAGAGATGAAGGGAGAGGGATAGAGAGTTAGAAACATCGATGAGAAAGACATCTATCAGCTGCCTCTTGCATGCCCCCTACTGGAGATGTGCCTGCAACCCAGGTACATGCCCTTGACCAGAATCGAACCTGGGACCTTCCAGTCCACAGACCGAGGCTCTATCCACTGAGCCAAACCTGTTTCGGCTCTCCTTTAATTTTCACCACCTTCTCTCACTTAAACTTTTAGAGTTACAGAGCTAAGTTATGCCCTTAAATTGTTTTCAGCCTCTCTTTGCTCATTTGACACAAATTATCTTTCTTCTCATTGACTTATTTAAGTTCTATGAGGGAACCATTTTTTCCTTTTTACTGGTCCATGGCTTCTCTCTAGAATAGGACCTAGCACATAGTATGGGCTCAGTAAATATTTACTAAATGATAACTTCAAGTGCTTAGTTTCAGATTTTGCCACTCTGGTAAGTCAGTTATTATTTCCATCTTTTAAATTTATATTACGACATCTCTTCTGTTTTCTCCTCTCCCATTCTTTTTGATTATGTGGGCAATAGCCTACCTTTTAACAATATTTTATTTATATTTACCTATATTCTTCTAGTAGTGGATTTTTAGAACAGTGTAGTATAAGTGTGTTTTCATTTTACCATGCTTTCCTTAATATCAATCATTATTTTTCAACTATTTTAATATTCAAGAGATGTTTTGGTTTTGACTCATTTTTTAATTTTACTGTACAAATGTGAAACTTAAAGATGTGAATATTTGCATTTTGTTTTGAAAATCTTGTGGCATCTTCAACTTCTACCTTATCCATTATGCTATTATGTTTAGCATTATGTTTTAAATTCAGTAGCAGCAAATATCTGATCATTTACAATTTTTCCATAAGTACACTAGACTTCCGGAACTCTGAGGCTTTCTTTTTTCCCTGAACTCTAAATAAATTATGACGCATTTATTTTACAGCTGAATTAGGTGCCAGGAAAGATAAGGAAATCTATCTTCCATTTCTCGGATAAAGGCTGATCCTCCCAGAAGTATTTGTGTAATGACTCACTCATTCTTGATCAAGGGTCTAGAGAGTCTGGGGGATCTTGCATTTTGAGAACTTGGAAGTCATTTGTGATAACAAGCAATAGTAGGGAGAACATATTTCTGTATGTTTTTTGCTAAATGCAGCTGTCAAACCCGAATGCCAACAGGTATAAATGTGAAGAATTTTGTCATAACACCTAGTATTCTCTGAAGTAAAATAACTCAGTTGCATAACATTGTGTAGATTAATGGTCCTTTGGATTATTTTCTTTTGGCTCATTACTGAAGAGTAACTTCTGTTATTAAATTATAAATGTGAAAATTATAAAATCTTCTATATTCAAGACAATGCTCTGTATCTTGTTATTAGCACTGAAGATTGATGCCTTTATCTTCTCAGATTCATTTTTTCAATTTATTGAGCATTTCACCAATGCTAGAAGGCTGCTACCCTTCTGTCAAAAATAAAATTTTATAAATTGACAACTTTGGATAAGCTCCCTCTGTGACAGAAGTTTAGTGTGTTTCTAGAATCACCTCTCTCCTAAATAAACAATAATGGCTTTATTGGTCTAAGAAGAAGTAAATATTGTGTTACTCTACTATAAAATGTAGGTAGTATTCTGTTGAATTCAATAAAATATTTATTAAGCAGAGATATACCCTGCTTGGTTGAAAGCACCTTCCTATAGATTCTATAGTATAGAGTCTTACCCAGGTATGAAAATAAAAATATTTTAGCAATTAGATGGCACAAATAATGCAATCAAATTAGAAATGGCTAAAATACTGAGGTCCCCCTGCTGTACTAGAAATTGCCTATTAGTTTCTAGCTAGCAAGAAAGTCCACTGGATCCTAAGGGAAGGGCCAGGGACATACAAGGACTCATGGCAGTAGACATATTACAGGGATATTTCAATATTTTGAAAATTAGTATTGATTTATTATTGATACCTTCTGGGTGAATATTAGCCTGAGCCATACTGAATTTGAATTTCTTTCATGGCAGTTTGACCCATGAATAGTTCCTTAATCTCTCTGAGCTTACTTTCTTTGTTTGTTTTAACAAGCTATCTTGATGAAGCTGTAGGTCTCATGAATCATTTTGCAAGCCTGTCCAGATTTTCTCAGTATATCTTGGGTTGTCAAAGACTCCCCAAACCTGTGTTCTCTGGGAAGGATGACTATGGTAGAAATTACAAACTATGGAACTGGACAACTAATGAAGCGAAAACTTTGCCATGAGTAGATGCCTACTTGGAATGAAGCCACTTGTACACTATCAGATCCAGATCTTCACTGTCATTGTCATCTTTGGGAAGGCTCCTCTGCCAAAACTGACAACCATTGATAATGTTACTGTGATATGCTACCTCTGCTGTGATCTGTACATGAAAAATAAATGCCTTACCTTTTGTCCCAAATAAATTAGTCTGCATTCAATTCAAAATCTTGCATTAGTGGGTCTGAATGTAAAAGCAAAATCACATTTGGAGTGCTGGCTAGAAGGGATTGAGGAAAAATTTTAGTTTTCTAGTCTTTATATTAAAATGTAGTACAAGAAGGTAACCAAAAGGTATCAGTGAATTTTGAAAAACCCGGTCCACATTATCTGTCATACCAACTCTGGTCTTTTAGACCCCAGAGGTGAAGCTCATATTGAATATATCATCCAAAATGCTATTATTATTTTTTAAACACATTTTTATTGATTTCAGAGAGGAAGGGAGAGGGAGAGAGAGATAGAAACATCAATGATGAAAGAGAATCATTGGTCGGCTGCCTCCTACATGCCTCCACTGGGGACCCTAGCCTTCAACCTGGATATGTGCCCTGACTGGGAATCAAACTGTGACTTCCTGCTTCATAGGTAGATGCTCAACCACTGAACCACACTGGACGGGCTTAAATGTTATCTCTACCTTGAAGATCCTATTGTTAATTGTAAGATAACTGAATTCTAATATGCATAACAATGTTGGCCAAATTTCTCACAAAACACTTGCTAAACAATATTATTACTTTTTTGCTGATAACTTACAGGTTATAAATTACTTTGACAGATGAAAAATACAGAAAGCAAAAGATTAAAAGAAAATTTGTCCCAAAATATAGAACAAAGATTTATACCCAGCTCTTTGATGTCAATAACTTATTGTCCAGATTATACCATATCAAATTATCTGAAGTACTCTGATGAAGCCTTAATTTATCTACCATTTCAATAAAGAGGCAATTTAATATTAACTTTGGGTAGTGACTTTTTTTTTAAAGCAATTTTGTATCTGCTAGCTTTGAAATAAATTGGTGGGCCAAGTAATTTTGTAAAGGTAATGTACTACATGAACAGCCTTGAATGAACATGCATTTTTTTATATTTACTAGTATTAACAACTGAATTCATCTTCATGTGTCTGAAAGGACAAGAGTTATGCTCCAAAAAGGAAACTCAAATAATTTTTTCATTAATTTATCCAGGATTATATTAACTATGTAAAAATTGAATTTCTCTTACTATAGAGATACATTGCCAAAATTTTCTGCTAAATGAATTTCATTCTTTATTGACATAATGTAAGCTGTAATCAATGGGAGCCATAGAGCAGTTGAACTGTGGGCTTTACAATACTAATGGCAGTTACTATTGTATTCATTTTACAGAGTTTGGTTAAATGTATTATATAAAATTGTCAGTTTATATTTTAAATACATTACTATCTAATAATCTTACTGCTTTTAAAACAGAGCATCGGAAAATCCAGGAGGGTTAGGAAAGACTGTAGAAAAAGGGAGTAGGAAATATGATCACTCTGTTATCTAGAAATATTATTCTTATAAATCAATAAATGATTTAGGGTCATTTGAGTTCAGTCACAGCCCCAAATTGCTGATATGTTCTTAAAGGAAATACTACTAAATTGGCAAATTTCTTCAGAGTTATAAGGGAGATGTTAAATAATCTTGGTTTTCAGATCCAGAATATTCTTTGAAAGCAAAAAGGGAGTGGGCAGCAAAAGGGTTCAGGGTATGAAATGGGGAGACTGTGTTGCAAGAGGAGTTTTGAGTACTATGGATGAGTTTTTAGTGTGTGTGTGTATGTGTGTGTGTGTAAACTAATCAAAAGAGCAAAATAATTGAAAAAAATGAAAACTATTTTTAAAAAATCTTTTATTTATTCTTTCGCTTTCATCTCTCTTTGTTAGTGTTTTACATAATGTTATTCTTTTCTGTCATTGCAGGCAAGGAACAGGTGATTTAAAAACCACCCCAGTATAGACCTTACCCATGCCCCATGCTTCTCAAATGCTTTTACACCTGCTCTAACATATTTCCAGAGACTTCAAACAAATGGCTTTATTTGTGAAAGCGAGGTAAATTATAAACCAATTTAGAAATTATATATAACTTATAAAATCATTTAAAAATATAAAGAAGGATTTATAGGCATGAAATCATGGGAATAAAGAGAAAACAATTGTCCTTTTACCAACCCCATTCCTGAGGAATATAAGTGATAAGATGCAGGTTCCAGGTAAGAAGTTATCTTAACTTTCCATAAATCAAGTCGAATGTGAGCCTCTGGGTTATAAATTAGTAAATTGAACCCAGAAATTAAGTGAAAACCAATTTCCAGGCAATTAAAACAAAAAACAAAAAGAAAGAAAGTTAATCTTAGACACATTGAAACAACTTTTCCCCCTCTCAACAGCATTCACAAGAAAAAAAAGCACTCTTTTAGTTGTTAATTCTAGGGGGTTGATAATGGTAACAATGGAAAGTATTTTCTTCAGTAAACCTGATCAGCTGTTAGATTATCTTTATATCATTGTCTTCCTGTTTTGATATTCATTGGATTGTTTTCTTTAGATTGTTGATAATTGTTTCTCATACATGCTATGTTCTCACACTACTCTTTCCTTATCCTGATTTCCATCAAAATGCTAAATTCATTTCACAAACTTGCAGCAGAGTTTTTCTCAAGATGAGAACAGTAAAAATATTATTTTCCTAAGTGTATGATTTAAGATCATAGTCAGGAAAGCAGATTAGCAAAGTATTGTCATGTTTTGTAAGAAGTTGAAAAAGGCTTCAAGGAAAAGTTGTACTGTGAATAATTTCTCTCCCTCCTCTGAGCCAGGCCCATTTGAACCATTGACCCCAGCAAAATACATTGTTTAGTCTTTTTATTTTCAGCATGTTAGTTTTTCTGTTTTTATGAAGTACACACACACACACACACACACACACACACTTACACACACACACAATAAAAACACAACAGCAACAACTACCTAAAAGCTCTAACATATCTGCTTTAAACCTATTTGATAAATTAATTAAATATGGTTGTTGAATCCCATGTTTCTCAATTTTTATGTAGATAACAGTCCAGACTAGAAAGGCATGTAGATTGTTGAGAGCCTGAGTGAGGCTTCAGAGTGTTTATATTGTTCCATGTACTCATATTACAAAGCTGTAAATGTTAGGACCACACAGCACTCCTAGCAATAATGAGACATAAGTGGAAATCCAATCATGTTTTCTGAGTCTCAATATTTTTTCTCTTTAGAAGAGAGGGATTTGAATTGCAAAAGCAAGTACTTTTAAATGCGTCCAGCTTTTCACATAATAGTTTTAAAATTCACTTTGATTTTTATTGCTATTTCTTTATACAGTCAGGAGCCTATAAAGAGCCTCTAAGTTTGCTATGTTTGTGCAGTTGGGTCAAAGGTCTTGCAATTGCCTGTAGGAGAAATAACAGTGGGAAAGAATTAATTTAAAGCATATTACTGTGAGAAATAAGGCATATTTCTCATATCTCAGCAAAGATGTTTGAAAACTTAAACTACATAGATGAACCAATTTCCATCTTGTTCTGTCTGATAAGGAAATCTAAAATTTCACTGCCACCTCATTTCTGGATCTAATTTTATACTCCACTTCCAATACTTTCTAAATCTAACTCAAGACACAAAATAGAATGATGAATATATATGTATGTGTGCGTGTGTGTGTGTGTGTGTGTGTGTGTGTGTGTGTATGTGTATTCACTCACTGCTGGATACTCTCAAAGAAAACAGAAAATTAAACTCTTTGATGAATCATGTAATCATGTTTTCGCACGTCAGATTCTTCTACAAGTAGAGATACATTATATAAAATTTCCAAATTTTCTATCATTGAGTCAGATTTTGAAATAATGGACTGTTTACAGCAGATCTCATAGTGACCACTGTCTGGATATCAGTATCCCTTATTTTCTCCTGATATAGAGATCATTCTGTATCAACCTTTGATTTTATTTCAAGGTTATTAGTTAAATTCAATGTTGGATACTGTTTCATGAATTGAATTATCTCTATATGACTTAAAGAAAGAAGAATGTTTTAGAGACTAATTTTAGATATTGATTTTCTTTATAAAACAGAAATTCTACCACATAGTTGATGTGTAAGGAAATCTGTGTTTAATATATAATTCTTTGTTAAATGTTTTAACTGTTTAAATTGTATCAGCTGTGGTTGTAATAGTATTCTGGTCTCTTTAAAACTTCAGTTTTTCATGTGTTGCCTCAACTGAGTCAGATGTGATGATGCTGATGGGATTCATAGTAGTGAGATAGGACAGTGGGGACCTAAAACTAGCTGCTAGGCTTCAGGCAGAGAAGACCATTTGCAATAGAAAATGGTATTTCATAGCTCTATGAAAATATAGGTAGAAGTGTTGTTAAGAAAAGCTATCTGAAAATATAGCAAGAATGCAGTCAGAGTGTGAGAATAGGAGAAAGAAACTAGAACTCTCAAGGAGAATCTGGTTATCAATTATAAGTTCATTTCCACCTCCTAGAGGAACAGGGAGCTAAGCAATTTCTCAGACACACACATTGATGCATCAGGGAAAAGGCAGAGGTACAGGACACTCATGAAGTATGGGACGGGCAATGCGCTCTTGGGAAGGAAGTAGAAATCTACTAACGTAGTTGGGAATGTGCAAATTATAGTCAGGGCAAACAAGCCGGGGCAATAGCACGTTGAGTTGCTCATATGGTGAACCTTAACTTATTGAGTCCTCCTGCATTGCATTCTCTAGATAGAAACTAATGTATGTTTGAACCTAAAAGAAAAAGTGACAAGGTTCCAGGTGAGGAGAAAAGGAAAATCAGAAGATAGGAATTAGATAGGACCCCAGAAGATGAAGAAACAACTATATATGCATTTAATTTACAGAAATATATTGCTTTGCTCACCAAAAAGATGCTATGGGAAATTCAAAGGTTACAAAAAAGAAACAAACAGCTACTTACGAACATTTTCAAAGACTATTTTCACTACATGTGATTTTGGTTTCACATTTTTTTACTTAAACATAAAACCCATGTAATATGTGACTTCACTCTAATCTGTTAATATAGAAGGAGTGCCAGCAAGTGAGGTTTTTTTGGTTACTGGAGAATGCTGCTTCAGGAAAACCAGAAAAACAAAGAACTCTTAGTAAGCTGTTTTTGGAACTAAGTAACTCTTTGTCTTTTCAGCAGGTACTTATTGAAGCCCAAGTATGTGTGACTGGCACTGGGAGCACAAAGAAGAATGACATAAGCTACCTACCTTGATAAAAAAAATAGTGGACTGAAAACCTGTGTGACTAGATATTTACAATACAAAATCATGAAGGCTGCAATAGAGGCATTCATAAAATACAGAAGGACTTAAAGGAGGTGGGGTCTGCTGCTGTGTATGTCAACAAGGCATCAATCAGAATGGTTGCTTTGAGTTCATTGGAATAAGGAAGAGACAGTTATTCTCAATAATAAAAGCACCTTTCATTTGCATAGCAAATTAGTTTCAAGATATTTCCATTATAGCATCTTATGTACTACACAGAGAGTCCATTGATGCAGGTATTGTCCCTATTTTACAGATGAGAAAATTGGCCATGAGCAGCAAAGTAATTTATCCAAACTACCCAAGAAGTAAGTGGGAGGGCTGAGTCTCATAATCACATTGGAGTTTTTTGGTTCACTGTGCACAGTTGCCTTTACATTTTGAGAGTTAAGTTCAAGGTGTTCTGACTCTTACTAATTTGGCAAAGCAGAATCAATATAGTGACAAAACTCCCTTTTTGATAAAACTTTAAACAGGCTTCTCTAAGACCTTGTCCTTAAATCTGTTTTGTCTTTGGTAGCCCTGTCAGTTTTCATTGGTATAGGTATTAAAACGCTGTGGGTGGAGGGTAGAGTGGTAGAAAATAAGATATTGAAAATATTGGTGAATGTTTGCTCCTATCTACCTCTGACTAGCTGCTCCACTGTAGGAATAAGTCAGAATAAGTCCAAAAACAATGAATTGGGACTTTGGCCTATCTCTGTAACTACCAGCCAAGGATGGGTCAAACTATTTAATATTGATTTGGCTATATAGGAATCAAAGTGAATTAATCAATATGTTTTCTGTTAAAAATTTATTTCAAATATATTATCAGGTGTTAGAAGGGACAAACAATAAGTATTCCTGGAACTATTGAATAATCCATAGATCCAAGAGGTATGGCAAAGTTAATACAAAAGATACTGCCTTCCCAAGATTCAGAGCCAATCCAAAAGATAACCTAAAGAAAAAAGACTGTAGATAATTCCCTTGAGAGATGGTAACAATCAATAGAACCCTATCCTCAAGTGGAATACTAGTATAATCCACAATTCTGTCTGACCATATTATGAGGGCCTCCAATTTAGAGGTTGCCAATTCAATTCTTAAGAGACTAAACAAGTCAAAAAAAAAGGCAATAGTTGCCCTTGGGAGAGAAAGGATTGACAATCAACAAGTATCCCAAAGCAAATTCAGAAGTCAATTCAATTCTTTCTTACTTTTTTCTTTGCTTGTCAATCTGAAAGGAAGGGGCAACGTGAAATTTCATATTCCTCTCTCTACCAGGCACAACAGATAGATACTGGGGAGACCTGACTTTGATTTCTCAACCTTTTCTGTCTTCTGGAAGTTTTCCCAAGATTCAGTTTGCAGGCTCTGGAGTGAGTCAAGTGTCTCAGTTGGTCTCATCCTATCACCAGAAAATGTAGGAGAGGAAAATAACTTTCCCTTTATCCATTACAATGAGTGATTGGTTGAGAACCATTTTTTTTTTTCCTTCAGGGATAAGATTATTTAGGTTAAAATTTCTCAGCTGTGGCCACTGCAATTCAAGATTATCTTTGATAAAGTTAATTTTCTTATTCAGCCTTAAAACAAAATTTTATTCACCTGAGGCCTCATAATGGACACAGCCTGGCTTAATTTGAACCCAATTCATTTTCCAAGTCAGATGCAGTTGGACCCAGAAATAATGTGATTTCTAAGTCAAACCTATTTAGACCCCGGTGGATTTCAGACCCAGTCAGGAAAAAAAAAAAAAAAACCTGTAAGAAAATGAAAGCTCATGATGTGAAAACTGCAAAGCTGTGATTTACCCACCACCTCCAGAGAAAATAGCAAATTCGAAAAACTACAGACACCTACTTTAGTTGCTTCTGGAGACAGTTAGAAAAGGGGGGTTTCTCCATCACTTCCATCTTTTTACACAAAACTGTTAAAAACTAAACAAGCATATTAAATTTTTTATGAGTTTATTTGGACAAAAATCAATTTTTATCAAGCAGCATGCAATCTAGCAGGTAGAATGGAGCTCAGAGGAGCTGTACAAAATAAAAGACATATAGGCAGAAGGGAATGAGAATAAGGAAAATAAGATAGGGGGAAAATCATGTTGGTTAATGCAAAGTTACTTTCCTTCAGGGAATATCAGAAGTCTATGAGTTAGATTATCCAACTGGTACTGATCAGGAAATTCCTTGTTGACTGGTTTAAAATTTAGTTTCTGAGAGAGCTGAATTGTAATTAAGTGGTATCTTGGTTTGCTGACATGGGCTTAGCATAAAAGACTCCATTTGGGGCCTGTTTTCAACAGTATCTAAAACTGAAATTCTGCTTATAAACCATTTGAGAATAGCATTAAAAAGAAAAAAGTAAATATTTTTTCCCACAAAAGTAAAAATGTTATCCTCTTTATATAACCACTAAATGTGGTGCATTTATATAAAAGTTTAACAGACATCTAGAAAATCAATAAGTCTATAAAGATAAATTAATTTATATTTGTCTTATTATTAAAATTTATTTTCTTTTCATAAACATTATATCTTAAACCAATTGCACTAGTGAGTGATTTAAACAATAATCTTGATACAGTTGTAATTATCTAATTATTAATAATGAGAAAGGAGTAAAAGGAGGCCAGGTATTATAGGCATATTATTTCGACAGCTTCACCAGGAAGCTGCAACTTTGCACTCCCAGGGAACTACTGGCACATTTCCTGCATAATCACTTGGGGGAGGAGTCCAACAAAGGGGGGAGAGACACAAGTTCAGTGAAATTGGGATGACTAGGGAAAGTGCCTGTCATTCAAATCTGGGAACAAAATTAATTGGCCAGAATGGATGGAGCCAATGCAATTGAGAATTTGGGGATATGTAATCCCCCAAACAAAGGAATTCTCTCTTGTGACTCTTGACTCCTGATTCCCTCTTGGCTTCCTTGTTTCCTCAATAGCCATGTGGCCCTGAGGACCCCACATACAATAAACTGAGGGACTACAATTGGAACGCACAGTAAGCTAGCCTGATGCTGGACTGGAGTGTGTAAATATGGAACAGAAACTCTAGTCTAGACACTTTTCGGAAGCACTCACTCCTGAGTCTGCACATACTCCTGAACTCTCAGCACTCTCACAGACTCTACTCACTGTGCCATTTGTTCAGGAGTAAGTTTCTTCTTGACCTTGC
The DNA here is from genome assembly GCA_011751065.1 of Lasiurus cinereus. Taxonomy (NCBI): domain Eukaryota; kingdom Metazoa; phylum Chordata; class Mammalia; order Chiroptera; family Vespertilionidae; genus Lasiurus; species Lasiurus cinereus. The sequence continues at coordinate 32,630,378 of JAAGEH010000304.1, forward strand.
TCACTGCAGCAATTGTGAGAGTTCTCACTCCTTCATGTTGTTTGACTATGTTAACTATTGGATCCGAGTCCTTCTGCCAGGGGCTGGACCTCCTTGGACAACAGGCATTAGAAGACAGAGAATACATGAGGAGTTGTGGGTATATAAGAGAGTATTTCTTGCAGCCCAAATAGCCATTTGCTACTAAGGAACCATTAGACAGAGTAATACAGTAAAGTAGTCCTTTACTAATACACTAGCAAACACAGGAGCCATCCTAGCAAAAACAGCCAGCACTGGCTGGTAGTAATATTTCTTTTCCACAATGCAGCCCTTAGCATAAGAGCTATACAGGAGCCATTACTAACTAAGCAGCCTCACATAATAGCAGCCTAGCTCTGGCTGGTCCGTGTCAACTTACATACAAGTTTAAATAAGATCAAACAAAAGAGGTTTTGTGCCAAATAGTGACATCAATAATTTGGCTACAGACTGGCATGCTTGGCATTGCATACAGAGAAACTGCTATGTCCTTGTACCTGCATATGGCAACTTAGCCTTGAACACCTGATTATGATTCCCATATTCAGAATGGCCTTAAACATCCAGCGTGCACTGACTGATTAGGGCTCCTACCACAATGACTCTGATTCTAGACCTATTGAAGACACTGTAGTGAAACAAAGGAAAAGGGGATCTTGGAAACTCAGGGATTTAATTCCAGATAAATATGAGACTTTCTCCTGTGAGAATCTCAGAAAATTATTTTTCTTAGGATATTGCAAAAAGTTCCACTCCCAGGAGCAGTGGGCAACAATCTTATTAATCATAATTAATACATTTGGCTTGCTTTGTCACACAAAGGAAGGGCAGCATATACCATCAGGAGGCAAAGACCAGGATAGACAGTAAAGGAGTAGATGGCCATTTCCTTTTAATTTGCAAATATTTTATACCAAAATAGGAACATCAAATACTACCCAGTATGGAATAAAAACACCTTTCCCTTTGAAGCATTTTTCTTAGAGGTGATTATTTACTGATAGTAAACATCCAAGACCTGAGTTCATTTTAACAAATTGAAAAGAAAAACCAGTTCACAATTTTCAAAACTACTCTTTAATCTTATGTGTAATAACAGCTAAAAAGTTATTTACTTCTCACTCTGGGATTATACCTGTTTTAATTTCTGTGGGGAATTACATAAAAAGTTGTAGATTTAGTGCCTGCCCTGGAGAAACTTATAATCTAAAAGTGAAAATAGTATAAAGAAAAATGAAAGATGCTTAGAGGTAAAACCAATTTACACTTTCCTATTTTTAGAGTCTCTAGGGAGAGCAGAAATTTTCATTGCATGTTGTACTTATAACTTTTGGAGAAAAAAAAAATCAATGCTTTTTTATATGTTGCCAGCATAGTGAATTCTGTGATGTGAGCAGTAAAGAATGAATTTCTGAGGTGAGGAACAAAGAACTCAGGAGTTTACAGTGATTTTTCAGTTGAGATTTGCAAAAGGAAAAGAAAAGAGGTAGACACAAACATTAGTTGCTACATTTTTTAGAACCAGGATATGTACAATTGTGGTTCCCTTGGTAACCTTTGTGTAGTGTATGAGTTAGCACAGCAGTTTCTTCTATTTTCATAATGTAATCAAGAACTTGATTATTTTGTTAATGAGAATATTTTGCATTTCTCTCTCTTTTTTCCCTTTCCTTTGTGCTTATTTTACATTAACCCCTGGAATCTAATTTGTTCTTAATTTGTCAGAAGTGCAAATTTATCTTCAATTCTTACTTGGAAAGCCAAGTAAGAATTGAAGATAAATGAAAAGGAAGTTGTAAAGGTATACATTCCAGAAAGTGAAAAGTATGTTTGTAAAATCAAATTTTCAAAAGGAGTCCAAAGAGGAATCTGGATAAAAATGAGAACGTTATCCAAATCCTGTTATCTAAAAAGTTAGTTGAAATTAGTATAGGCAGCCTAACTATTGCTATGTAAACTATACTGCAGGTAAACAGAGCCATGTGGCTTATAAATTTTAAAATGTAATCGCTTTGCATTTTGCTATCAGTCACAGTGAACAGTTAGTCTGATCTGTGTTTCCTCCACAAGCACTGAAAATGAAAGGTCACCTGTTATCCTCCCCTTGGCTTCACTTGTCTCCTTTCAGACTTTTTTCCTAGGTCTTGGTTATGATCCTTCTCAGCACATTTGTGTCCCTTGATTTTTTAACATCCCATCACCGCCAATTTGTTTTGTTTTGTTTCAATAGCTCTCTTGTTCTGATAAGCACTGCTAGGGAAATTCAGAGGCACTTGCCAGTTGAGTTCTCTGTAATTAGACCCTCCATGCTGTTCTGCTATTCCTTTATTCACCATTAACTAACTTCTTAAAGCATTTTCTTCAGCAGTTGTTCTAATCCTTTTTCAATTTTCCTCAGCCTCCAACCACACTATTGTCTTCTTTGGTCTAAAGAGAGATATTTGTTCTTACTTGATTAAAAAGACAAGCCTTAAAGAGTTATTTTCCCAATTCTTCTCCTTTTTTTGTTTGTTAATCCTCACTGGAGGACATTTTTTCCCATTGATTTTAGAGAGAGTAGAAGGGAGAGAGGACACACAGAGAGAAACATTGATGTGAAACATCAATTGATTGTCTCTCACACCAGGGCAGGAAACCTGCAACCCAGGTACATGCCCTTGCCCTTGACTGAAATTTAATCCTGGGCCCTTTAGTTTGAGGGCTGATGCTCTAACCACTGAGAAACAGCCACACGAGCTAGGGCAATACTTCTCCTTTTCATCTAAAAGTTCTTTTTGAACTTTTCGCAGATGTTCCCGGAAGGGAAAAAAAAAGTATACTCAAATTAAGGTAATTTAATGGAAAAAGTTATTAAAGGCACTCTTTACAAATGTAGGATCTGTATAGTAACCTAAGGCTAATCACCTCTGAGTAATCTGTAGTTATGACAGGTAAATTTCCAAAGGAGAGGGTCCTGTAGATTTGGTCACCTTACAGGGAGCAGTGACCTTCAGTTGAGGGATGGTCCAACTCAAGGAGACTCTGTGATATGAGAGCCAATACCTGACTTCTCTTTTTTTCCTTGTCTCTTTTTTCCTGCCTGATTCTCTCTATTGCCTACTGATAAGGTCCATGGATCAGCATGGTAGCAGAATGATGCTTGGAGGGACAAATAGAGATTAGTTAGCATAGACCTCAGCAGATGTTTTTCTTATGTGTATTATATTTTTAAAAAAAAGTCATTTTAGATTTCATAAAGGATAAATAATTGGTCCTGCCTCCAACTTCTAAAGTTCAGAGCCTAGAAGTGAAGATGCATATACCTATCCTATCTAATAAAAGAGTAATATGAAAATTAACCATCACTCTGCTACACCCACAAGCCACACCCATTAGCCATTCAGGAGCAAGTATGCAAATTAACTCAAACAAGATAGCTATCACCATGGAGTGAGCAGGAGGGAGGCTTGGGTTTCCCTGGTGATGGAGAAAGCCAAACTTTCCACACCCTGGCATGCCCAGGCCTGCACTCAAGGCTACAAAGTTTCAATTATAGAAGATAAATAAATCCCAACAAAAATGGCAGCAGCCATGGAGCTGCAGAGAGCAGGAGATAGGATTTCCCCTGGCAATGAAGGAAGCCAAGCTTCAGCAGTCCTGGCCTGTCGTGGCCAAGGCTTAAGGCTACAAAGTTTCAGTTATAGAAGATAAATAAATCCCAACAGAAATAACTGCCACCACAGAGAGAGCAGGAGGTTTGGCTCCACTCCAGGCTACAAAGTTTCAATTGTAGAAGAGAAATAAATAACAGATACCAGGGCCTCTGCTTGGGTTGCTGGGGGTGTGGCCAGCCTGTAAACCACCATAAGCCCCTCGCCCACACCCCACACCTCAAGGGAACCCCCACCCTGATCTAGGACACCCTTCAGGGTAAACCAGCTGGCCTCCCACCCACGCACCAGGCCTCTATCCTATCTAATAAAAGAGTAATAAGCAGATTGTCCATCACTCCAACACACAAGATAGCTGCCCCCATGTAGTCAAAATCCTGCCCCCATGTGGACACAAGATGGCCACTACAAGATGGCCAGCAGGGGAGGGCAGTTGGGAGGGACCAGGCCTACAAGGGAGGGCAGTTAGGGGCAATCAGGATGGCAGGGGAGCAGTTAGGCATCAATCAGGCTGGCAGGGGAGTGGTTATGGGGTGATCAAGTTGTCAGGCAGAAGTAGTTAGGGCAATCAGGAAGGCATGCAGGTGAGCATTTGGGAACCAGCAGATCTGGATTGTGAGAGGATCCCAGATTGGAGAGGGTCAGGCTGTGCTGAGGGACACCCCCCTTCCCCCAGTGCATGAATTTATGCATGGGTGAGGTCTGGCCAGTCTGACCAGGGGGAGGAGACATGGGCAGTTGGTAGGCCTGCCTGCTGGTCAAACTCCTAGTAGAGGAGACAATTTGCATATTAGCCTTTTATTATATAGGATATACATTGAGTGGCCATATTATTATGGGTTCAGAGATCATAATAATCTGGCCACTCAGTGTATATGATGGGCAAGAAAGTTGTGAAGTTGGGCAGGCTGCAGAGGCAGTTTTAGGTATGGTTGAAGAAAGCTAACTTTCCTGTACTTTACTGTGTAGCATCATTCTACTAAGTGATGAACTTTGGTTAACACTTTATATGCAACAGATGCATAAAGCAGACCCTACTACTCCCATTTTACAAATGAGGAAACTGACTCTTAGGATAAAGTTAAATAATTTTACCAAAGTCACAAAATCAAAAAGTAGCTTTCTGGCCATAGCCGGTTTAACTCAGTGGAAAAAGCTTTGGCCTGCGCATTGAAGGTTCCTGGGTTTGATTCCAGTCAAGGTACATGCATGGGCTCCATCTCCACTAGGGGGCATGCAAGAGGCAGCCAATCAATGGTTTTTTCTCATCATTGATATTTCTACCTCTCTCTCTCTCTTCCTTTTTCTCTGAAATCAATGAAAATATATTAAAAAAATAGCTTTCTGTGAAGTCTCAAACGACATACAACACATGTTAAAAGCAGATGCCCAGCACATAGCAGAAGTATATATAATCATGCATTCATAATGACATTTCTGTCAATAGGGGACACATATACGACTAAGGTGGTCCCATAAAATTATAATGAAGGTGAAAAATTACTATTTCCTAGCAACATCCTAGCCATTGTAATGACATAGCACAAGGCATTACTCACCTGTTTGTGGTGATGCTGGTGCAAACAAGCATACTTGTATAAAAATATAGCACATACAGTGCATAATATTTGATAATGAAAATAAATGACTGTTATTGGTTTATGTATGTAATGTACTATATGTTTTATTGTTTTTTTAGAGTGCGGTCTTTCTTCTTATAAAAATAAATTTGCTATAAGATAGTAGGCTGTGTTACAATGGCAGCAGCCCCATACTGTGCCTCTTGAAAGCATCATTTCTCTTGTGCTTGATTTAACATCATGTTGTTTTGTACAGTAACATGCTGTACAGGTTTTCAGCCTAGGAGCAATAGGCTATCCTGTATAGCCTACCCTAGGTGAATAGTGGCTTTCACATCTAGGTTTGTGTAAGTGCATTCTATAATGTTTGCACAATCACCTAATAACACATTTCACAGGACATATTCCCATTGTAAAGCAATACATGATTGTATGTGTTAGTGAGCATTAGCCATTTGATTCATCCTCACTTTTGACAGCAGTGCTGGATGAATTAAAAGAAGAACAGTCCTGAGAGGGAGAAAATAGGGGCATCAATGGGGATAGTGATGGAAGAAACAGAAAAAATAGAGTGGGCTTGGGAAATACTATAATGAGGTTGATATAACTTGGCAACTGATCTGAAAATGGGAATTAGGAAACAAGCTTGAAAGATAGGAGAGTTCCCTAATAAACTGTTTTTCTTCCTTCTGTTCTCTTTTTCTAGAAATAGCTTCCCAAACTCCTTAATCATCCATACTGATTCTCTCTTTGTTCTCCTTTGTTCCCACCTGGTAAACTAAGATTAAATATAAATTGTTTTTTATTACATTATCTGAAACATATCTTATTTTTAATTCTTTATTGTTTAAAGTATTACATATAATATTACATATGTCTCCTTTTCCCCCCATTGATCTCTCCCCAGCCACTCTCACCCCCAGCACATGCCCTCACCTGCCTAGTGTCTGTGTCCATTGGTTATGTTGTTCATTATATCCCACAAATGAGTGAGATTATGTGATATTTACATTTCTCTGACTGGCTTATTTTGCTTAGCACAATGCTCTCCAGGGCCATCCATGCTGTTGCAAATGGTCTTTCTTTTTTTACAGCAGTGTAGTATTCCATTGTGTAGATGTACCACCGTTTTTAAATCCACTTATCTGTCGATGGGAACTTAAGGCTGTTTCCAAAGCTTAGCTATTGTAAATTGTGCTGCTATGAATAGAGGGGTGCATATGTCCTTTCTGATTGGTGTTTCTGATTCCTTGGGATATATTCCTAGAAGTGTGATCACAGTTCCATTTTTATTTTTATTTTTTGAGAAAACTCCATACTCTTTGAAACATATCTTATAGTTAGTCTCCATTTAAGATTTTATTATTAGAGTTTACTTAGATCTCTTTCAAAAATGTATTGTTTCAACTTTTTCAGATTTTTAAAAATGTATAGTCATTTTTTTCCCTCTTGAAATATTTCAAAAGCTCCCAGTTCGCTAAAGAACAAGTCACTTATATGCCATGCAATAAATGTTACATTGTAGTTAGAAAAGATGAGGTAGATCTTTTTGTATTTTCCTGAAAAGATATCCATGTAAAAAAACAAGTTGTAGAATTGTATGTGTAATGGGAATCTGTTTTTAAAATAAAACAATTTACATGCAGTACACATTTCATATCCATTTATATATATATATATGTATATATATATATATGTGTGTGTGTGTGTGTGTGTGTGTGTGTGTGTGTATAATAATTGGAAGACTATATACTTATTTATTCCTTCTTTAAAGTGGTATTGGGAAAGAGGTTCTCCATTTTCTACACATATTTTTGGGTTTTTTAAAACCTTTTTTTTTTTTTACCAGCTTTGTATAACTTTTATAGTTAAGGTTTAAAAGAAAAATAAAACACAAGCACCTTGGCTTGGAATTTATGGCCCTTCAAATTCTAAGCCTGAATTGTTTTAACTGTCTATCCTAACTCTCACTATCTCACTATACCTCAGATGTCTTATTAACTAATTAGTAAATACATGGAGCATGGATCCTCATTCTTCCCTTTCTCACTCAGAGTTGCTATAGCTTACTGCTTGTGGCAGTTTTCCTAGTGGGCCTGAATAAAGATACATAATCTTTTATAACTTCATACATCTTTTAAAAATTGCTTATGGGACATGAAAATTTTGCTAACTCAGATGTATAATGTGATCAAATTTAACACTTTGTTGTCCCCTAAGCACATTTTGTTCTTTCTTAATTTGAGGCCTTTGCTTATGTGATTTTTTTCCAAACCCAAAGACACTACTACCCCCCACTATCTCTCTACGACTCAACACTTTATGAGGCCTTTTCATTCTTTGTGTTGGACATAAGCTCTTCTATTTGTCTTCTTTGTAGGCATTTAAACTATAATTTTATTAATATCTTCATTTTTTTGCTTTATTTTAGCTATATACCTCAAGGAGCAATCATTCTTGTTAATGATTCTATCTTTTATAGTGATTGATTACAATGTATGATCAATACTGGTTAATATATTTGGCTTTGTATGTAGGAATGCCAAGAAACAAGTTTAGATCCTTAAATCAAGCATGTCTTTTATCAGTATTTAAAACAAAGCTTATGAAATTTCATTTTCATAATCAACATTCATATTTATTAAATTGCTGCTATTTTGAGTCCTTCCATAGTTCTTTTGCCAACACTTATATCTCAAGAAATGAGATACTACCCATCAAGGTTCTTCAGAAAATTATTTTAAAACTTTCCATAGTTAACTTTTACTAAAGTAAGAACACATTTGTTATTAAAGACCAGTGGATTTTAGCAAATTTGTAGACTTTTAAAAAATATCACAGCTCCACACAAATTACTTTAAAACCTTCTTTAAAGCAGAAGGAACTGACATTGTGTAGAAAAAGGATGAAGATAAAGATATTTATTTTTTCTGAAAATACACATGGGATTATAATTACATTTTGGTGCCATAAATGTGTGAACACTATAAATCTAAGTATTATCCTCCAATTACGTGCATTAAAATAATATGGAAAAAAAAGCTTTTATGAAAAATTTTACAGTTTCACATGTCACTTCCTCTGGAAAGCATTTTCCAGTTCCCTCTGGGCAAAGTTGTTCTTTGGGATCTGTAGTACTAGTATTTTGTTCAATTATTTACATAAAAATTATTGTCTTGTATTTTAGAATTACAATTACTTTATACACCAGTTTCCAACTCAGATTATAAACCCCTCGAGTTTAGGAAATATTTTGTGTGTTTTTTTCTTTACATCCTGGGTACCTACAGCAGCATTTAGAACTTCAAAGCTGGTTTCATAAGTATTTGTTGAGTCAAAGAACAGAGACTCACTAGAATTGATCCTGCCAAATTCCATCCAGCTTTCTAGGTTCAGATCATGTTTTTCTCTGTGAAATCTGTGCCTTTTCTTCTCTTTTTCCATCCCATGCAGAATTGTTTTTTTCCTCTTTTATGCTATCTCCAAATCTGTACATACTTCTACTACAGTATGTAACCCACTAAATTCTAGCTACTTACAAGTCTATCATTCCTACTTTAATGTCTGTGAAGACACAAACTTATTTTTATATCTCCAGAGTCTACCATAATAATTAGTAATTAATAACTGTTTTAATGAGTAGATGCATGAGTAAGATAATTAAATGCTCCTTAATTTTACTAGTACAGTATACATATCACCTAAAATGGCTTCTTTCGAATAATGTTCTTATATTATTAATAGTTATCTTTTTATATGTCTGTTCATCTCTCTAATCTTTTTATCTATCACTTGTGTTTTTACATATTTTTATTTATCCTCTCTCTTATTTCTTAAAAATAGGCAGGGACTATCTAAAGCATAAGGTATGCCATGGGTGGCTCAGATTGTATTAGGAATCTGGAGAGCTGCTGTGCTCTAAAGGCCACAGAAGATGCTAAGCACAGAGGATAGGTCACTCAATAGATTAAGCCAGGGACAAATTTCCCATATCATTGAGTTCTCCCATTTTACACAATTGAGAATAACTTACTAGTATATTAAAGCTGGCAGTCATTATAAAAATTTATGGAAATATTGCCAATGGAATTACAAATGCAGGGGCAATGTAAGTTAATTATATACAGGGCTTCTCAAAAAATATACACACTTTGAATAATTAAAAAGGCAGTATTTATTAAAACATATTTCATTTTCAAATGTAATAAAATCACCTATTAAAGTGTATATATATTTTGGGAATACCCAGCATTTATAAAAACATTGTGAAATATAGACATTTTAAGCCCATTGCTCAACGGTAAATAGCCCGTGAAAATAATGAAGTCGAAGATTGCTCCTGAGGATTCTTTCTTGTCCTGTTTTTTTTTTGTTTGTTTGTTTGTTTTAAATAAGATAATCTTATGTCAAATACATAATGTCTTTGTCTGCATAATTCGAGACAACTGGAAGAATCCTGTTGTGGTTTTGGAGTGTGGATCATCATCCAGGTTCATGGATAATTCAGATCTAGCGAAGGTACAAATATGACTATCTTATACCTTATCATGAGAAAATATGACTTATTTAATGTAACCCTCTCCACACCCAACACATACACACTTGTTTCTTACATATCCTTTGTCCCTTTCATTTCATTTGTAAACTTGATCCTTGCTTCTTTGGATATGAAAGACCTAATTGTTAATTTAAAATGACAACCAGTCTATCTTTATTCATTTCTGAGACTTAGCATGTCCCTTCCCTGGGGTGAACACAAAACCCTGCCTAGTTATGACAGTGACACTTTCTTGCACAATACACAGGTAAGTTTGTTTTTCCTGGAAGTGCAAACATTTTTTTAAAGAATTGTTGTCAAAGGAGAAGACTTCTTTTCATTAACATGTAAAGAGACTTTTTTTTCATGGATAGTTTGCACAAAATATTGTTCCTTTAAAAACCTTGGGATTGGGAGCTCTTCGTTTTTGGAACCAAAGGATACATTGACTAGGCACAATCCAGAATATAAATGGGTTCCTAAAAGATATTAACAAAAGAGGTTAGAGAGAAGACAGTTTCCATCTGATATGGAGAAATGTCCCCATGAGCAAATAAGGAGAGATCTGGTAATGGTACTTAATCTGAAGGTTGAGCTGAAGAGGACAGTGACTGGGAACATGATTTGCATAAAGAGACAAAAATAGGAACATGTTGATGTAATTGAGTATAATGGGTGTGATTTTATTTGAAGAAAAAATATCTGTTAATCTCCAGAATTTTACCTAGACTATTAGGTAACTTATAAGGTATGTTTTATCACTGATTCTATAATTTTGTTTCACATATTAACTTGAAAAAGCCAACACATATGATCTTTCTAAAAATAAATTTTATGATCTATTTACTATTATATTAACTATTTAAAAAAGAATATTTGTAAAATTTGTGTAAGGGATGTACAAGAGCAAACATACAATGTACACACTATTCAGTTTAAGAAATAGAGTGGCATTGTCTTTTGTTTCAAAGGCCTTTATATTTGAACATTAATATATCACATAGTCTTGCTGTATAACAACAATAAAAAGCCCCAAATGCAGTGACTTAAAATAATACTAGTAAATATTCACCATTTCTTGTGATTCTTTGGGTTGTTTCGGCAGTCCTTTGGAAAGGCTCCACCTTTCTCTGCTGGGTCATCTCAACTATAATATATGGTATATTACCTGGGGCTGAATTGTCCAGGTTGACCTCACTCAACTGGTTGATAGCAGATTCTATGTCAGCTGGGATTCTTTTTATTTATTTATTTTTATTTTCTTATTTTTCTTATTTTTATTAATTTTTTATTCTTATCTCCCCATTGCCCCCCCTCCCTCCCAGGCATACCCAAACCCCCCAGTGTCTGTGATCATTGGTTATGCTTATATGCATGCATACAAGTCCTTTGATTGATCACTTATCTACCTCACCTAACTTGAATCTTTCTGCTGTAATTTCACAGTCTGTTTGATGCTTTATGATTTTTGTCCCCCTGAGAATTATCAGTCTACTCCCTTTCTGTGCTCCTGATTGTATTATATTCACCAGTTTATTCTGTTGATCAAATTTTTAATTCACTTAATTTTTAGGTTCACTTGTTGATAGATATGTATTTGTTGTTCATAATTTTTTGGCTTTTACCTTTTTCTTCTTCCTCTTCTAAAAGAGTACCTTTCAGCATTTCATATAATACTGGTTTGGAGTTGATGAACTCCTTTAGCTTTTTTTTCTCTGTGAAGCTCTTTATCTGCCCTTCAATTCTGAATGATAGCTTTGCTGGATAGATTATTCTTGGTTGTAGGTTCTTGCTATTCATCACGTTGAATATTTCTTGCCACTCCCGTCTGGCCTGCATAGTTTCTGTTGAGAAATCAGCTGACAGTCGTATGGGTGCTCCCTTGTAGGTAATGAACTGTTTTTCTCTTGCTGCTTTTAATATTCTCTCTTTGTCTTTTGCTCTTGGTATTTTAATTATGATGTGTCTTGGTGTGGTCCTCTTTGGATTCCTTTTTTATGGGATTCTGTGTGCATCCTGGACTTGTAAGTCTATTTCTTTTACCAGATGTGGGAAGTTTTCAGTCATTATTTCTTTAAATAGGTTTTCAGTATCTTGCTCTCTCTCTTCTTCTGGCACCCCCACAATTCTGATGTTGGTACGCTTGAAGCTGTCCCAGAGTCTCCTTACATTATGTTCACATTTTTGGATTCTTTTCTCTTCTTGCTTTTCCAGTTGAATGTTTTCTGCTTCTTTATATTTCAAATTTTTTACTTGATTCTTGCCATCCTCTAGTCTGCTGTTAGGACTCTGTATAATATTTTTTATTTTAGTCAGTGTCTCTAGTTTGTCCTTTTTCATCTCCTCTTGGGTCTCACTAAATTTATCCAACTTTTCTAGCATATTCTTGAAAAACCTTATAAGCGTGGTTTTGAACTCTATATCCAGTCGCTTTTTTTCCTCCATTTCTTTTGTTTGTGATCCCTTCCCTTGTCTCCGCATTTTCACTATGCCAGGGAAACTTCTGTGTTGGATTCAGCCTTATGATACCAGACTTGCAAAACTGAAGAAGCCTCTGTTGAGCTTGGAATGGGTGGAGTCTCAGGGCTTAAGGGACCGCCTTGCCTTCCAGTAGGCCCGCCCTCCACGGCCCCTGAGTCTCACGTGACTGGGTAATTGCTGGAGCAGGTGTGAGCGCCTGCAGTACCTCTAGACTGCAGACCCTCTGGCTCCCCTGCGCACCAGGACCACACGAGACTAGGTCCCCAGGGTTTCACCCAAAACAGGGGCTTAGTGGAGTCAGAAGTGGCACAGTTGGGAGGGTCTGTCTCCCGCCCACTCGGGAAAGCCAGCGGCACAATCAGCAATCTGTCCTCCGTGCAGTGCCGTGTGCGCCACCAGGCCTTTGATCTTTTGTGACTCCCCTAAATTTCCGTGCACTTCTCCCTTTTCACAGTCCAAACTCCCCCCATATGAGTTTCGGCTGGATCTGGGGTTTAGTGTTGTATGATAAGGGGTTCAATGCCATTGGGAATCTCCGTTTCCCTCCCGCCAGAGAAAGCCAGCAAGGTACTCAGGCACCCGCTCTCTCAATGCGCGCGTCTCTGTACCTAAGCTTTTTGCAGCTCCTCTGGGTCTCTGTGAGCCCCTCTCTTTTCTTCTAGTTGTAGAACTTCCACTCAGCCAGCTGTGGTTCTGGATGATGTCAGTTCTGTCTTTTAGTTGTAGTTTTGAAATTGTTGTGTGAGGCAGCAGTGTAGGTGTTTACCTATGCTGCCATCTTGGATTCTCCTCAGCTGGGATTCTTGATCACATGTCAACAACAGCCTTGTTCACATAATAATGGCATATTCCAGGAGCAGTAAAGGAATAAATACCATTGCACACGAGATTTTGAAGCATCTGATTATGTGATTGCTAATGCTCCATTAAGCAAAGTCACATGGCCAACTCAAAATCTAATGAGTACAGAAATAAACTCTGCCTTTTGAAGAGAGCAGATTCAAAGCCACATTACACAGGATGTGCCCATAGAGATAGGAAGAATTTGTAAGCAACCACTCCTAAAAATAACTTCTAATTTTTGTGTATAAATAGAATAATACTAAATAATTCTATGTGACTTGCTTTTTCTACCCAGTAGGTTTTCATCCAAATATTCATGTTGTTTTATATATTTTTAATTCATTCATTTCACTACTATTGTCTGGATTTTTATGGCACATGCAAATTGTCTGAAAAAACTTTTTTTATATTGTATTAACTTCATTATTTATTACTCATGTTTTATGATTTGTCTTGCTTTGTATAATACTATCAACTTTGAGTAATAATAGGTTTCCTTATTTCTAACTAGAGGCCCAATGCACGAAATTCATACAAGAGTAGACCTTTCCTTCCCCGCTGCCAGCTTCCCTCTGGTATCTAGGATCCAGGCTTCCCTCTGACTTCCCTCCCAGCTCCAGCTTCATCTGGAAGTACCTCTGGCCTAATTAGCATATTATGCTTTTATTATAACAGATTACTTTTCTTTGAATTAATTTTAATGCTTTATTGTGCTGATTAGTATTTATAATAAAATGTTCTATAGAAATGTAATGAGAAGCAACATTTTCTTTAAATGATAAAGGAATAAACTCAATTACTGTGTTTTTTGGGGGGAGGTATAAAGTGCCATTAATCAGGTTTAAAAATTTCCCTTCTATTTCTCATTTTCTAAGAGTTTTTTTTTTCACTTAACTATAAAGGGGTGTTCAATTTTATCAGTTATAGAGATAATATACTTTTTAATCCTTAAATTAATGTAATAAATTATTTTACTTTCTAATATTAAAAATGTTTGCAGTATTGGGCTATTCCAAATGTAGTCATTCGACATTATTTTTGTATATGATGCTGAATTTAATTCTGTAGTATTGTATTTAGGAATTTTGAGTCAATCTTTGTAGGTGAGGTTAGCCTATAATTTATTTTCTAATAATATTGTCATATTTTAGCTTCAAAATTTTTCTAGCTTCATAAATTATGTTGAGGATTGTTTCTTCTCTCTCTCAATCATTTTATATTATAACCAGAGGGAAGTTATGTAAGACCCCAGACCCACCATAAGCCACTGCACTGTGTGAGACATGAGCTCTGCCTCACAGTGTGAACTATAAGACCCATCTCAATGCATGTTTGGCTCCCATGCACCTCCTGGTGACCGATTGTTTGGTCATTCTGGCATTACAGCATTACAGCTACTGGCCTTTTATAATATAGATCATTTGCTCCTTGACTATTTTAAAGAAGTTGCCAGTAGTATACATAGACATTATTATTGTTATTATTATTATGATGATGAAGATTTATTTAATGGAGAAAATAAATCATCTTTTGAATTTTTCTTAATTTAGTTCCATTATAAAATGTGTTATTTTTTTAGGAATTTTCTATTGCTATAATTTTTCAAACATTACCCTTTTTATTTATATTATTTATTTGAGCTCATTATTTTTTTCTTTATTACTCTCACTAGAGTATTGTTAAATTTATTAGCTTATAGTTTTGGCTTTATTGTTCTTCTATTTTTATATTCTACTATTTTTGGCTGTTATATATTACTTCAAATTCTCTTAGGGTAAATTTTATATTTATCTCACTTCTTAAATTGAAAGCTTAGCTAATTAATTTTGATTTTCCTTTTCTTTTATGGTCATGTTATAGCTGTATAATACCCTCTACGTTAGCTACAGGCTACAATTTTGATATGTAGTATTTTCATTGTCATTTAACTTTATGTGTTTTTAATTTTCATTGAGTCCTTCTAATATCCATGAGTTATTGAGAAATTTCTTAATTTTCAATCAGGAGATTTTTCTAGTCAGCTTTTCAATATTGTTTTCTAACATAATTGCATTTCAGACAGAGAATTGTTTCTTTGATTTCAGTCTTTTGATATTTACTAAAATAAATTTTATGGGGCAGTATTTCAACAATATTCAGAAATGTATGCAAGAAAAGATAATATATTCTATGCTTATTTACAGTTATATTCTTTACAATGGATTTTTATCAAACAGGTTTTTATGTTGTTACATATTCTATATTCTTAGTTTTTTGTTGTTATTATTAGGTCTATTACTAAGACCTACAATAGAGATAAATTTGTCAATTTCTCTTTGTAGTTCTAATATATATATGTGTGTGTGTGTGTGTGTGTGTGTGTTTATATAGCTATGGTTTTAAGAAAATACAAAATTAAATTGTTTATAGCTTTTTGGTAAAAAACATCTTTTACCTTCTACAGTTAGAATATAAGGTGTATAGCTTAGCCAGTGTGGCTCAGTGGATCCAGTGTCATCCCACCAAGAGGTCACAGTCTGATTCCTGGTCAGGGCACATGTCCAGGTTGGGGCTCCCTCCCTAGTAGAAGGCATCCAGAAAGTAGCTAAAATTTACCCGAAGAGAATTTGAAGTAATATATATTAATCACTGACATCAATATTTCTATCTCTCTCCCTTTCCGTTTCTCTCTCTCTAAAATTTATTTTAAAAATTAAAAAAAAAGAGAACATAATGTAAGGATAGGGGCAGGGCTTATGTTTTTTTTCTATATTATTTACTCATATATCCTATTGTGTTTGAATTATACCACTGGTGTTACCATGTACTCCATTATCCAGAAATGGCCAGACCCATCTATAGTAATAAAAGGGTAATATGTTAATTAGACCAGTCATCTTCCAGATGACTTTCTGACATCCTTCTGAACAAAGTCATGGTGGTGGGGTTGAGGCAGAGGCAGTTAGGGGTGATCAGGCTGTCAGGGGAGAGCTGTTAGGGAGATCAGGTCAGCAGGGGAGAACAGTTAAGGGGATCAGGCTGGGAGGCAGGTGAGCAGTTAGGAGCTAGACATCCTGGATTGCGAAAGTGATGTCTGATTGCCAGTTTAGGTCCTATCCTGAGTTTAGGCCTGATCCTGCAGGAATTGGGCCTAAAACGGCAGTCAGACATCACCCAACGGGTACAAAATTGGAGAGGATGATGGCTGGTCTGAGGGACCCCCTCCCATGCATGAATTTCATGCACCAGGCCTCTAGTAGAATGATAATACCTATTGAAAGCTCAACTGAGGCTCTCAGGTAAAGTACCCAGGGAAGATGGGATGCTATATTGTGGGTGCAGCACACTCTAAATCAATAACAATTATGTAGTGCTGTGTTGCCAGCATATGCTGAATAGGTTTGGGAAAGCAGTGATGGAATTAAGAATGGCCCCATGTCCCCTCAATTCCAGTGGCCCATTTGGGGAAATTTGTGTTTTCTATCTCACAATTATGGTTTAAAAGTACAAGAGGGATTTCACTAGGGAAAGCAGCAAGATTTCTATTCATTCTAAGCCATGCCTCCTGAACAGGCACTTTGCTCTCCTCAGATGGAGGAAAGAGCCGAGGATAAAAAAGAACAACTTTCCATGTGGGGAAAAGTGACCTTTATAATCAGGAAAAAGCTGGCTGTTGTTATACAGAGTAGACAGAGGGAGAATATTTGTGGCAGCCAGACCACACACTGAGGCATCGCTTGGCATTTTCTTGCCCTATTTTTATGGTAAATAAAAGGATGCATTATTCAGGGGCTCAGCTGTGAGTGAGGGGAGTTTTCCAAATAACTAATAAAAAGGGGAAGGAGCACCAGGTGCAAGGGTGATAACTTCCTCTCATAATTAGTATACTGTCTGACTCCATCCCTCTGCAAAGAGGTCAGCCTGAATCCCAAAGTGGCTACTGTTAGAACTTAAAGGAGTAGATCCAGCAGTACACAAAGTGGACTATAAGGACACTATGCTGTGCCACCCAGTTTCTAGTAATTGTCCTTGACCAAAGAGAGCCACCTTCCTCAACATCATGCTCCCTTTCTTGGGTCTGTGAAATGCACCCAGAAAGATTTCATGCATCAGTGATTGGTTGATGAATGTTATAACACTCTACCTTTGTTCTAGCTTTGGAACTCACCGTTGGGTATTTGCATCATAGCCCAATTTCTCCTATGCCCAATCTTGTCTCTCCCCTTCCATGACAGGTTTTAATCCTGAGACAACTCGTTTATAAATGACTGTGTGATAATGTGCCAGAGTCTACTTCTGGAAAACTTAACCTGAAACAGGTAGGAATTTTTCTATTCCTTACAAGTTTGATAGAACACACTTGGAAAGCTATTTGGGACTAGAGAGGTCAGTAGTTAACATTTCAATTTCTTTAGTGGTTACATCTTTAAACAGAGGTTTTAAATTATAGTTATAAAAGTCTTATACAGTGGTAGCTCGAGATACGAGTGCCCTAACATACGAGATTTTTGAGATACGAGCCGTCGAGCGGGCAATTTTTGCTTTGAAATACGAGCAACATTTGAGATATGAGTAATCGCGAGGATCGGCCGGCTGCACACGACCCACCAGTTTACCTTGACTCGAGCGTCTCATAGTTTCCCACACCTCAAGGTTACAGAACGAATTAAACTCGTATCTCGAGGTACCACTGTACATTTTTGATAGGTTGAAAACTTTAATTCTTTATAATTATTGTTATTTTTCTTAGTGTGACCCTATTTTATTGTAGTATAAGATACAATATCAGATTATTTCTTGCAGACAAGATCTAAATTTTAAGTTGATCTTGCATCTTGATCACATGTTAAATTCTGCTTACTTATAATAATTTGTTGATAAATTTTGACTTTTTTATGTAAGTAGTAAGTGTAACAATATCTTCAAATAATAATTTAATGTACAGTCTCTATCTTTAGCACTCTTATTTAAACCCATGTTTTACAGCATTAACTTATTCCATTTTGAACAATAATAGTGTGGTTTTTTTTACTCCCTACTGAAAAAAATGCTTTCAAAATTTCTCTACCAATAGTAGAAGTAATAATACTAGAAGTTCTTATAGACCACCACCTTTATTAAGTTGGCAAATTTTTTTCTATTCATACTTTTTCAAGTGTTTTCTTTTTATTATAGACTAGTGACCTGGTGCATAAAATTTGTGCATCGGGGGTGTTGTCCCTTAGCCTGGCCTGCACCCTCTCCAATCGGGGACCCCTTGAAGCATGTCCAGCTGCCTGTTTAGGCCTGATCCCACAGTTGAACATCCCTCTCACAATCTGGGACTATTGGCTCATAACTGCTCACCTGCCTGCCTCTGGTTACTCCTAACCACCTGTCTGCCTGTTTGCTCATCCCCTTTGCTGGCTTTCTTGCCCCCAACTGCCCCTCCCCCTTGCTGGCCTGATCACCTCAACTGCCCCCCCCACCAGTTCCCCCACTGTTCCCCCACTGCCAGCATGCTCACCCTTAACTGCCCCCTGCTGGCCCAAACATCCCCAACTTCCCTCCAATCCTGGCCTGATTGCCCCTAACCATGTCTACCTTGCCCTGCCACCATGACTTTGTCCAGAAAGCCATCCAGAAGATCTCCCAGTCTAATTAGCATACCATCCTTTTATTAGTATAGATACTCATGTATTTCTATATATTTTGAAGTAATTGTTTTATTATTATTATTTTTTTTACTTTAGTTTATCAAGCTCTTTTCTATTCATGGGATAAACCATACTTAATCATAATATATTTAAAAATACATTTGGATTCAATTAGCTACAATTTTATTTAATTTTTTATATTTTTATTATGAATAAAATGATCATATAACTGTTTTTTCTTTCCTTATGCTATCCTTTCTCTAGTTTCAATGATACTATAATTAAAAAATAAATTGGGGGACTTTCACCCTTTTAATTTTTCTGGAAAAATATGTTTCAGGCATACATTATTCTCTCTTTTTTTAAATCTGTGCATGATGATGTTTTCATTGATTTTTAGAAAGAGAGAAAGGGAGAGAAAGAAAGAGAGAAATGTAGATGTGAAAGAAACATCAATCAGTTCCCTCCCATATGTGAATCGACCTGGAGATACAGCCTGCAACCTAGGTATGTGCTCTTACTAGGAACAAAACCCACAATCTTTTGTTGTATAGGAAGATGTTCCAACCAACTGAGCCACCCAACCAAGGAAGCACAGACTATCTCTTTAAGGTCTGGAATAATTGCATCATAAAAATTCTCTATGACATAATATTTCAAGAAGACTATATTAAACCATCAGTTCAATTTTGGTGGTTATTTATTTGAGTTTTCTATATTTTTCTTGCACAAATTTGGCATTTTGTGATTTATCCTACCATTATCCATTCCATTACAGTTGTTTGTAACGTTATTTTATTATTATGAGTATATATATATATATCTGTTAACTAAAAGTTCTTATTTTTAAGTGACATATTCTCTTTATTGACAAATTAATTTCTCATAGTTTGTCAATTATATAATACTAGAGGCCTGGTACACGAAATTCATGCTCAGAGAGGGGATTCCCTCAACTCAGCCTGCACCTTCTCCAATAGGGGACCCTTTGCAGGATGCCTGATTGCCATTTTAGGCCTGATCCTAGGAATCAGGTCTACACCAGCAATCAGACATCCCTCTCACAATCTGGGACCACTGGATCCTAACTGCTCCCCTGTCTGCTTGCCTTATTGCCCCTAGCTGCTTCTTCCTGCTAGCCTGATCACCCCTAGCTCTTTGGTCTGCAGGCCTGATGTTGCCCCCAACTGCCCTCCTCTGCTGGCCAATTTGGTTCTGATTGGCTAGTTCCTATGCCAGTGTCACTTTCTAGGCAGCCATTAACTCCCCACAGCAACTAGATTTGGTTCTCATTGTTTGGTTTCTATGCCAGTCAAGGTCTAAAGCTCTGTCTCCTTGATAGGAATTGGCTCCCCACAGAACCCACCTTTGGTTCTCATTGGTCAATTTCTATGCTAGTCAGTGTCAGAAGCTCTGCCTCATAGGCAGCCATTGGTTCTCCACAGCACCCACCTTTGGTTCTGATTGGTTGGTTTCTATGCCATTCAGCATCTCCAGGCCTATCTCTGGGCTTGATCAAAGAGATGGGGCTTAACAGTAGCCCCTGATGAGGCCAGGGGAGAAAGAAAAGCCTGGCTGCTGGCAAAGATAAGAAAGAAAGAGAAAAAGAGAGAGGTGAGTACACTGATCAACAGCTTCCACTGAGGCTGCAGATCAGACCCTGACTCACTTTCTGGGTCTCAGTCATCTGAGCAGTCAGTGTTGGGTCACCAGGCAGCAACTGGGCAACCCAGTGCTGATTTCCAGATGTTCTGCATTTGGTCACAGGCTGGGCCCCTTTCCAAGCCCCCCAGGCTTTAGGCTGGGGAAGTTCCCTCTCCCCCCACACGCCGTTTCTCCAATCACAGGCTCGGCCCCTCTGATAGCCAGCTGGAAGTGACCTGGGGGCCTAGGAGGTTCCTGAGACCCAGGTATGTGTGCAAATTAATTTCCATCTTTGTTGGGTTAATTTGCATACTCACTCTGATTGTCTGTGGGCATAGCGGAGGTATCGTCAATTTACATGTTTCTCTATTATTAGGTAAGATTTGCAAAAGGTTAGATTTTAGTTTTTAAATTTTTTCTATTGTCCTTGTTCTTCATTTAATTATTTTTGTCTCTTATCTTTATAATTTTCTTAGTTTTCAATTTCTTTTTCAAGGTTTCATCTTTATCATATATTTTTTGAAGAATTTGATTATTTTGTACATATAAAATATTTTGGTCATATTTTTTCTCTTTTTTAAAAAAAAATTTTATTGATTTCAGAGAGGAAGGAAAAGGGAGAGAGAGATAGAAACATCAATGATGAGAGAGAATCATTGATAGGCTGCCTCCCCACCTCCTGGGATCGAGCCCACGACCAGGACATATGCCCTTGACCAAAATCAAACTCAGGACCCTTCCATCTGCAGGCTGATGTTCTATCCACTGAGCCAAATCAACAAGGACATTTCTATTTTTGATTATATAAAACATTTTTTCTATACATTTTGCACAAATCAGACTTTATTTTTTCTCCATTCCTTATCATTTGACCCAATGGATTTTTCAAAAATTGTAAAATATTACATATAA
The DNA here is from genome assembly GCA_011751065.1 of Lasiurus cinereus. Classification (NCBI taxonomy): domain Eukaryota; kingdom Metazoa; phylum Chordata; class Mammalia; order Chiroptera; family Vespertilionidae; genus Lasiurus; species Lasiurus cinereus. The sequence continues at coordinate 32,651,661 of JAAGEH010000304.1, forward strand.
AATAGAAATACACTCTTCTTGCCTCTTCAACTTCTTTTAGTAAATAGTAACTATTTCTTTTATTTAGAATACATCAGCCTATTTGCATTTGAAAAAAAATAGTACATAGGTATGGATTCTATATTTTTACTTAACTTAATCCTTCTACTGGTATTAATTTTCTAATATCTTCATTTAATGCACTCTACTTAGCCTTCATAATTAGAATTTTACCTAATACTCATTTTTGTTATGCATACAAGGGAAATGTCTATCTAATTGACAATACAAATATACTAGTTAAAATTAAGTTTATCTTCAAGTAACTGGGAACTGGAAGTAATCATGTATTAAACAAGACAAAAGTTGATTTCTCTTTTGAGCACAAGTCTAGATACTTGGCCAAGAATTAATATAACTCCGCAATCTTCATGAACCCTGTCTCCTATTTCTGCCTTGCTGTCATATGAGTTTCTATCTTAAGGTCAAAGTTATCTGGTGTCAGTTCATTCATCAATGAATGATGCTGTTATAATCAACTAATTATTAATAACAGGAAAGGAGCAAAGTGAAGATAAAGAGAGACATGTCTAACAAAGCTGGGGTGATGTTGGGAAGGCACTTGCTGTCAGTCCCACCTGGGAACAGGTCATTGGTCAGAATGGGCATGGTCCCTGTAAAGGTAATAAATTTGGGATATTTAATCTCCAAAAAAAGAAATTCACTGTCTTTGTTTTACTTATTTCTCTAATGCTCTTAGAACTCTTATTGCTCAGGACCTACTCTCCTGTATTCACCCACATGGCCCACAGCATGTGAACCCGCACACAATGGACTAATGGACTGCTGCTAGCCTGATGCTTAACTGGACCCAGTTCCAACATAGAAAGAAAACTGTGGACACTGGTTTTGCTTCTAGCTTTACTGAAACCCCAGCTACACTTCTTCTATGACTAGACCAAGAGAAAAGGAACTTTTTTTTAAAAAAAAGAATTTTTTATTGTTGAAAGTATTACATCTGTCCCCACTTTAGAACACAGAGATTTAATTGCAAGTAAATAAAAATCATGCATTCTCCCATGCTAGTCTCAGAAAATTATTTTTCTCAGGATATCATAAAGACTCTATCCCCAGCATCCATAAGGAAGAGGACACCCCAATTTCTCCAATAACACCAGCATGACACAGAAAGGAGAGATAAAGGAAAGGAATATATTCTTCAAGGGTACTTTGCAGAAGCTAAAACCCCTCTTCCCTTACCTTGCATAGACAAAAACTTAATTGCAATTGTAGCTGCATAGAAGTGCAGTCTTTCTAAATAATTTCAGCTAAATATAGATAAAGGTGAGAATGGACATTGGGAACAAATAGCATTCTTTGACATAGTAAATGCCCTTCAATACAATATATCTGCATTAGTCTCCTACTGCTATTGTAACAAATTACCACAAATTTAGTGGCTTAAAAAAACACAAATTTATTCTTACAATTCTTTAGGATAGGAGTAAAAAGAGGGTTTCACTGGGCTGAAATCAATGTGTTATCAGGACCACATTTTCTCCAGAGGTTTTAGGAAAGAATCTGCTCCTTTGCATTTTCCAGCTTCTAGAGATCATCCACCTTCCTTTCAGCAGCCCCAGAAACTCTGTTTCTGTCACCACATTGCTTTCTCTTTGTCTCTGACTCTCTCCTGCCTCCCTCTTATAAAATTATCATGTTTACATTGGGCCCACAAAGATCATACAGGATAATCTCCTCATCTCTGTAATCTTTAGTTTAATCACATCAGAAAAAAAAAAACACACACCACCAACAACACCTTTTGCCATTTAAAACAAAAACATATTCAAAGGCTGGGGGGATTAGGACATAGGCATCTTTGGAAGCCATTATTCAATCTACTAGAATGTCAAAATTCAGAGAAATATCAATAATATAAAGCATTTTATAATTTATTTAATATTTTTACTTACTTTTCCAAATTTTATTTTCAAAATTTCTGAGTTGAGCAGGACATGATCCTCATTTAAGAATCTATTTAAGGTGTAGAGAGCTTAAATGAATTTTACAAAGTTGCATATTTATTATTGAAGCCAACAGTGAGGTCTACATCCTGCTGTTTAAACACTCCTCCCCTCATGCTTATAAGCAGTGGGGATGTAGAAATAAATAAGTAGGTATTTTCCTAATTCTTTTGAGGGTAGTCATAGGGAGTCAAAATTTCTTGTTGAGTTTCTACATTCTAATTTTTTAGAATTCACAGCTGAATACTGAAAGTCTCTCTCTCTCTCTTAAATTGTTCTTTCCTGATGGAAGGCAGATAGAAGCTGATAAGAAAAGCCACTTTCCTTGCTTTCACCCCCACTATGGAAGAAATGTCCTGTTTTTGCCAAGAAAATAGGTAGTCCAAAGAAGATGTAAAACTTCTGCACACTAGGTCAGGAAATTCCTGCAATGCCAAGCTGTTCCTAATGAGTAGGTCATTGCTTGTGTTAGCCTGTATTGCTGAAATGCAATAAGCTCTGATTGCACCACAAGTACTACTAATAAATGCCCAGCAATGCTCATAGACCTTAGTGGGAACCTGATCAGCAGGACTCAAGTCTTATATTTTCTTTTTGCTTTGATACTGAGTAAAAAGAATAAATTTTGAATTAGGGTTTTCCTCTACCACTAAGACAACATCCTCTTAATTCTATATCCTCTTAATTCTGCCCTTGTAGGATTTCTGATGACCCCATTTGCCATTTCCCTGCCACTGACTTCCACATTCTGTTTTTTCCTCCAATTATTTGTATTCATACTCACAATTTCTTTTTTAATAAAAGTACAACAATGTCCTCTAAATGGCTCTGCTTCTTTAATAATTTACCTCATAACCTCATAACCTGTTTTATTTGTTGTCTTTTAATGAGGTAAAAATTCATGATTCCTCTAAGAAAAAAACAAATGCTCAGATATATCAGCTTTCAATCAAATGATCCTGAACAAGGGAGGACTCTCCTAGGAAAAGTTAGATGCTATTCTGAAGAGATTTTCATATGATATTTTCAAATAGATTTTTTTCACTATCATATTTTCTTTAATCCTTATTAAGTCACTGAGAATTAAACTATTTTCAATATACATAATTACCATGCTATCCATGGCAATTTACAATAAAAATCAGCAATTTTTTCTCACTCTCAAAATGAGATCTTTGAGGATTTTTTTCACACTATGTGTCTTACAAAGAAAGTTCTCCTAACTTTTTTTCCATATTACTTGCAATTTTCATTTAAGACTCTTCTGGGCCATGGGACTCAGCATTTCCATTACAAATCCATAAAGGCAGCCCAGTAATCTTCTCTTGCTCCCAGTACAGGAAGCAGGCAGTTGAACAGTTTGTGACTAAGGCTTTGAAACCTTGACCTACTTAATTAGCCAAGGCATGGAAAAATAAGAGTTGGGACTAGCTTCATTCTTGAAACAGACTCATGAGTTACTGCTTTCTCTTTTTTTAATTTTAGAATTTTTTTTTAATCTGCTGTTTTTAAAAAAAAATATTTATTGTTGAAAGTATTACATATATCCCCTATTTGTCCCATTGACCCCTTTTAGCCCATCCACCGCCTGCCCCAGGTCTCTACCACCCTATTGTCTGTGCCCATGGGCTATGTTTGTATGCATAGAAGTTCTTTGGTTGATCTTTTCCCAAACACCCTTTGCTGCCTTTCCTCTGAAATTCGTCAGTCTGTTCCATGCTTCTATGAATCTGGACTTATTTTTGTTCAACAGTTTATTTTGTTCATTAGATTCCACATATGAATGAGATCACGTGATACTTATCTTTCTCTGACTGGCTTATTTTACCTGGCATAATACTCTCCAGGTCCCTCCATGCTGTCTCAAAGGGTATGAGGTCCTTCTTTTTTATTGCTGCATAGTATTCCATGGCATAAATGTACCACGGTTTTTTTATCCATTCATTTACTGATGGGGCCTTGGGTTATTTCCAGATCTTAGCTATTGTAAATTGTGCTGCTGTGAACATAGAGGTACATTGAAAAGTTAAAGCAGACGGATATAACTGCTCTTTGGTTAAATTAATAAACCAGTGTATCTGCTGAGGCACCTAGTTTAGGTAACAAGGAAGAACTTAGAAAAATCAAGCCATCTTAACCAAAATTTCCTCTTATGTGTAAAACCAGATGACAAACTAACTTTCTCAATTTAAATGTTAAACTTTAACCCTTGCTTTCAATAAATATTCTTGCTTCCCTATGATAGGAATTCCAGTTTACTTTCCTGGATATCTATACAGAAATATTCACAAAGAGGACTGTGTTTTATATTTGACTACTAACCCAGTAGTGATTTAGAGACAGCTTCTGTCAAACCAATTTCAATTGAAATATAAAGTATAAAAATATTTTATATTTTTGATCAGCTCTAAACTTGCATATAGAAGGGAACGTCCTTTATTTCTTCACTCTTTTCTCACCTCCCAGAAGTAGTCTTTGCTCCAGTCACTTATCTTTCTAGAAATTTCCCTGAATACATAAGCCTAATGTTTATGTATTTTACCTCAAAGTTATTATGCCATATGTAGTATGTCCTAATCTGTAATTTGTATTAACAGTATATTTTGAACTTCTTTCCATGTAAATACATACAGATCTATGATTTTCTTCTCAAAGCTTTCATGATAGTCCATTGTTCCTCATTAATAAATAATCACATTAACAATAGCATTAGCAATCATTTTAACTTATGCATAGTTTTTATAGATCTAATGTGGTTTGAGAAGGAAGAAAAATACTGAAGGGAAACAGAAGAGAGCTTGTAATAAAAGCTAAGATAAAGGTGTATTTTATGCCTGCAAGGTAGATTAATCCTATCAAGGAGATTTTAAGGAAGCCATAGCAAGGAGGCATAATTTGAGAAATGAGTAAGAAATTGCCATATAGAAAGGGCGGAAATCATTTTAGTCATGAGCAGAAACATAGAGGAAGTGAAGGGCAGGCTTGATATAAATGTTTGATCAGGGGAGTGTGCTGACTGGGTGGGGATAGAAGATGATTAGCAAAGAAAGTTGTAGAAGGTAATGTTAAAATAAATTTTAGAGGAGAAGTTTAGAAATATAGACTGGGTTCAGGTAGTGCAAGACTCTAATGTTGGGTTTAGGAGTTTGTAACATATGTTGTAGACTGGTGGTTTCTCATGGGAGATGACTTTGTTCCCTATAGGATATTTGGCAATGTCTGAGAACATTTTGCACTGTAACTATAGGGTGAGTGCTGCTGGTACCTTGTGGGTAGAGACCAGGGATGCTGATAAACAGCCTACTAAGAAAAGAAAACCTCTCTCCCAACATAAAGACATACTGGACTCCAAAGTGTCAATAGTATTAAAGGATGAGACACCAAAATGAAACCCAAATTTAATCATTTTGTACCTCATCAGTAAACAGAAAATGTTAAGCATGCAACTATATGTATATATATTATGTACGTATCACTATATAAAGATGAATTAATTAGATATTTTGAATAATTTTATGTATTACTTAATTTTCTTTATAAGTCATATATGACTTTTTTCTCTGCCCAAAATATTATTAAAATTTTATTACATCATTAAATATTAACTAAGTCATTTAGTGTGAGACATTATGAATGAATTTGCTTCATTACTTATTATTTCAGTTGAACTCTATGTCATATAGTAACCCAAAAGTCTGGTTCTCTATTAAATTTGCACTTATTTGGTTTTAACCAGTGATGATGCTGAAAATAACACCACACAAAATAATGTTGATATAAATAGGAAAAAAACACAATTTTCTCTGCTTATTAATTCATGATAATAATTTTTAAATCCTATTCATCAGTTTTGTGAAGAATTTGTTGAATTGGGTAGTAAGTTTCAATCTTTTATAACAGTAATTATTTATTCTTCCCAGTTGATCAGAATGTCTTGTATTCTTATCCTAATAACAAGCAGTCCTAGCCTAGTAAATTTTTTTATTTTAGAAGGCATTTTTAACACATTAGAAAATCCTTTTATCATTTTTTAAAGTTTTAAAAAGGACAGTTTCTTTTCAGCAATAAAATTACATATGGGCAGATATATTTCTAAATATTTCTTTTCAAAATGCCTTCTAGATAGCATAACTTCTTTTGAAAAACATTTATTGTCTCATTCATTGTTAATTAATAATCTTTACTTTTTGAGAACAAATTAAGTATTTTATTCTTTTAATGTCTGTTGGGCAACAAAGTTCTGAAAACTAACCAACTTAGTAGAAAGGATTAGTATATTTGTAAACTAGACTTCTTTAGAGAAGAACTGCATATCTCTTTCTTAAATTTTATAACTGTTTTAATGCTCTACCATGAAATAGCCAACCAATCTTTGTATTGTGTATATAATTTGCATTTAAATCTCTGCAAAATGCTTTAAAGACTGTTGATAATTTAAAAAAGAATGAGCACCTGCTATATAAACCCATATACTCTACAATCTGCTGAAGTGAATGAAGATATGAGGGTTTCATGTGAATTATATTAGATGCTCTCTTGGGATAATATTAGGAAATTGGGAATGATGGAATTAATATTAGTAATATTTCATACTTATAAGTGTTTTTGGACAAAAATAAATAGACATTATGATAGTTTCTTCTGAACTCCAATATATTATTTTGTGTGCCCTCTTCTCTGGGAGACCCCCTCAAATAGAACACTGAAAGGTTTCTGAGTTTGAGAGTGATAAAATTAGAATAGTGCATTAAAAAATTAACAGGGGTGGCTGACCATTAGTCAACATATTTATCAAGGCTGTGCTTAGAATGGATTTTAGGGAAGGCAGAATAAAGCAGAAGACTGGTTAGGAGGCTTATAAGGTAGCCTTTAGAGAGACTGAGAGACAAAACCAAGATAAGGTTTATTTTGACAGGCTTTGTGGAGACTGAGTCAGTAATTACATGCCAATGAGAGTAAAAGAGTGGGGAGGGCTAGAGAGAGAGACAAAGAGAAAACTGAATGTCTTGGAGGAAAATGATACTATCCATGGAAAAAAGAAATGTAGAATAAGGACTAGGGTTTTGTCATTTTGGGGAAAGCAAGAGAGGGTGAGTGTTAACTTTTTGCAGTTTTGTCACTAATGGTCATCTTTCTGTTCTGTTGCAGTGTTCTTTGCCTCAGTAAATAAAAGTGAAGAAACTGAATGCTTACCAATATACCGTAGTTGTTCTCTTTAAGTCATTATTGTGCAACATTATAGCTGATAACATCAATTAATTTTGAAGAAAAGTTTCAAAAGTTTTTCAGGGGAAAACAAGTTTTTTTTCTTTGCTTGTTTGTGTTTGTGTTTTTTTGTTTTGTTTTGTTTTGTTTTTTTGTTAATCCTTGTCGGAAACCAAATATTGTTCTCACTAAATGGATGTAAATGGGAAGCCAGAAGGCTGGCCAACCTTAATTGCTCTGAAAGGTCAGAGCTGATTACTCATTGTTTAGTTGAAACTATCTGTTTGTATCATATTAATTTCTGTTATCTCCTGCCTAAAGGCTAGAGGTGTGTCCCAAAGCCTTAATAAAAGGGAGAAAAAGGCCAGAGCAAATGGCAGTCCTTTCCACTAGAGGAAGGCTCCCGCCTGGCCCCCCAATATCACCAAATTTATGCTTTCTAGTCTCTCATTTCGTTTGCGTGCGGCCTCCTTCAGAACCCGAACCCTGACCCGGGAACCCTGAACCACGCGGGACGTGGAAAGAGGTTCCCACATCTGGCGCCTGACCGCGGGACGTCTGGAGAAGGTATTATTCGCCTAAGAGCGAAGGAAGGAAAATTCACCAAGGAAAATGGTGAGGGAAGATTCACCTAGGAAAAGGTGAGGGGAATTCAACGTACGCAAAGCCCACGGATTAACTGCAGAGTCGCGATCTGTAAGTAGGGTGGGAACGTCTTTTGCAGCCAGGCTAATGGGGAAGAATTCGGCTATAAATATAAAGTAAACTGTATTATAGACTTTTGGTTTGCAAGCTTAAGTAATGTGGTTTCTTGTTCAAATTAAAATCTTAGTTTGCATTTGGAATCTGAAATCTGTAATAACTGAAACTCCACTGCTGAAACTGCCTTTGGTGTGGAGAAATTCAAAGGTCGCAGGAGAGGGCAAGGCTCTCTGCTCTCCTGCAATGAGATTACTTAAGGTTTCACTTAAAAATTATAAGAGAAATCACAGGGAAATGCTAATCTTGGCCAAATTAGGTGCTAGTTATTACTTCGGAAAGCGAAAAAGAAAGAAAAAATTTAAGATCTGTCTTTATCTTTTAAGCATGAAAAGAAATTAGGCCAGATCTGTTACTGATGCTTTCCCCTGAAGTAAGCAGGATGTGGAGGAAGAGAGAGAGATACTGTGGCAATCCAGTATGAAAGTCCACTCTCCCAGTATACTAATCTAAAGAGTCCTTTCTCGCCATGAAAAAGTTTTAAAAATTTAGAGATGTGTCTGGAATTTCTGTACTCGTGAGGAGAGAAGCCCGGCTTAAAAAGAAATGCGCGCAATTGTCCACCTTTTTGGACATATTAGACAGGGTTTTAAGCTGGAATCTCTCCGCAAAAGCTGCAGAAAAAGAAACCCCAGAACTGGTCTTTATTTTTTAAGAAAAATGGTGTAAAGGAACCAAAAGGAGAAGATTTTGTGTTATTAATCAAAGTTTTCAGCTAAATGCAAATTAAATTGGGAGAAAATAAAATAAACTTTCTCTGATAATTAGGAATTCAAAATACATTGTTGATTGGTCTAATAAAAAAGGATTAATTCTGTGATTCCCAACTGACAGTTTAAAAATATAATTGATATCTTAAGATAATTATAAAAAACATTATAATCTTTAAGTCATATATCAATATATATATTTGATGGTTTTTTCCATGTTAAAACTTCAAGGCTTTAACAGAGATGATTCTTGTAACTCTCCATGGGCCCAGAGTAATACAAGAAATTTGTTCTCTCTTTTTAAAGGACATCTTCTTAAATTTAACCGATCTAATATACTTGAAATTTCATGGAAAGCTTTATCAAATAAGAATTAATAACTATATTTTAAATGTTGTGAAGGTTTTGGCCTCTAAGAAGGAAACAAGGTAGCACTCTAGGGAGAGGCATAAACACTCAGCCTCTGAGAGATCCAGTCTCTCGGTGTCCTAGATGTCAGAGAGGTAACCATTGGGCCAGACAGTATAAATCAAAATTTCATAGAAATGGGCAGCCTCTAAATCACGATACAGGGTATAGTCAACAACCGCCGGGAAATGGCCAGAGGGGTGTCCCCTAGCCCCGTTATTAATAGGGAAAACCTGCCCTGCAAGGCCCACAGTGGATTCCCTCATCCCAGCAACTCCAGGAAGCACAGGCCTGGATCTTAACAGCACTATTGCAGTCACTTTGACTCCTGATATTGCTCTGCAAGCTATTCCCTACAGGAATTTGGGGTCCTATGCCACCGGGAGCATGGTAAAGAGGACGGTACAGACATCTAAGAACGTACTTCTTGCAGTACCAACAGTTACCAGCTGTACGGTGATATTACCTGGGGCACATGAGGAAGTATTTTTGACTTATATTCCTGACCCTTCGTGGGTAAGAACCGTTAGGTGTACTGATTCCCCTCTTTCTTGTAGTCTCTAAGAAGGGCAAAATTAAGTAAATATTTCTTAAAATTCCAACATTAGAATTTAAAATGACAAAAAGCCCAAAGCCACCTGTATTCTTAAGCTAGAGGCGGGGCAACATTTGTGGCTTGTGAATCAGACATAACCATTTACTAAATTTGCTTTGCTTTTTAAATTGAGATACCTACTTTAATGAATAAATTAGCTTTTTTAAATAAAAATCAGTTTCCAGCTAAATACAATATTTTTGTAAGCAATTTGATTAAATATTCTAATAAAGTAACTAAGACCTTCTCTATACAAAAAAGAAATTGATAGCCAGTTTAAAATTGAATTGCCATGGCCTAGAACAAAAGAATTTCCTTACATAATATTATTCTACAATGTCATTATAATTTTTTTGACAAATATCCCAAACAAACTTACAATCTAATTCTCTGAATATTTGGTAGCAATTTAAAAAATAAATAAATAAATAAATAACATAAAAGGAATTAAGGCAGTGAGAGGGCACTTGAGCATTCTATATTGGCTTTTCTTGCTCTTTTTGCCAAGAAGGACCCTCCCACAGCTGTCGCCTGAGCTTTCTGTTCATGCTGAGGTTGAAGCCTCGTGTTGGCTGGTACCATGAATCTGTCTCTCACCCAGTGGTGTGAGCTGGGCCCTTCCTGGAGAAGAAACCTGGGTTCCCCAAGATATGTGATCAGTGCTGGGACCCTGCCAGTAGGCGAGGGGATCCCAAGGCAGGTACTGGGCGTGGAGGCCACAAGGGCATCAGCTACCAAGGAGACGGAACTGAACCTCACATCAACCTGCTTGGCCCCGGAGGACGGCTGGTTAGCCAGAGACGGGCAACTGGAACTTATACGTTACACCAACCACCGCCTAAGCCAGGAACTGGGCCTTATGCTGCCCTGCTTTCCAATGACGGGTAAGGTGGGTTGGTACCGTATGGTAGTTCCTGACCTAAGACAGGCACAGTTGCAGAGGGGCCATCAGGAAAAAAACTTGGGGATCAACAGAGGTTGATCCTCACCCCCCAACATTGCAGAGGCTTGAACCTTCACCCCTTCTGAGGGAGGTCTCCTGCCCCATGGCTGCTTCACTTCCCACGTCCAGCTCCCATCGGGATCCAGGTGACAAGACAGAGACTTGGCCCAGCTCCGTTCGGGACACAAATGACAGACAAAGATTTGGTGCAGCTCAGATCGGGACCTAGCAACAGACAGACTTGTCTGACAGCTGCCCTATATTCTAAATCCAACTTAACACCAGGAATGCTCAGGGCCTACTCAAGAATGCAAATAAATCCTTTCCACTAATATTTACAGGATAAAACTAAGATTGTTGTTAGAATATTAAATTTAATAATAAAATAGTAGTTACATTTTCAAATTAATTTAATTGGTTAATTGAAATAGGTGAATATTCAAGAAAATTTAATTGTACTGGAAAACAGTTGTTCCTAAAGTATTAACCTAAATTTCTATTGGTAGTTCATTGCATGGTAAAATTACTCAACATGCAATAAACATAAAGCAGTCATATTTGCATTATAAAAAATTTTCCAAAAGCATCATAATTACATAAAAGGGGGGATAGTACAGTAATATTATGTAAGGAAAAAGCATCCTGTAAGCAAATTACATCTAGAAAAAATTTTTTACTTAACAGCAAGACCCCCATGAAAAACATACATAGTATTAAAATAAGCCAAAGGAAAATCATTTGGGCAAAAATAAAAAGGATCCAAAGTCAAATTTATAGAAAAATTCCTTTACTAACTTTTGGCGAGAATGTTTATATATTTTCAGAAAAACAGCTCCAAGACCATGTGAATTCCTACAACAGAGAATGCTCCAGCTATGAAGACAAGAGGAGAAACAATCCAGAGATGGAAGATGCTGACGACACCTTGCCATCCTAACAGTCAGCAGCTGTGCATTGATGCAGGTTGCCCAGGACCAAACCAGAGAGAGTCGGACCTGCATTGCCACCATTTGTCCACCCTCCAGAACTGAAATATCATTGCTAATACGTATATTCAAAAAACTGCTGGACATTGAAACTGGGACTCAAAGGACTGTTGGTCCAGAAAGATACTATAGACTTATTCATTGACCTCTTAGCATAGCCATTGTTGCTTGTCTTATTTTTTGTTCTTAAGATTTATTTCTAGTCTGTAGGTTTAAGATTTTTTAGAGGAAAAGAAAACGGGGGGGGAGATGTCGGAAACCAAATATTGTTCTCACTAAATGGATGTAAATGGGAAGCCAGAAGGCTGGCCAACCTTAATTGCTCTGAAAGGTCAGAGCTGATTACTCATTGTTTAGTTGAAACTATCTGTTTGTATCATGTTAATTTCTGTTACCTCCTGCCTAAAGGCTAGGGGTGTGTCCCAAAGCCTTAATAAAAGGGAGAAAAAGGCCAGAGCAAATGGCAGTCCTTTCCACTAGAGGAAGGCTCCCGCCTGGCCCCCCAATATCACCAAATTTATGCTTTCTAGTCTCTCATTTCGTTTGCGTGCGGCCTCCTTCAGAACCCGAACCCTGACCCGGGAACCCTGAACCACGCGGGACGTGGAAAGAGGTTCCCACAAATCCTCACTCAGGGATATTTTCCCATTGTTTCTCTCTCCGAATCTGCATCTGATTTCACCATACTATACTTCATCCAGGTTTATATGTTTAAAATACAGGCCTCATCTGGTTTAGGTAGTCTTTATTGACAGAGCACCTTCTGACACCTCTATCAAAGCACATGTCACTTTTGCTTGCAAGTATCTGCTCAATTATATTCTGTTTCTTAGCCAACGAGTTCCAGGAAATAGACCTATCTTCTGTCTTTCTAGCTTCCATTTCTAGCACCAGTACTCACATATAGCATGTGCTCAATAAGTATTAGGAATCTTTGAAACACAACATTACTGAGAAATGACCATGGAAAGATGATGGTAAGAGAGGGAAGTCCTAGTGTTTTCTTTCTCATAAGGGATAGTTAACGTGGGAAAGAACATTCTAGAGTATAAAATAAACAGTTTGGCATCATCAACACATTTTGAGAACTGAAGTAGTTCAAATTCATTATTTGTTAAACATGTTTTTGTTTGTTAGGAGTAAAGCGACTCAATTAGCGAATTATCATTGTGGTGGAGAACAAACTGATGAGGGTATTAGATTACCCTAGTTTTAAGTCAGATCATATTTGATTAGAAAACATCTTACAAAATATAAGTAGACAAAAGAACTCAGAGATGAAACACTGAGAAGATTCAAGTGATGTCTGTCACTCACCTGGCTGAACTGCTTTGCAGATCACTTTTATTTTTTGGATATGCCTTAATGCTTTGTAAATAGATGACATTTTGAAATCGTCAGTTTGAAATCTAAAGAAAGCAGCCATATTTCTAACTTTTGACCTAAAGGCTGGGCATATTGTTAACTACTATAATCAAAATAGTTGGCAATGATTCTCCTTTAAATCACCACTTCATTGTGACGAGAACCTCTTTACTAATGTCATAAAAATAGATGGCTCAAGATGAACAGTGCTCATACCTTGTTTCTTCCCTAAGCTTCAGCTACTTTTATTCTATAGCATAGATATGAGATCCTAATTATGACTCAAAGATTAGCACAGTGGTTAATATATATGGCCCCAGAGTTGGATCCTGATTTAAAGCCCAACTCTGTCACTGCAGTCTTGGGGGAGTGTGTGAACTTATTTAAATTAGAGTTTCTTCCTTTCCAAAATGGGAATAATCATTCCATCTTCCTTAGAGTGCTGTTGTGAAGATGAATAGTGATCATATGTATAATACATGTGGTGTAGTGTCTGCCATGGGGTTTTCAACCTGCTTTGAACCCAGTCAGGGATTCAGCATCTTCACATTTGGTGTCTTGGCTGAGAAAATAAAGTAAGTAAAAAAGGAATAATGATAGAGGTCAAAATAGCACCTATGTTAATTACAGAAGCCAGGCTGGAAGGCATATGTGGAAGCCAAATAAACTTTCTAACCAAACTCCAGAATGAGGCATATTCATTCATCCAGCTTCAGGCAGCACCCACTGTAAGCATATACTCTCAGAGGGTGGTTCTGTGTTCTCAGCCTATAGCTTATGCCCCAAAGAAAGCATGTAAATCAGTTTCAGCATAAGTCAGTTTTTTCTCCAAAGTTGGCAATTTCAAAATGTTTTTTTTTTCTTCTCTCTCCTCCTTCCCTTCTCTCTCAAATAAATTTTAAAAATGGGTTTAAAAATCTTTATTAAAAACAAAAGACTATCTGTGTCAGCAAGGAGACTTATTCTTATTTGATCTGATTTTCTAATGATGATTACTTACTCATTAGACATTATTCATATATGATAGCATACGTGCTTATGACACATTAGATTTGATACCTCAGAAAAGCACATTCACATTTTTTTCACCAATTTTCAAAATAGTCTTCTGGCTTTCACTCAAATTCAGATAATTTGGAGGAGGAAAGATCTGAAAAATCTGTCAAACCTAATTATAGAGCGCAGCAGTCCTCCTAGTAATGGGAGTGGTTTGGTGGTTATTTTTGAAACATGCCTGCACTGATTGAGTTCTTCAAGTACTTCAAGATATTTGCCTTTTATGAACATGGGTGAAATTTTCCTTCTTATGTTTTATATTAGATGAGCACAAAGGTACTAACTGAAATCCAGGAAGATGTGAGATCCTAATTATGATTCAAAGATATACAACATGCATTCAAATGAATACTGTAGCCCTCTCTTCTGCTTACTCCAGTTTTCCATGAAAAAAGTGATGCTATTGGAGCCATATTTTGTCCACTCCTTTGCAAAATGGAAGACTCAGTTGCAAATGATGATTATTTCACGATGTGTTCATTAATGGTTTAGTGTTATATCATTATAGTTTCATGATGTTATATCATTGTTCCCAGTTCCAATGTGAGCGTTTATTATTAGACACTTAAATACAGATATACCATAACATTAACGATTTTTAGAATAACAACATGTGCAAAATAGTCCATGTTTGAGGAGGTGACATATTTGGAACATAGCTTCATTTTTTTCTGTCTAAAATTTCTGAGTTATTTCTTCTCCATTCTTTGCTTTTATGCTGTGTTTGCACAACTTGCACTTATAAAGTTTAAAGATATCTTGCCTCCTAGTAAGATCACACTTAATTCTTCTAAGCAACCCACAGGTTGAGAACTGCTAGCAGGGTCACCTAAGACCATTGGAAAACACAGATATTTAAATGATGATTCATAACAGCAGCAAAATTATGAAGTAGCAATGAAAATAATTTTATGGTTGGGGGTCAACACAACATGAGGAACTGTATTAAAGGGTCGCTTATTAGAAAGGTTGAGAACCACTGATAAGGGATAAATCTGCTGTTGCCATTTTTAAGTACCTTTAAGATTCTCAGATAGAGTCCACCATTATATTTTCCAATTACAAAAGCTATTTCACATTGACAGTATTATCTCATATGCCTTACTTTTCACTTCCATTTGGCCTGGAAAATTTAGCACAGTGGTAAACTTTCTACTAGTATGAACATGTATTGCTA
This sequence comes from Lasiurus cinereus, assembly GCA_011751065.1. Classification (NCBI taxonomy): domain Eukaryota; kingdom Metazoa; phylum Chordata; class Mammalia; order Chiroptera; family Vespertilionidae; genus Lasiurus; species Lasiurus cinereus. Next base: position 32,666,868 of record JAAGEH010000304.1, read on the forward strand.
TTACAATTCTGCCTTTTTTTCTGTATGGAGTTTTTAGTTTATAGGTAATGAAACAGCTTCCTTAGTATAAATTGCATGTTATTAGAATTCAGAGACCATTAGGAGAAAGTGTTACATCACTCTGAAAACTAATGATGGTGGGTGCTCTATCTTTTAAAATATTTAATATTGTGGTTGAGTTATTATATATATATATATATATATATATATACATATATATATATATACAATTGCCAGGAAATGTTGGTGATTTGTCTCACAAGTTAGCTAATGGTTTGCATAGGTGAAGTAGGTCTGAATGTAGAGAAGTATGTCTAAAGGCTAGTGAAACACATCCCAACGGTTATTTAAATCTGGCATTCATCCTGATATGGGAATTTCTTACATTACTTAGCCCTTGAGATTAAAATGCTGATGGTTTCTGATAAAACATACATGAATCAAGGAAGATACATATCAAGACATATCAAGTAATAACGAGTCATTAATACCACTTTTACTTGTTGATCAAATTAGCTAGTTAATCTGCAGAGAAAGAGCAAAGCAAAGAGGGAATTTTCCTTGAGGATTCACAACATAGCTGAGCAGTTAGCTCTTAAGGTTGTAACCATTATGGTATACTTAATGGATAACGTCCAACTATCCTGTGTGCACAATTCTGTGTGCACAATCACTTTGTGCAGTTTTCTGCCTCTTAGCAGTGGTTCCATCCATCTCCTGCTTGGAAAGGAGGAAGAATGTAATTTTCTGATCTAGAAAGATGGCTTAGTCTCAAACCCCAGCTCTGCCACTTTCTCTGCTTTGAGTCTTGGGTAAATCACTTAAACTCGTTAGATTGCATATTCTTTGTTGGTAAAATGCCATAGTAATTGCACCCTTCTCATGCATTGATCGAGAGGATTAAATGAGTTAATCCATGTACACACAGCACAATTCAGTAAGTCCTCAACTAAGAGCTGCTATTATTATTTCATCATGCTATTCCTTGGAAAAATGCAAATTGGAATGTAGGTCAGAGAGATTAATATGTTCTCAGCATATCGATATAATACAATGTCAGCCATAAAAACATGATTGCTTTATAAGTAGTAAATGTGGTGCTAGAATTTAGCAGAAGCGAAGTCTAGTGTAAAATCACTTTTACTGCCCTGAGCATCACTGGATTTAATGTAGGAATTTCTAAATAAGTATTTTTCACTTTTAAAATTATCTTCCTTTTTAAATTTTAATGTTGGGTATGATGTGCTCATGACATGAAGTCTCTTATTAAAAAAAGAGAATATTTTATTCCTTTCTTGCCCTCCCCTGACAAGTATGCTTCTTCAGTTCTGGGGCAAATTTGGTATAAGTTTGAGGAAAGAGCTGTGATATTGTTTATACCTGCCCATTTTGATGTAGTCCTTATGTGAAAGAGTGATAGGAGGCCTTTCACCTATATTGCTGCCAGTCTTTCAACCTTTACATCCCTAAACATTATTCCAAAATAAAAACACTTTTTAAAAAAAAGGAAGAAGACTGTTCAAACAGTGAATTATCTGTGAGGCTCAGCCAAGTTACACCAGCTGCACTGGCTTGGTTCCTACATCTGGGCTCCAAGGCGGGTAACAAAAAAATCTCCATGAACAGTATTTTAAGAATGTTGGCAACACACAGGACAGGGAAATTAAAAAGAACTCTTTGCTGAAAACAGAATTGGTAGAAAACAATTGTTTTCACTCACACAGTTCACCAAGCCATCTAATGGGGCAGCCATTAGAATACAAACAAGTATGCCCAGGGCATTGTCCAAAGCCACCCTGTTCCTCTAGTAAGGGCCAGCGGTTCAGTGACTGAGTTCTTGGAATGAAAAGCAGCAGTGGACTTAATAAAAAACACAAAGCATAAAATGGATTCTCCATGTCAATGTTACTGTTTTCTAGCTTGATGGGAGACATTTTCTAACAGCCAGTATGACATACATGCATATGCCTGCAAGGAAGCTTTAACTGTTTTATCCTGGTTTTCTTGTCCCTTCCTTAAGTAGGGCTGGTTAATTTCTTCCTTGGTTCTCTATGGAGTTTTTTCTTGTTATATTGCTACAAACATTGTGTAGTAAAAGGAAAGGAGGAAGAGTTTAACACAGCTGTACTCTATCTTGTGTAGAAAATACACTCTCTTTAGAAGCAGACTAGGATTTTAGGACTTGTAATTAATTGGTGAAATGTAAATATTGAAGAGAAGAGTATTGTAACATAGTATGATGAAGGCTTCATTATAGTGACTTATTCATATTTTACTTAGAAAGGTCAAATAAACATTATTTTGTCTATGTAATTATTATTAAGGTTTTATTTTAATATGGTGTTATATTTCTCAATTTCAAGAACACATTCAATAGACCTATACCTTACCATCAAGAAGTTTACAATCTAAAGGATATCAAATAACAGAAACTAGACATTGTTCAGTGTATTTAAGACATTTAGAAAACTCACAAAAATAAAATTAAGATGTTAGGGCGCAAATGATCTGAGATAAATATTTGGATCCCACATAGATAGGAAAGGCCTACGGGTGAATGTGAGGAGGCAGAGGTTTTTCTGGTTCAGAAGGACACATGAGATACTAGTAAATGGCCTGAAAAAATGAGATAGAATTACTTTCCAGTACATAAAAGTTCTGGAGCCTATACTGAGATGAGCATGGTGACTGTCAGATAAAGATGTGATAATTTGTGGTTGGGGAAGCCTCTATCTAGTCAGCCCAATGGTACAACGAGGTGGGAAGTAAAGCTCAGAAGTAGCTTTTTTACAAGATGTTTTATAAATGTTATGCAATTGGGTTGTGTAATTGTGGCAAACAATCATAAATCTGGAATCCAGTCTTTGTTCCAGGTGACATAGCTTAAGTGCAACTTTATTATGATAATAATGAAGATAGTCAATGTTAATCTTTTCTGCATTTGTTCTCCAGATTAAGGAAAATGAAAAGTTCTGGGTTTCTATAACCTAGTATATTTCTTATTATGTGAAGGTTATTTAAACTAGTGAGGGTTGTATACCTCCAGAAGGAGAAAGGGAAGCAAAAGAAATGACTTTCCTGTTTCTTTGTATGAGGGATCAACAAACACTTTTTGTGCTACTTGTTTATTATCTCCATAGTAACAGATCAAAGAACTATTGTTCAAGAAAAGAAAGAAATGTTTATAATGCTATTTATAGGTAAGAATAGCATTTTGTACTAGAGGAATAGTTCATTCACTTATACATTCATTTATTTCACTTCATGCATTCATGCCAGTCCTTAAACCTGAAATTGACCTTTGAAGTCTGTCTGACCTATCCTATCTAATAAAGAGGGAGTATGCTAATTGACCCTCATCACAAAGATGGTGGCACACACAGCCAATAAGGATGGAATATGCTAATTGACTGCCATGTCCTCAAAGATGGCACTGCCCACAGCCACAAGATGACGGCCCCCAGTCCCCTCAGCCCTATTGGAGTGACAGGATCCATGTGCCTGCTTCCTGAGTTCCTCAGTACCCTCAGCCCCACAGCTGCCCAGGGCCAGCCCAAGGCATAGGCAAGTTTCAGATGGTGGCTGCCCAGCCACCCAGGGCTGGCCTGAGGTGCAGGTAAGCCTTGGATGGAAGCTGCTCAGCTGCCTAGGGCTGCCCAAGGCTCAGGTAACCAGGTCAGGCAGAGGCTTATGCTGCCAGCAGTGGCAACAGCAGAGGTCTGATGGGGCATCGCCTTCCCCAGATTGCTGGATTGCCTCCTGCCCCTGAGGAGGGCAGTCTGGGCTGAGGGACCCTCCTTCAGTATGATTAGTTTAAAAAATATTACAGTGTCTTCTTCTCAGGTCAGGAATTTATTTTGTTTTTTAAATTTATCTTTATTGTTGAAAGTATTACAAATGTCCCTTTCCCCTTCCCCACTGATCTCCTCCATGGAATTTATAATTTTTGTACTTCCCTGTCTCAGATTTTGATGCAGAAATATTACCAAGTGAATTTATATGAGGGATTTGTTTTCTAGAGTTCAAAATAAATTTGTTTCATCAATCATATCTAATAAAAGAGTAATATGCAAATTGACCATACCTCTGCTACACCCCAAGCCATGCCCACGAGCCAATCAGAGCGAGTATGCAAATTAACCCAACCAAGATGGCTACGGCCACAGAGAAGCAGGAAGGAGGCTTGGGTTGACCCTGGTGATGGAAAATGCCAAGCTTTCCCCACACCCTGGCCTGCCAAGGCCTCCACTTAAGACAACAAAATTTCAATGGCTGCTGCCATGGAGCAAGCAGAAGGCTTGGCTCCGCTCCTGGCTACAAAGTTTCAATTGTAGAAGGTAAATAAATCACAGATACCAGGGCCTCTTCTTGTGGGGCATGGCCAGCCTACAAACCACCACAGGCTTTTCGCCCAGGTCACCCCATGCCCCATGGGAACACCCACCTTGATCCAGACACTCTTCAGGGAAAACTATCTGGTTCCCACCCATGCAGCAGGCCTCTATCCTATCTAATAAAAGAATAATATGCAGATAGACCATCACTCCAACACACAAGATGACTGCTCCCATGTGGTCAAAAGATCCTGCCCCCATGTGGACACAAGATGGCCACCACAAGATGGCCTTCAGGGAAGGGCAGTTGGGGGGTACCCAGGCCTGCAGGGAAGGGAAGTTAGGCATCAATCAGGCTGGCAGGGAAGTGGTTAGGGGGTGATCAGGCTGGCAGGCAGAAGCAGTTAGGGGCAATCAGGAAGGCAGGCAGTTGAGCAGTTGAGAGCCAGTAGTCCTGGATTGTGAGAGGGATGTCCCACTGCCCATTTATGCCTGATCCAGGCAGTGGGACATCCCTCAAGGGGTCCTAGATTGAAGAGGGTGCAGGCTGAGCTGAAAGACACACTCCCCCCCATTCATGAATTTTGTGCACCAGCCTCTAGTCTAAAATAATAGAGGTCTTTCAAGCAGCTCTTCTAATTCTCTATTCCATAAACATTTTTTAGGCAACTCAGAAAGCATCTTTGGTTGTTTTGCTATGTCAACCTATTTCTTTTCTGGCAGAATAAATACACTTTCATCTCTTCTATTATTCATTGTTGTATAGCAAATCAACCTAATCTTAGTAGTATTGAACAATCATTAATATTGTCACTCATAGTTCCAGGGACTGACTAGGCTCAGGCCAGTAGTTCTTGTTCAGAGTCTCCCACATGGTTGCAGTCAGACCATAGCTGGGTCTGCAATCATTTAAAGGCTTCCTCTCTCACATGTCTGACATTTGAGCTGGGAATAGTTGGGGTTCTTCTGGCATCTCTCTCCCTCTTTAGGTGTTTTCCCTATTATCTCTCCATCATGGCAGGTGTAGGATAGCCTGGCAAGTCAGTACTCAAAGGTGTGTGATCTGAGAGAAAGAGTCAGATAGTAACTGTGCTACCTTCTATGATCCACTCTTGGAGGTCAAATAATAATACTTCTTCAGATGTCTGTCTGTTGGAAGCAAATAACTAAGTTCAACCTATGTTCAAAGGGATAGTGATTAGACTCCATCTTTTGAGAAAGGAGTGTCAAAAGAGTTTGTGATCTATACAAAGAATTCATTAGTCTGTTCTCCTGACCCTTCTTAATAGAGACACCAATTCTTTGCCTTAATCACTACGATAAGCACCATATTTCTTCATTTCCATTACAAATATTTTATTAAGCATCTAATTGCAGATGTAAATGTTCTCAGAATGTGTAATACACAGTTCAGGGATAAATGCATAAGTCCTATTTCTGCCTTTTAGAGTTGCACCATCTGTGGAAAATAAAAAATAAAGCACTGATCAAGGCCAATCATCAACATTCAACAAGTCTTTATTGAAGATCTGTTATGTGTCATACACTGTCTAAACTCTAGGAAGGCAGAGATGAATAAGACTCATTTCTGCATTCCATGTACTCACAGTTTAATCTGTTTGATGAAGTAGTTCAAGTAAGAGGTATGTACCATTCTACTGTGAACATTTTCCTCAAGATCTGTAGCAACTTTCATTCTTCAAATCCAGTGGTACCTAGTGGCCAGATCCTTCTTGTAACCAAATATAAGCTTCCTGATACACTTTGTTCAACTGATTTCTTATACACTACTTTCTGGGTTATCTTCTTCACAATTTTTTCTAATTCTTCTTTCCTGCCTCCTTTTTCCCTTAATGTTGGTGTGTCCCAGGGCTCAGTTCTGGATCCTTCTCTCATTCCTCTCTATCCTCTCTACTTGCCATCTTTTGGCTTTTAATGTTATCTATATACACAAGTGATTCCTCAATTTATTTTTCTAAACTTGGCCATCTTATAGGCTTCTCTGTAATCTCTCCAACTACCTTCTATCTCCAATTGACAATTAGACAAACATAACAGTCAAAGCTTAGCAGATCCAAAATAGGACTTTATCACTACTCTGTGTATTCTCCATCTGAATTAAAGAAACCTCTATCAACCATGCAAAAATACATTATTAATAAATCTCTTTTCTTCTAATTACCACATCAAATCCATTAGCAAGTTCTTCTGGTACTACTATCAAGGTGGATCATGACCAGTACACTGTTTCTTACTAATTCTATTGCTACAGCCATCATCTACTTACTATGTTCAGCATCAGAACACAGATATGCAAGATGCTGTTCAATAAATAAATAAATATATGCATGAAGTACAAGAGTTATATAAGCATAGTGTTTGTTCCTGTCATATATGTGCATGGTATTGTGAAGTAAGGAGGGTCATATAGGATGAAAATTCCAAGTAAAGCAGGGTTAAGGAAGGTATTAGTATCCTTTGGTCAATATCTGAGACCTTGTGAATGATAGTGGGCTCGGGCAGCTGTCTGAATTGCAAAGGAATATTTCATAATTCAAATCCTCAACTGAGAAAATGAATAAAGAGACATTTTACTATGAAACAGGCCTTTTTAAAAAGTTTCAGAAAAATTGATGTTAACAGTTGAAGTTGTTTTTTCACCTTTGTCTGACGATTCAAAATAACTTGAAGATTTAAGCTCTTGCTCCCTCTCTCTTCCATGTGAATTTCATTCTTTCTGTTTCCGTAAAACTTATTTTCCTTCTTTCTTGGGTGTTTTGGAGGAACATTACTTTTATTCTCAGTTGTCAGAGAAAAATGCTTTTTTCCCCCAAAAAGTAAGTATAGTTTGTAACTTTTTAGAAAAGTTCCCTGGAAACTTAGTACACTAATAACAGAAAAGAAAATACATGTATGTGTTTTGTTACTTTCATATGATATAATAAAATTCCCCCATTTCTTATTAGCATGTGAATTGGTGCCCAATATTAAAATTTTTATTTTGAAGAAAACTGTGTATCCAAATTATTTTTATTTCCTATGTAGAACTACAGTCAGTTTTCAATCTGTATTGTTAAAAACTTATTTTTTTCTTATTCCTATTTTACTTTTATTTTATTTATTTATTTTTGGTATGAGACATGTTAGCTACACTTATCTTTGCTCTCATGACCTGTTTGAAGCTTCCAAGAGCCTTTACAAAGTTATTATAATTAGCTGGGGAGCAAGGCTGACCGAGTTAAAGAGGTTCTTTTAATTTGGCTCCCCCAAGTGATCTACTCAAATTGCTTTTACAAAAAAGTTCTGGGCATACCTGGGAACTATTCAATTGGAAACAGTTTATCTTGGAGAGTGCCTGTGGGAAGATTAGTCTAGGACAATTGCTCAACTTTTTCTGTGCCCAGTAATGTCTTTGCTTCTTACCTGAAGCAAATTCTTACCAAATTAGGGAGGATTAGATGAGGTGAAGGAAGGTAGTTTAGAGATGGCAGAAACAGAACATCTGTAAAGCCTCCCCGAAAACTAGGTATTTAATTCCTCTTTCCTCTTCTATAGATGTCATAACAAAAGTAATAATAGCACCAGGCTCGAAAAATCACTCTGAAATAGTGACTAGCATATACGTATTCTGCAACAAAAGAACCCAAGGTTCATATTGGGGTATAATTTATTTAAAGATAAACAACTAGTAAATAGTAGAACTGAATTTTAACTCTAGTCTGATTCTTAAGCCCACAAGCCACAAATAAAGACCCTCTTCTTTCCTCCCCGTCTTTTCCTCTCATCCCCCTTTATCTTAGCAAAGCCAACATCCAATCCCAAATGTTTTGTTTTTTTTTCTTTCGGAAGTCTGCGGGGACATAGAGCCAGAGACATTTTGCTTTCTAATGGACTTAGGTAAGCCATCAAAATACAGAATGTGCTAAGGACAGGCCTGGCTACCCAATTATAGTCTCCTTTTAGCTTTGGCTAGAGAGAAATCCCCAGAGCAAGTGTTAAACTTGGTCACCCACGCTACTTCCTTTCTTGGCTGAGAGTCAGGCAGAATGAATTTTGGATCTGGTATAAAGTCTTATTCAGGAAATAATAACTGCCACAGCCCAAGCACTCAGTGTCTCAGCTTTGAAACTGAATTCATAATCATTGCCCAATTTCAGTGGCTTTGATAGGATGTGGGCCTGACTTCAAAATAAACATACCAGGTTTTCCTATTATTCTTAATTTGTGGCATGTTGCCTTTTTTAAATTCTCCCCTGAGGATATGTTTTTATTTATTTTCAGAGAGAGAAGAAAGGAAATAGAGAAAGAAATAGCAATCAATTATAGATCGAACCCATAACCTAGGTATGTGCCCTGACTGAGAATGAACTTGCAACCTTTTGGTGTACTGGACAACACTGCAACCAATGGAGCCACCAGGCCAGGGCAGCATGCTGCCTTTTTAAAATACAATAGCAACTCTCTAAACTAGTAGTTCTTATATGAAAATATTTTCCAAATTAATCTCCTCCTCCCAAATACTTAACAAATCTGTATTGAAGAAACATCAATTATGAAATAATGGTTCTGCCATCAATCATATCTACATGATAATTTTTTAAAAGTGTGATATTATCCTCTGGAAATTTCCCCCTTTTGGGGGAAAAATGAGCTCAAAGTATTATCTATTTTGTAGATGTTGTCACTTCTGGCATGTTGTTAAAAGATATGAAGTCAATTTGTTAAAAATAAATAAATCTTGATTCCTGATGTTTCTTAAACAAATGAAGTCTAATACTTTGTGATATATTGAAAAATTGCAAAAATGAAAATGAAACAAATATATTTCTATTTGAAAAGCAACAAATCAAAAATAAAACTTCAAAACTGAAAGACTCAATGCCCACATTGTTTGAAAACCAGTGGTCTTAAGAAGTACATCACTTAAATATAGTTCACATATTAACTCTAAGCATTAGGAGATAGGAGGAATTAATATTAATCTCAGCAATGGCTTTACTCTTCTATGACACAGACATGAAATAAATTGTGTCTCTTCCCAGTTGGCCTTAGTGATCACCTTCATTTCTAAAATAATAATTCTCCTGCTTATTTATGTGCCAGCATTTCTTCTTCATTTTCTGATTCCTGAGAATAAATCAAATCTCTGTTATTACTTCATAATACTCTCACATTTCACAATTATATGTTTTTCTATCATTGTATATTTTTACAATTTGATTGTGTGTTAGTGACATCTTCTACTCTGAGCTCCATGTGGTCTGTAATGTGGATTTTATTTACTAATCTGTCTGAATCTCTAAGGACAGTGTTGACATAGCAAGTGTTCAAAAAACAGTTGTTAAATAAACTAATTAACCAGTGAAGGAAAGAAGGTGACTATGATTCTTTTTTCATTATCTCCCACTAGACTGAATACAGAATATTTCAAAAATTAATTCAACAAATATTTAGGGATCATGTACTATGTTTCAGGCACTGTTTTAGGGTCTAAGGATAAAGGAATAAAAGAAATAATATGTCTCTCTGTCCTCATGTAATTCATAAGTATAGAGTTAGGGTGGAGGTATAGATATGAAGGGATTCTTTAAATAAATGTTGTACAGATAGTCATTAAAGCTTTTTGGAAAACATAAGGTGCAGTATGAGAGAATAGTGGAGGTCTAATTTAGGATTTAAGGTCGGGGTGACTTGGTACATTTCATACAAGTTGATTTTTTGTGACATTTTTATTCATAGTTTTTATATATTGTTTAACATTATATGCTTCTTTGATTTTTACAGAGCTCAAAATTCAGTGCTAAATATATGAAAATCACTCATTGTATTCTTAATAATTGTTTGGAAATATACTGTGTTCAAATTTTTAAAAACTTAAGGCAGACAGAAAAGACTAGAGAAATCTCTGAGTGTAGACTGCTCAGAACTGAGTTTGGTCAATAATCGAATTCATAGAAGGTTATTTTAAAATGGAATCTCTTGGGAGCTAAGGATAGCTCACTGGATTTATTTCAAGTCAGCACATTACAGGTTGTCTAATAGAACTGTGTTATTATAAAGCAGTAACTTTTCTCCTAGGTTAATGGAAAGTGACTTTTGAAAATGGAATGTTTCAGAGTTTTCTTTAAGAGAACCATATTTTAGGGAAACATGATTTAAGGAACTGAAAATAATAATTTGTTATATTTTCTTTCTTTCTCTTCTGTGTCATATGTTCAGATAAACTTTACAAGAAGACCAATACTGGCCAAGACCAATACTAGTGTGAGAGAAATCAGAACATAATAATTAGAAGAGTTTATTGGAAGGTGAGCTATTCTGCCTGGAGAGATCAGGGGTAGGTTCTTCTATACAGAAAATTAATTTAAAGCTTTCCTTCTCCTGTCTTAGGGGAAAAATATTTCACCATCCCCACAGTCATATCTTAGATTCTGTTACCATAGTGCAAATAAATATATTTTAAGTAGTTAGCCAGAATAAAATACCTTATAATTCTTATTTTTCTTTTATAATTTGAGTTCCTGGAAAGCAAGAAATGTGCATCTTATTAGCTGGTCAACAAAGACTGAAGTCCATATAGATTTTGCATATTATCCTTGAAATTAGATTTATTAGGCATTTTTCTCTTTAGAAGGTTTCAGTTGGATAACAATTTGTAATATTATTGCTCATAAATATAATAATGAAGGTTATACACATAAATTGCTAGTACTGTATAATCTATCAACTATAATTTATCCACTAGAAGGATTAGAGTAAAAATGTATCTCTGGGTAATTTGAATGATGTAATATGGGAGAAAATTTCCATCCTCAAGATTGGGAAGAGATGTCAACAATTCCATATAGGCTTCCAAATCCAGATGACCCAGTTAATTTTATTTCAGGGCAATGAACAGATGGTGAGTGTTCTCTGTCTCTCTGGCATTAACGTGCACTCTATCACCAGCAGACTTAGCAGTGGCAGATGGCAGTTGCATTAGCAAACATTCAGTTCTCTCCCCTAAAGTCTTCCCTTAGGACTGAGGAAGGCCTGGCCATGGCTTACAGCTGACTCACACTGTAGCCACCTCTCCTGAGAATTTCAAACCACAGGAAGCACTCAGTAATGTCAGCTTTCCGGTTCAACATGGCAAGAGGCACAGCTGGGCTTCTTCAAAGGCTTGTGGTAGGTTATTATGGTCTCAGTGTTTAATCGGTCAGTGCCACCCCAGGTCCAACTTGAGCATTTCTATGGGATGAGTGGATTTTTCTCACCCTCTTGTGAAAAGTGCCTGGATATATAAAGGCAACCATTCTTGGCCTCTGGTGGATTTCTCTGGATAGAAAAGCAACCAACCATGTTTAGTAGAGATTTGTCCAGCAACATGAACCATTTAACTCTCTTCTTGAAATTTAGAGTATCTAGACATCATTCTAAAAAAAATAATAATAATAAAAATTAGCCTGGCCAGTGTGACTCAGTGGTTGAGCATCGACCTTTGAAACAGGCGGGGTCACAGTTCAATTCTTGGACAGAACACATGTCCAGGTTACAGGTTCAATCCTCATTAGGGGGCATGCAGGAGGGAGCCGATCAATAATTCTCTCTCATCATTGATGTTTCTATCTCTCTCTCCCTTTTCCTTCCTCTCTGGAAAAAAAATATTTTTTTAAAAAATTAATACCTCCCTTTTGGGAAATCCGGTGAGAATATGTCACAGATGTATCCATGTATTTGTACTTCTATGAAGAACTTATTGGCATTCTAATTGTTGCACATCTAAGATAAGACTAGGCTTTCTTTGTGAACCAACTCTTCCTAAAATCATTCTATTCAAGTCATTTAAGACTATGAAAAGCTGTCTTTGGAGATGAAGAAAATTCAGAGAACCTAAAAGATACCCTTTATTTTATAAAAATGTAGGGTCAAGGAAATTATGTAAGTTAAAAATATAGACAAAGGCTTTATTAAATCATTTGTCCTGTTTTATGGGCACATAATTTTTTAGTACGCAAGATGTCAAATTCTTAACTTTCTAAACATTCCCTTTCAATTATTTTTAAAATGACTGTTGTGGGGTTTTTTTTTAGAGCAGTTTTAGGTTCATAGAAAAATAGAGAGGAAAATACAAAGATCTCTGATATTTTATCTCCCCCGTTGTCAATATCTCCCACCAGAGTGGTTCATTTGTTACAATTGGTGAACATTGACATATGACAACCATCCAAAGTTCATAGTTTACATAGGGTTCACTCTTGGTGTTGTACGTTCTATGGATTTGGACAAATGCGCAATGCCATGTAAACATTATTATGTCATATTGAATATTTCACTATCTTAAAAAAAACCTCTGTGCTCTGCCTGTTCCTCCCTCCCTCACTGGCAACCACTGATATTTTTATGGTCTCCATAACCTTTGCCTTTTCCAGAATGTCATATACTTGGCATTGTACAATATGTAGCCTTTTTAGATTGACTTGTTCCTCCCTTTCAATTTTGATAATTCTTATTTCTGAACTGATCATTGATATGCAAAGGCCAATCAAGAAAAATATGATTTGTGATATAAATTTCATGTGTTCCATAATGCAACTTTTCTATGATCAGAACTGTAATCCACATCAGAAAAGATCTTTTATAATTCATCTCTGAATTAGGAATTAGAAATAATAAGCAATGTAGGTATCTTATTATTATTATTTATTTTAGTTGAAATATGTATTTGTGATAAAAATTCCTTTGATATTATTCCTGGTGACTATTCACTAACTGATATAAAATGCTTAATAGTAAGCCAAAAATCTCTTTTTATCTCAGGCCTTACATTGCTGATGAATGATACATAACTGTCTTAGTAGATCAAATAATAATGGCTTCATTGGTTACATTGCTCAGCTTACATTATAATCTTATTATTATATTAGCTTTCAAACAAAAGCAAATAGTTGCCTTAAATGTATTGGCAGGTTATCAAGCTAATTTAGAATATAGTAATGGGCTAAAAATTGGGAAATATTGGATGCATAGTTTAGGAGAGGCACTCTTTTAAAGTTTAAGCTCATAAATATATTGATTAGGACATAATACTTTTAAAACAGTCACAGCCCATAGGTTGAGAACTACTGCTGCAGAGCCTAAAACCATCAGAAAACACAGATATTTACATTATGATTCATAACAGTAACAAAATTACAGTTATGAAGTAGCAATGAAAATAATTTTATGTTTGGGGATCACTACAACATGAGGAACAGTATTAAGGGGTCATAGTATTAGAAAGGTTGAGAACCACTGTTCTAAAGAAATAATGGGATAGAGATTACTTTAATAAGATAGATGATTACTTTATATCTAGTGAATTTTAAGTATCTTTTAAAATTTGTCTAGGAAGTGAACAAGTGCACCTGGGTTGCTTTTATACACATTTGACTTGATATTGGCCTAGGACATTCCTCTTAGTAGAATTTTGATAAGAGATCTCAGAGAAGCCTGTGATTAAAGGAAAATGCAAGTCTGATGATTTCGTTAAGTACAGAACGCACTCTGGTTCTAGTGATTTCTGAATAGGACTATACTTTAACTATATTCTGATATCTCAGGGACTGCAAGTTTTGCTTCATTTTATTTTATTTTTCTGAATTATTTTTACTATTGCTTCAATATTCTGCCTTGATTTTCTATTGAGGCCCAAGCTTATTTATGTTACTCTCACCAGAATAGTGGTGCCCAATGTATTTTTTCCTATTGGCTTTGGAGGTGCTTTGGAATGTATAAATATTTAAATATGTAGAATCATTGAATTTTAGAGTAGGTATAGACTCTGAATTCATCCTGATGTGGAAAGTATCAAAGAGTTTGGGACTTAAACAAGGTCACAAAGGTAGAATTGAGTTGCATTAGAACCTACGGCTTTAATAGTCAATGAATAAAGCTGCTCTTGGCATGGGTACAACTAAACAGTAAAATGAGCTGTCTACAGAATTCTAGTGAATAAAAGCTGACAGGTGGAGGCTAAGATTTAGTTATCTGCCTCAAATATTTGCCTACAGAAAACTTTAAAAATACAAAGGCAAGAAACTTCTACTATCAGAGTCTTAAAATCTTTCCTGTCATCAAAAACTCTATTAGAAAATAGAGACTAATACTTCCAGCCAGTGAATTTCAACCATTTCCATCTCATGGCACACATAAACTAATCACTAAAATTATGTGGCACCCCAAAAATATATTTTTTGCTGACCTGACAAAAACATAGTTATAATTTTGATTCATTTACACCAGGCAGATATTGTTTTGTTGCTTGTTGTCATTTTTTTTTAATTTGTCTATCTAAGAGAAAAGAGGTCAGTGCCCCTCACTAAATAGTTAGTTATTGCATCTTTTAAAAATTATTGCTGCACACTGGTTGAAAATCATTGCTTTAATCCACAGTTTGCTCTTATATCATACTAGAGGCCTGGTGCATGAAATTTGTGCATGGAGGAGGTGGACAGTGGACAGTGCTTACTATTAATGCATTGGGACCCCTTGGGGAATGCCCAACTGCCAGTGGGGTTTTTAGATATCAGGCCTAAACTGGCAGTTAGACATTCCTCTTGCGATTCCCCTTGCAATCCAGGACCACTGGCTCCTAACCACTCACCTGCCTCCCTGCCTAATGCCCCCAACTGCCATCCTCTGCCAGATTGGTCATCCCCAACTGCCCTCCCCTGCCAGCCTGGTCACATCCAACTACCCTCCCTTGCAGGCCAATTCACTACCAACTGCCCTCCCTTGCTGGCCTGGTCATCCCCAACTGCCTTCTCCTGTGGGTTTGGTCACCCCCAACAGTCTTCCCCTTCTGGCCCAGTCACTCCCAACTGCCTCAGCCTTGGCCCCCACCACCATGGTTTTGTCTGGAAGGAAGTCAGACATCCAGAAGATGGCTGGTCAACCCAGTATAATTAGTAATTACCCTTTTATTGGTATAGATAGTGTATCATTGTAAAATTCCTTTGCTGAATATGAGAAATATACTTGTATGGATCCTGGGAAGCATCTTGGTGATAAAAAGTACCAGGGAGTAGCCCTAATTCAAATGATAAAATATCAAAAGGCGAACTTTGCAAATATCATAGTTTTCCCCCAGTTCCTGTAGCTAAGGTCTGTGGTGGGTGAATCTTACATAATAATAGACAAACATGTAAATTGACCATACCTCTGCTATGCCCATAGCCAATCAGAGTGAGTATGCAAATTAACCCAACAAAGATAGTGGTTAATTTGCATACACAGGTGACCAACTCCTGGATCCCAGAAACATTCTGACATCCAGGTCACTCTGAGGTAAACCCCCCATGTGCCCTGAGTAGACTGGGAAGGGCCTGAGCCAGGGGGCTTCTGGACAGGGCCAAGCCTGCAATCAGAGCTGAGGGGCAGGGGTGGAGCCAGTGATTGGAGGGAGCTGGGAGTCCCCTGCCCAGGACTAAAATATCAGCCAGAGGCTTTAGACCTGGGCAGGCCTGGGCAGGGGTGGAGCTGGTGATTGGAGAGAGCTGGGGTCCCCTCCCCAGGCCGAAAGCATTGGCCAAAAGCTTTAGGCCTGGGAAGGCCTGGGCAGGCCTGTGTAGGTGCAGAGCCGGTGATCAGAGCGAGCTGGGGGGCCCTTGCCCCGGCTGAAAGCCTCAGTCAGGATAAAAGAAAGAAAGGAAGAAATGAAGAAAGGAAGAAAGGAAGGAAGGAAGGAAGGAAGGAAGGAAGGAAGGAAGGAAGGAAGAAAGAAAGAAAGAAAGAAGAAAGAAAGATCATATCCTATGAAAGACACATCTTGAAAATGCCTAAAGAAAGTTGTCATTATTTCGTAGTGAAGGAATTGGAGTCCATGTTGATGATAACACCTTGTTGATGGTGACTGGCAGTGGCTGCAGCAGTGAGGTAATAGGGCTGGTGCCTTCCCCTGATCAGCCCGGTCATCTCCCACAGAGGGAGGCCAAACTGCAGCTGTCAGTAGGACATCCCCTGAGGGCTTCCAGTATATGAGAGGGTGCTGGTTGGGCTGAGGGACCTTCTATCCCCCAGTGCACAAATTTCATATATAATAAAAGGCTAATTTGCAAATTGACCAAACAGAAGAACAACTCATTGCTATAATGGGCACTGACCACCAGGGAACAGACACTTAGTGCAGAAGCTTTTCCCTGGTGGTCATTGCTCTCCCATGGGGGGACATTGTCTAGCCAGAAGCTGGGCTAATGGCTGGCAAGTACAGCAGTAATGGCAGGAGCCTCTCATGACTCTGTGGCAGTGTCAAGGATGTCTGACTGCTGGGGAATAGGCCTAAGCCATCAATCAGACATCCCCCTAGGGCTGTTGGCTTATGAGAGGGCACAGGCCAGGCTGTAGGACCAGACCCCGCACCCCCTCTGCCCCCCAGGGTGCACAAATTTCGGGCACTGGATCTCTAGTAGATGAATAAAATTTCTTACAAAATACATAGTAAAATATTCCAGGTACCCTGCTAAATACCGGTTGTTACACTATTTCATTTTTATAGTGACACCCTGAGGTAAGCACTGTTATCACTCCTATGTTATAAATGGACTAACAGAGAAGTTAGGAATTTTACCTAAGGGAAGTTAAGAATTTTACCTAAGGACCTGTGACTGATATTTGAGGCCAGGTCCATCTGAAGCCAAAGGTTCTGCTCATAGTAGTTGTTTTACAGATTGAGAGAAAGAAATGTAGGAAGGCATGCCATGTAAGGATCTGGTGAGTTTCAGAAGGTGAAGATATTAGTTATATAGCTGTGTTGAAGCCAGCTATAAGGAGCTCTCAAAAGCTGATTGTTAACTATTCAGGAAATTTGCAAGCTGATTGTTAAACTATTGATAGCATGAAATCAGCTATGGTAGATGTGTTTACATCTCAGATATCAGGGTTTTGTTTCCACAGAATTGGTTTCCCAGCACACCACAACCTACTAGAATATTGGATTTAGCACACAGCATACATAAAGAGAAAATAGTAAGAGAGGAAGATAGAGACATACATTAAGGTCAGTTTGCAAAGAGCTTAGGTAAATATGAGCATTGCTATGTTACTAAAATTCAAATCCGATTATGTCACTTCCCCACTTTCATTCATAAACTTTCATCCACTGTCAGCTGGAACAAGATCTGGACTCCTACCCTAGAGAATGATGTGTGCTTTCTCTTCAACCTTGTCTCTGCAGTTCCTTCTCTCTCTTGATCTCACTCCCTCATCAAGCTACAGCCACAATGCTCAACTCATGTCAGGTTCTTAATAAGCCAAGCTCTTTTCAGATTTAGTCCTTCACATTAATTGTTCCCTTTACCTACTACTGTAGTTTTTGCATAGGTATATCCTTCAGGTCTCACTTTATATTTCACTTCCTAAAAAGGCTTTTCTTGACTTCCAAATCTAAAGAAGCTACTTATTCCCTCTGTCACATCAATCAATTTTTACACTCTGCTTAGCCTATAATAGTGTGGGGTGAAGGTTAAATGCCTAGCCTCTGAAGTCAGGCTGCTGGGGCCTACTATTTCTTCACCCCTTACTTGCTGTGGGACTTGATAAGTTGCTTATCTTCATGAATCAATTTCCTATTTGAAAAATGTGATGTAATTATTTCCTTTTCACGAGGTTTCTATGGGACTTAATATGTGGAAAAGAGTATAAATTGCATGAGAAAAAGAGCAGCAACTGGCCCATAATAACACTTAAATATTGTAGAGATTCTTATTACTGATAATGGATACTTATTGATTTGTTGTCCAATTTTCTCGACTAAAATATAAGCTCAATGGGGGTAGGCACCTCAACTTTCCAGATTGCTTTTGATTCTTCCCATCATAGACTTCTAGAATAGTAACTGGCATATGATAAGCAAGAGGGCAAGGGGAGGTGGCATGAAAATGGGCATTTAGGGTTCCTTGTTTGCCTTTCTGACTTCACTCAGTATTCTGTGTCATTGCTATTTCTGAATATAGAAGACTGAAAACAAGCCTGTGTATAGCAGCAGTCCTAGTGGGGATGAAACGAAAGAGTAGACTTCATCCTCAGAACATGCTGGCTCTTAGGGAATGTGGGCTCAGTATTGTCAGATCTTTTATTTATTATGAGAAGACAAAAGTGTGGATAATTTTTAGTGTGAAATTTCAAAAATTTAAATGTTTCAAACAAATTGAAAGTTTTATAAATTACCTTTGACTACATACACTAGGTATACAGGCTAGGCTTAGTCAAGGAGCGACCTGTGATCTTGAACTTGATCTCTTTCTTTAAAAAAAAATATTTTCATTGATTTCAGAGAGAGGAAGGAAGAGGCAGAAAGAGAAAGGAACATTGATGAGAGAGAAATATTGATAAGCCTCCTGCATGCACCTACTGGGGATTGAGCCCACAGCCCAGGCATGTGCTCTCACCGGGAATGGAACCAGTGACTTCCTGGAGCATGGGATAGTGTTCAAGCAACTGAGCCACACTGTCCAAGCTGAACTTGATCTCTTGATTTTTTATTGTGATGTCAGTGTCTTCTTCTTACTGTTTGACATCTGCAAGCAAACTACCTGATGACCATACTCTGCAGTGACATTTCCCTGAGTCTCAATACCTGGTATTGTGTACTCACCAAACATACCCTCCCTGAAATGATGCCCTTTGGTTTGGATCCTGTTCCTTAAATTTAATAGATTATTCACTGGAGAGTTATGTGGCTGACACCATGGTAGGTGGAGTATGCCATGAGTGTGAGGATGGGCAAACTAGGTCTATTGTTTAAAGGTTTATTATTAAAAAAGAAAAGAAAAGAAAGAAAAACAAAGGTGTCACTGAGGAAAAGGACTTTTATTTCTCATTTCTCTCCTCCCTCATTTGTCCTTTCCTCTGCCCTATTGTGACATTAGTCTAATGACTATCCTAAGTGCAAATGTTTGCTCTGAGTGATTTTAAGAGAGTTACTATGACACTAATCACTTCCCAATGTTGTCAGACAAGGACCAGGACCAAGGGAGGTCTGCTGCACTGGTCTGGAAATACGTTCTTGCTAAATTGCAGCACAAGCATTTCAGGTACTCTGGCATAGGAGGATTTTAGGTATAGTGGCAGAGTGAATGGAAGGGCGTGCAGGGTGTAGGTGTCTCTGGCGAGGCTGCCCCACTGCTTCATCTATGGCTCAGTTCTTACCACTGAGGAAAAAGCCTGGCCTCTGTGATTGCAGGCCCACACTTATCCTCACAAGGCCCACGGGGAGGGCCAGGTCGCAGGACCATTAGCCCAGCATATGAGGTCTCAGTAGCCTGGGTTAGTCTGCTCCGTCCAGTCCACAGTAAGCACTGGCCTAACAGGAGGAGCTGCCGTAGGGGCTACCCGCAGGGCCTGTGTTAGGTTTCCTTATATATCCTCGGGTTTGGGAATAAGTAAGCTTCCTTTCAAACTACCCCATACCTTTCCTGGACTTTTCAGAGTTTTGAGCCCTTATGTAATCCAATCCTTTCCCAAACTAGTTTGCTCCCCTTTTTGTTGCCATTTTGGCTTCTATTGCACATGCCTCATAGTTTTGCTTCTTCCTCTGACTTCTACTGCACATGTGCCAGGGGAGGAATTCCCCCCTCAGTTTCTATCTCTCCCGCTGGTAATCCAGGCAAAAGAATCAGATATTCCCCAGGGAAATCGGAAAGCTGGTCTTTCTTGCCTGCTCAAGATTAAAGTCCCTTTGGCTGAGGATGTGTCTGTCTCTTGGGATGTCTGTGAAGCTGTAACTTCCTAGTTAATCTGGCTTAGTTAGGTGTCTGGCTCCCTTCTCTTTCATTAATTTCTAAATAGCTACCTACTATAATACTAATGCATTTTTTCTTCTCACAAATATTTGGCTGAAGGAAGGAAATAATCTAGAACAGTGGCGTTTAACATTTTTTTTGTATCAATAAAAATAAATAGGAGTTATGTTCTGAATCTGTGTTCCCTTAAATTCATATGTTGAAATCTTACCCCCCAAGGTAATAATATAAGGAGGTGGGACCTTTGAGAAGTGATTAGATCCTTAGAGCAGAGCTCTCCTAAATGGAATCAGTAACCTCATAACAGAGTCCAAGAAAGCTCCCTTGTCCCTTTCACCATAGGCAGTTGTAATGTAAGGATGGCCATCTAAGAAGCTGACCCCCACCAGACACCAAAGTTGCCATTGCCTTGATCTTAGACTTCCTTGTCCCCAGAACTGTGAGAAATAAAGTTTGTTGTGTATAAATCACCAGTTTATGGTATTTTGTTAAAGCAGCCTGAATAATAGGCACCTCTCTCTCTCTCTCTCTCTCTCTCTCTCTCTATATATATATATATATATATATATATATATATATATATATATATATAATGTTACATTTAATCTAGTGTTCTATTGTGTTATGCCCATTATAAAATGCAAGTGAAATATCAGTTAAAATAGAGAGGTAAAAAATGGGATAATCTTCATTACTTTTTTTATACTCCAAGGGGAATTGCCAAGTATATAATACTTCATGGGTGAACACAGCCCTGATCTAAGGACGTATCAATCTTTAAAGAGGATCAGCTTTCCCAGACCAGTGAGTGAGTGGTTGTCCTGAGGTGCTCTTTCTGTCAGTTTTACATTGGAACGCTGTCAGGATGAAAGTGCTCTGGCATGGTCTCAGCTGGGGCTTCACTCTGCAGCACATCCACTGGGAATCACAGTAGGTCCCTGGGGCAAAACAGCTACTTGTTGAGCCTTTCCCCCGAAACTTAGGAGCTTATTTATGTCTCTCTTATCTTTGGCTTCTTTTCTTCATTATACCAGGTTTGCGCAGATCACTCAAAACATAGCAAGATGATGGCAGCTGTGTACAAGTCTCACTCAGGGCAGAAAAGGTCACTGTCAACCCCCAAACACCAAATCTGCTATCTGAAGGCAATCTGAAGAGTTAATGTGCTCACTAGTAATTTGTCCATTGAACCACAGTGCCCATTTCTAGGCTATCCTGCCCCTTATGGGAAGAAGGAAGTTTGATTAGCATTTCTCGATGTTATTGAGGTGTTTGTTTTATTCTCAGGATTACTGGGTTTGTAATATCTGAGCTAAACCATGATGCCAGGAACAAGGTCAGAAGCTTCAAAGTCTGAGGCTCATCTCCCTCAGCCAAAACTCTAGGGCAGATTTATTGTAACAGCTGATCAGAATTACAGGACTTGTGAAAGGTCAAGGACAAAGAGCTAAACATGCACACCTGTTCCATGATAGTACTGTATTTCTAGGAAACTGGAAAAACAACACATTTGTAGAAAATCCCAACAGTAATTTTAAGCATGATTCAACTGTGATTGTAGAAGAAGGTATTTGCCTTCTTCCTTAACATTCCTTTTTGTACAATGCAGTTCTACAGTAAAGCCATTGCATCCCTTGGGGTTTTTAAACCTAGGCAAAAAGCTGACCTGATTTTTATTTTATTTTACAAAGAGTACTTTTTTCGTACAATTTAAGTTTGTGGTTAATCATTGGAAATGTTATTTCTGTTATGTGCTGTCTGACTGACACCAATCAGAAAAGACATATGCACTCCTATGTTCATAGCAGCACAATTTACAATAACTAAGATTTGAAAACAGCCTTATTGCCCATTAGCAGATGAGTAAATTAAAAAACTATGGTATATCTACACAATAGGATACTATTCTGCTATAAAAAATAAGACATTATTACCATTTACAACAGCATGGATAGAACTGGAAAGCATTATGCTAAGTGAAATAAGCCAATCAGAGAAAGATAAGTATCACATGATCTCACTCATTTGTGGAATATAATGAACAACATAACCTGATGAACAAAAACAGAACCAGAGTCATATAAGCATGGAAAAGATTGTCCCACCTATGAGGTAAGATGGGGTTTGAGGGGATAGGAGCTAATATGTATGCATGCATATGAACAAAACCAATGGACCCTGACAGGGATGGGGCAGGGTTGAAAGCATGTGCAGGGGCTTGGAGATGGCTGGGGAGAAGTTATTGGGGGGAAAAGGAGACTTATGTAATACATTAAACAATCAAGAACTTAAATTAAAAATAAATAAATAAATAAAATACAAAAGAAAGAAAAAGAAAAGCAAGAATCAATCCCAAGTACTCTCCTGTCTTTTTGTCATTAAAAATGCCTTCCACTTGTTTTTGTATTTTATCCTCAGCTTAGAAAGAGGGAGGGAGGGAGGGAGGAAAGGAAAGAAAGAGAGAGAGAAAGAGAGAGAGAGAGAGAGAGAGAGAGAGAGAGATTGAGATATTGAGATCTGAGAGAAAAATAGTAATTGATTGCCTCTCATATATACCTTGATTGAGAATCAAACCCGCAACCCAGGCATGTGCCCTGACCTGGAATCAAACTGGCAACCTTTTGGTGCACAGGATGATCGTAATCAATTGAGCTTCTCCATCACAGCTATCCTCGGCTCTTTTAAAATTACATTTCATTAACTGAAATAATCTTCTTTCTAAACTTATGAAGGCATCCTGAGTTGGACAAAGCCAATCTATGCATTCCTCTTAGTAAACTGTCAAACCTAATCATTAATGTCCCTGCTGTTTCAATCTTAATTCCTCAACGACAACTGTGCATGCATGTGCTATGAGAAGAGACAGCTGGGTGAAGTGTCACATTTTGACAAATATTTTCAATGGTTCAGTGTCATCCTGGAGAGACACAACAAATGGCATTCCACATAGATTACTTCTTGGGCCAGTTAACATATTAATGGGTAATTTAGAATAGAAAATATGCTTAGAATATCTGTGATGGACACTAATGTTCATGGTGGGAATAGATCCAATTCCTGAGCAGCTCTCTCTACCTTATAATCTTTATATTGCATGGAAAAGCTCTGGATGATTTTATATGAAGAAATGGAAATTCGAGGCACCTGATTTTAGATTGACTTTGCCGCCTAAATTGAGTAAGTAATTTTAAAACTCAGCCTCGATTTTCAACATGCCCACAGTTGTACTTTCTGAAGTATAAAATCTCATTCAGGGTTTTTAAGGATTTAACTGGGAACATACAAGGAAATAGAAGGTATTTTTAAATTCCAAATAATAGGAATTATTAAAAACTAGAAAAGGTCTTAAAAGTAATACTAATAATAGGCTTGCTGGTCTATATTAAAACCCAAATGGAGTCAACCAAAGAATCCCAAACTCAGTCAAGTCTGGAGTGTAGACCAAGCCCTTCAGTAAATTCCCACTGGTCCAATGAGATTGCTACATCTTTTCAAGTTAGGCTTCCTGGTCTTCTCTGTGTATCTTCTAACTCTTTGTCTCTGAGTCCCAAGCCTATTATTTTTCCCTCAGAATTATTCTGGCTTCCATGAATCCTTTATTTCTTCCTGGCAACTTAAAAAAGAGAGACCATCAATAATTCCCTTTTTTAAACTTCAAGAAATTATGTATTAACTAAAAATTACCCATTTTTGTCCTTTTGAATTTCTACCATCTCCTCTCTCAATTTTTATTTGGTTTACTTGTATACTAGATAGTCATTGAGGCTCATTCTTACAGCTTCATATGATACTATTAATACTATGTAGGCTTAATTTCATATTGGGCATGAGATCTCAACAGTGTGACTCTATCTAGATGTTACCCTCTCTGTATTATTTCTGGTCTCATTAGGCAAAACCATTTTTTAAAATATATTTTTGTTGATTTCAGAGAGGAAGGGAGAGGGAGATAGAGATAGAAACATCAATGATGAGAGAGAATCAGTGATTGGCTGCTTCTTGCACGTTCCCTACTGGGGTCAAACCCACAACCCAGGTATGTGCCCTTGACTAAAATCGAACTCAGGACCCTACAGTCTGCAGACTGACACTCTATCCACTAAGCCAAGCCAGCTAGGGCTATAATACTATTTTCTATGAAACTATTGTTTTATGTGTACCTTGTATTTCCAAAACTTTATGTCTAAAAAGGCAATTGGATATTTAAAACTCTAAGAACAACTGAGTTTCATGATCCCAGCCTCACCCAAGGGCTCAACTGTGGCACCTACAAAATGCCATGGATTCCTTATGTCTGGAATCTGTCTGTATTTTGCCTCCCAAACCTGCCCTGACTGCCTTGCTTATTCTTCACTCTGTAGGCTTTCCTTGATATCTGTTTTCTGAGCTCTTCTTTTAGACCTAATATTTTAACTCCGTGCTTCCCAAAACCTCATCTGAGAACAGGGCATCAATCCCCTTTTGTTCCACCAAAAGCTTATTTCCCCTCCCCCATTCCCACACTTAATCTCAGCTCATGGAACTGTAGTCTCTGCAGAGGGAGCAGAGGCTCCCTACATTCCTGGGAAGAGAAGTCAGAAATAGGAGGTCAGACATAAAAGTATGAGACTCGTGTGTAGTAATAGAAATTGTTTTTGTGTGTGGTTTTAGGAATTCAATCTCATTGCTTCAAATATTTTTATGGTCTTAATTATTTCTAGTCTTACTGGTTGTACTTTACTCCTTGATGGCATTATAGCCCATGGGTGTGTAAATGTGTTGCTATCCTGATGATGAGATAGAAAAGACAGGGAAGGATTAGGCTGCAAAGTGTTTTATAAAGAAGGACTGTTTTCTTATTTTTCAGATGGGTCAGGGAGGCACAGCTGGAAAGAGAATCTGGGTTTTTATCCAAATCCTGTGCTTTCATTTATCTTGGCAGCTACATTCTGGATATTATGAATTACTGAGAGAATGCAGCTGTACTTCAATTGTAGAGCTGTGCCCTAGCGAGTGTAGCTCATTTGTTTAGAGCATCATCTCACACACCAAACGGTGGTGGGTTTGATTTCTGGTCAAGCAGGGCACATGTCCAGGTTGTGGGTTCATGCATGTGGGTGGCAGCTGATCCATATTTCCATCTCACATGGATGTTTCTTTCTCTGTCTCTCATTCTCTGTCTCTCTCTTTCTGTCTCTTTCTCAAATCAATAATAATTAATAAAAAAAATCAGTAGAGCTGTAAACATCTTATACATATCTTAAACACTATCTAGGTTATTTAAATCACTCTGCAATCCCTACACACAAAAAGAGACCCTACCCACAAAATGTAGTTTAATATTTCTTACAGATGTACTTCAATCAGTATAATTTTGCTGAACTGAATTCTTTCATTTTTGAGCTCAGATGATTATGCTGCCAATATTACTATAAGAAGAAAAAAATAATAAATTTCTCAAATATTGAAAGAAAAATTAGGAATTGTTATTTATTTTTCACTTATTATTATTACTAGTGGCCCAGTGCACAAAATTTGTGCACAGGGAGATGATGTCACTCAGTCCGGCCTGCACCCTTTCCAGTCTGGGACCCCTCAGGGGGATGTCCGACTGCCAGAGGGATTGGGCCTAAACTGGCAGGCAGACATATCTCTCTCACAATCTGGGACCACTGGCTCCTAACTATTCAACTGCCTGCCTGCCTAATCGCACCTTACCACTCTGACTTCCAGCCTGCTCACCCCTATTGCTCTCCCACTTGTCTTCATGCCCCCCTTGCCAGCCTGATTGCTCCCAACTTCCCCCTCCACCAGCCTTTTCATCCCAATTGCCCTTCTGCCAGCCTGATCACCCCCAACTGCCCTACCCTCCTAACCTGATCACCCCTAACTGCCTCTGCCTCAGCCCTGCCACCATGGCTTTGTCCAGAAGGACATCCTGAAGGTCTCCCGGAAGGTCTCCTGGTCCAATTATTATATTACCCTTTTATTAATATAGATTAGTTATAAATTTTTGATGTTCACTATTTTTACTTCCTCTAGCTATATAAAATCAATGATGATTTCTAGCAAAGGTGCCTGATAATTTTAAGAACATTTATCTGTTTCATAGCTTAATTTTCATTTCTTTTACATTAAATAGCATCCTCAATTAGGGAATAACTATTATGCAAAGTACAATTGTTTAATGTGATCCAGATTACATCCATATCTTGCTATAGGTAGGAAGATTGTTAAGATTGGAAAGAGGGAGTCTTTTTGTGATAGCTATCTAGTCTCTTCCCTCTTTTTTATTTTCTATCTTTGCCTTTTCCAGTTCTTCCTTCTTGTTTTCCCTTGTATTACTCAGTTGGCATTATTCTGTTGACTCTGGGAAGGCAATGTTATCTCATTGGTATTTGTTTGAAACCATGATACATCTGAAATTTTCATTTCAACAAGACAGGCTAAATTGGGACTGCATTATCTATGAAATTGTTTGCTACTCAGACCAAAAATTGTTAGACCTTGTAACTCAATCTTGAAAGGAAAGAATCAATTTAAAATTATCTCTCAATAATACTGTCAATAACTTACCTATCTTCACTTATTCTCCCTTTCTTTTGTATACAATGCATGACTATACCTAATTTTATTTCAGTTAACTAGATTTAAAAAAAATATTGGGGCATTGCAAGGAACAAAAAGGACTTCTCCCAAATAAGAAGTTATATTTGTGTCCACCAAGCTATTGGCATATGATCTTATATAGTTTTAGGATCTATTCTCAGCAATTTTGGTATTCCTGTATTGAATACAAAAAAAAAAATCAGCAAAATCTATACTATTCTCTTTTTTCCCTGCCCAAGACTACTTTTCTTTTTTATTCAAGACATATACATAAAATTTATTAGAGAATGGCAACTCATACAATGAAATAAACTATATCTAGTTTAATAAATAATTTTTATGTATATCAACTACAATTTTAAGACAAATATAAACTGTGGGAGCAAAGAGCATGTCTAACTTTTCATTTTGGACCCTTAGCACACAATACATTGTTTGGTACATTGTGGATATTTGTGAATTTAAAATTTGTTAATAATACATTATGGGTATATGAGGTAGATCTGATTTAACTACCAGCCCCTCCTCACTGAGTTCCTTATTTCAAAATGGTTCTGGAATGTTTAAAGAAATAACTGTGATATTCATCTCTGGGTAGCATCTCTCTGTGACACTGATTGTGCATTATGATGCTGGTTCTCTGTTGTCCACTCATCTATTTTTGGGTTTATTTCTGGTCTGACACAGTGTGAGTCAGGCTGCATTTTTCTAGGCAGGTGTTTTCATGTGTTACTCCTGCTCTGATTTATATGCTGCAATAGTTCAGTCTCGGGTCCTGCATTTAAGGTTTTCTCATCCATCCTCCTCATCTCTTGTGTTCTTCCTCCTCTGTCTTCACTGGTTCTTTTTCTACCAGCAAATATTTGGTATTTAGAAATAATCAAGACATACTCATTTTAAGAACAAACAAATAACCAAGGGAAATAAATATCAGGTCACTTGAAATACAAGTCTATCTGTAATGTTTCTATATCCCTTTCTCCTGCTCTTTCTTTAACCCATGATAGTATCTCGTCTGCCTATAATATTTCACAAAAATATGTTTCCTAAGACCTTTCATCTTAAGATGACCATCTATGATGTGGAAGAAAATTCTATAATTTGTAATTCCATTTTTATTAATGGTCATATTCTCATTGACATTGGAATTTGGTTTATATATCAGAAGGTCACATGTTAAGTCAAAGAATGGATCATGAGGGAAGAGTTAGAGACCCAGTATAGTGATGTACCTATGTGTCAGTTTATTGGTATTTTTGAAGTTTTGAGTTATAAATATACTTCTATTCCTTGTAGGAATACTTACTCTGCCATATTATAAATTAGCTATAATAGCAACCTAACAGGATCTAACAAAAGTAGGCTGAAAAAATTTGAAATCAAAATCTATTTAAAATATTTATTTATATCAACTACCATAAAGATGAAGTATACCCTAACTCAGTGGTTCTCAACCATTTTAATGCTGCAGCCTTTTAATACAGTTTTTCATGTTGTGCTGACCCCCCAACCATAAAATTATTTTTGTTGTTACTTCATAACTGGAATTTTGCAGCTGTTATGAATCATCATGTAAATATCTGTTTTCTGATGGTCTTACTAGCAGGGTAACCTAAGACCATCAGAAAACACAGATATTTACATAATGATTCATAACAGTAGCAAAATTACAGTTATGAAGTAGCAACAAAAATAATTTATGGTTGGGGGTCACCACAACATCGGGAACTGTATTAAATAGTTGCAGCATTAAAAAGGTTGAGAACCACTACCCTAAGTGCTTTGAAATAATCCTATCTAATAAAAGTGATATGCAAATTGACCGTCACTCCAACACACAAGTTGGCTGCCCCGTGTACTCAAAGATGGCCGCCCCTATGTGGACACAAGATGGCCACCACAAAATGGCCAGCAGATGAGGGCAGTTGAGAGTGACCAGGCCAGCAGGGGAGGGCAGTTGGGAGTGACCAGGCCAGCAGGGGAGGGCAGTTAGGGGTAACCAGGCCAGCAGAGGAGGGCAGTTAGGGACAATTAGGCCAGCAGGGGAGCAGTGAGGTGTAGATCAGGCTGGCAGGGGAGTGATTAGGGAATGATCAAGGAGGCAGGCAGGAGCAGTTAGGGGCAATCAGGCAGTCAGGCAATTGGGTGATTGGGAGCCAGCAGTCCTGGATTGTGACAGGGCAGTTGGACATCCCTCGAGGGGACCCAGATTGGAGAGGATGCAGGCTGGGCTGAGGGATACCCCCAATTCCATGCACAAATTTCATGCACAGGGCCTCTAATAACTAATAATATTAGCAAAACATTAATAATAGCTGTCAATATTAGGGTCTTTAAATACATTACTTAACTCATCTTTTATTTTCACTAACTTTTGTATTATAGAATGGACACAATCCATTGGTATAGTGCTATAAATAAATAACTATACATATATGGTTGTATGCTCAAATAGTTTTCACTCTTGGATTATACAACCAAAAAGGTTTGGAGATGACTGCTTTATATTGTTTCACCTGTTTATGGTAGATGGCTTTTCTAGAGTCAAAGAAAAAAAAAGTATTTTCTCATCAATTACTTTTGGCAAATGAAGCAACATGTATTTGTCATTCGATAGTTGCAATGTTCATTAGCATGCTAAGTGTTCTGAAATGTTCTGCAGTAAACATATTTTTTTCATTTTAATTGGGTTTGTAAAGTATGTCTCAAACTTATTTATGAAGCAGTCTTTTTGTTTTTCATTCTTTTCCGTTTCATGTCCTTTGATAAGTTTTGGTGGCACCATTCTTAACATGTTGGATTGGAGTTTCATAGACTATTATCATGGGTTAAAGAGAGAGCAGGAAAAAGGAAATAGAAACATTCCAGATAGACTTGCATTTCAAGTGACCTGGTCAGGAAAAGGAGGAAGTCTTTTCTAACAAGGTATAAATGTCAAAGAAGTCCTTTTGCTATTTGTTTGTTCTTAAAATGCTGATTGCTGACCCCAGACTGGTACAGTATTTGGAATAATATCTAAGAAGCATTATTAAGTGAGAAAAGAAGATTCCAAAACAATATCAATAGCGTGATTTTATTTTTTTTAAAAAAACCCTAAATGTGCATAACAATATCTAAGCTGAGATAGATATGCAATAAGATGTAAAAATTTGCTGAGACCGGTTTGGCTCAGTGGATAGAGCGTCGGCTTGCGGACTGAAAGGTCCCAGGTTCGATTCTGGTTGGGGGCATGTACCTTGCTTGCGGGCACATCTCCAGATGTCTCTCTCTCATCGATGTTTCTGACTTTCTATCTCTCTCCCTTCCTCTCTGTAAAAAATCAATAAAATATATTAAAAAAAAAGATGTACAAATTAAATGATGGATTTATTGATGATTCTGTTATTCCTTATTGATTAGCACAGTAGTACTTTGCTCCTATCTCTTAATTATTTAAACCCTCTGTGCTTCAATTTTCTCAATTATAAAATGTATGGTTTCAATGTTTTACTTGGTCTAAGTTATTTGTATTAATATTTTTATACTAAGCAAATATAAAATATTAGCATAAATAACTTAAATACAATAAGAGTCTAACAGGATCTAACAAGAAGTTACTGTGAACTAAGCATAGTGGAAGTGGCTCATTTATATGATTTAAAACATTTTTAACAACCCCCACAATTCATAAATGTTAAATTTGAAATAAAACTTATGGCACCATTCAGACCCATGGTTCTTCAGCCTAGCAGTGCCCTGGACCTGGCTCCAGTGTGTCAACTACATGCATTGTGAATATGCTAATCAATCAGGGTCTTTGATGTTGATATCGAAGAACATGGTCTGAATATCTATTTTACTTAATAACCCAATATTCATAATCACAATCTACTTTTCTGTTTTACCCTATTTTTTTATTTAATTATGGCAAACCTTATTTGGAGATATTTATACTTTGTACTATCTCCTAGGGGTTTAGAAATTCCACAAATTTCTTACATGATTTGCTAGAAAATAAGAGTTTTTATGTATTTAACTATGTCTTACGCAAATTTTATGTTTTGCACATCCAGTAGGACTAGTGGTCAGGGATTTTGTTGCCATATTTATTAAGTGACACATTGGTGAAGAGCCAGAGAACATCCTGTGGGTACAGTCCAAGAATCAGTCATTCTCAGGAGAATCTCTCTGGAGTAATAATGAGTCATATTTGTCTAGTATATGCTTCTGGAGTGCTCTACACTCTCAAGTACCTGAGTGACTACTTTGCCTTTTAAGCCTGTATAGAGTGAGAGAATTCTTTTTTTTTAACTCTTTTTTTTTATTAATTTTTTATACATATCTCCCCATTGACCCCCCTCCCTCCCAGGCATACCCCAACCCCCCAGTGTCTATGTTCATTGGTTATGATTATATGCATAGATACAAGTCTTTTGATTGATCTGTTATCTACCTCACCTAACTTTAATCTTCCTGCTGTAATTTCACAGTCTGTTTGAAGCTTTACTGTCTCTGTATCTATCCTTTTGTTCATCAGTTTGTAATGTTCTTTATTATCCCCCAATGAGTGCGATCATGTGATGCTTCTCCTTCATTGACTGGCTTATTTCGCTAAGCATAAGGCTCTCCAGTTCCAACCAGGTTGCTGCAAATGGTAAGAATTCCTTCTTTTTAATGGCAACATAGAATTCCATTGTGTAGATGTACCATAGTTTTCTGCTCCACTCATCTGCTGATGGGCACCTAGGCTGTTTCCAAATTTGGCTATTGTAAATTGTGCTGCTATGAACATAGGGGTGCATAAATCCTTTCTGATTGGTGTTTGCAATTTCTTAAAATAAATTCCTAAGAGTGGAATTACAGGGTCAAATGGGAGATCCATTTTTAGTTTTTTGAGGAAACTCCATACTGTTTTCCACAGTGGCTGCAACAGTCTGCATTCCCACCAACAGTACACAAGAGTTCCTTTTTCTCTGCATCCTCACCAACACTTGTTTGTTGATTTGTTGATGATTGCCATTCTGACAGGTGTAAGATGGCATCACATTGTTGTTTTGATTTGCATCTCTCGGATAATTAATGACTTTGAACATGTTTTCATGTGTCTCTTGGCTTTCCTTCTGTCGTCTTTTGAAAAGGTTCTATTTAGCTCCGTTGCCCATTTTTTTTTATTGGATCCTTCATCTTCCTTTTATTAAGTTGTATAAGTTGGTTGTAGATTTTGGAAATTAAACCTTTATCAGTGATAGCATTTGCAAATATGTTCTCCCATGCATTGATCTTTCTTGTTGTTTTGTTGATGGTTTCTTTTGCTGTGCAAAAGCTTTTTATTTTGATGTAGTCCCATTTGTTTATTTTTTCTTTAGCTTCCATTGCCTTTGGAGCAGTATCAGTGAAGAAGTTCTTTCGGCATATATCTGAGATTGTGCTGCCTGTGGATTCCTCTAGTATTTTTATGGTTTCCCTTCTAATGTTTAAGTCCTGTATCCATTTTGAGTTTATTTTTGTATTTGTTGTAAGTTGGTGGTCCAGTTTCAATTTTTTGCATGTATCTGTCCAATTTTCCCAACACCATTTATTGAAGAGGTTATCTTGGTTCCATTGAATGTTCATGCCTCCTTTGTCAAATATTAATTGAGCATAGTGGTTTGGGTGGATATCTGGGTTCTCTATTCTATTCCATTGATCTATATGTCTGTTCCTGTGCCAGTACGAGGCTGTTTTGAGAACAGTTGCTTTGTAGTATAGCTTGAAGTCTGGTATTGAGATCCCACCTACTTTATTCTTTTTTCTCAGAATTGCTGTAGCTATCCATGGTCTTTTTTTGTTCCAGATGAATCTATGAAGAATTTTTGTAGGTCTGTGAAATATGTCGTTGGTATTTTAATGGGTAGTGCATTGAATCTATAGATTGCTTTGGGTAGTATGGACATTTTAATGATGTTGATTCTCCCAATCCATGAGCATGGTATGCTCTTCCATCTGTTAACATCTTCCTCTATCTCTTTTTTCAGTGTCCTGTAGTTTTCTGCATAAAGGTCTTTTACCTCTTTAGTTAGGTTTATTCCTAGGTATCTTAATTTTTTTGGTGCGATGGTAAATGGGATTGCTTTTTTAGTTTCTCTTTCTATAATTTCACTGTTAGTGTATAAAAATGCCACAGACTTCTTAGCATTAATTTTGTATCCTGCTACATTGTGGAATTCATTAAGTCAATTAGTTTTGGAATGGAGTCCTTTGGGTTTTTTATGTACAATATCATGTCATCTGCAAATAAGGACAGCTTTACTTCTTCTTTTCCAATTTGGATGCCTTTTATTTCTTCTTCTTATCTAATTGCAATGGCTAATACTTCCAGTACTATGTCGAACAGGAGAGGTGAGAGTGGGCATCCCTGTCTTGTTCCTGTTCTTAGGGGAAATGGTTTTAGTTTTTGCCCATTGAGTATGATGTTAGCTGTGGGTTTATCATACATGGCTTTTATGATGTTGAGGTATGATCCTTCTATTCCCACTTTTCTGAGAGTTTTTATCAAGAAAGGATGTTAGATTTTGTCAAATGCTTTTTCTGCATCAATTGATATGACTATGTGTTTTTTCTCTCTCAATTTGTTTATGTGATGTATCACATTTATTGATTTGCAGATATTGAACCATCCCTGCATTCCTGGGATGAATCCTGCTTGGTCATGGTGTATGATCTTTCTGATGTACTGCTGGATCCGGTTTGCTAGAATTTTGTTGAGGATTTTGGCATCTATGTTCATGAGAGATATTGGCCTATAATTCTCTTTCATTGTGTTGTCTTTATCTGGTTTTGGTATTAGGGTGATGCTGGCTTCATAGAAGGTGTTTGGTAGTATTCCTTCTTCTTGAATGTTTTTGAATAGTCTGAGGAGGATAGGTTTTAATTCTTCCTTAAATGTTTGGTAAAACTCTCCTGTGTAGCCATCTGGACCCGGGCTTTTATTTGCTGGAAGCTTTTTGATGACTGCTTCAATTTCTTCCATAGTTATTGTAATATTGAGATGTTTGGTTTCCTCCTCATTGAGTTTTGGGAGATTATATTTTTCTAGGAAAATGTCCATTTCTTGCAGGTTGTCCAATTTGTTGGAATAGAGTTGTTCATAGTATTTTTTAACAATCCTTAGTATTTCCACAGGGTCTGTTGTTATTTCTCCTCTTTCATATCTGATTTTGTTTATTTGGGTCTTCTCTCTTTGCTTCTTGGTGAGCCTGGCTAGGGGTCCATCAATCTTGTTTATCCTTTCAAAGAACCAGCTCTTTGTTTTGTTGATCTTTTGAATTGTTTCTTTGGTCTTCAAGTTGTTTATCTCTGCTCTGATCTTCACTATTTCCTTCCTTCTGAGTACACTGGGCTTTTCTTGTTGCTCATGTTCTAGCTCTTTGTGTTGTAGGTTTAGGTGATTTATTACCATTGTTTCCTGTTTTTTGCAGTAGGCTTGTAGGGCTATGAACTTCCCTCTCAAGGCTGCTTTCACTGTGTCCCATAAATTTTGTATTGTTGTGTTGTCATTGTCATTTGTTGCCATGATGTTTTTTATTTCTTCCTTGATCTCTCTGGTTACTCAGTCATTGTTTTATAGCATGCTGTTTAGTCTCCATGTGTTTGATTTCTTTCTATTGTTTTTATTATAGTTGATTTCCAGTTTTATGCCACTGTCGTCTGAAAAAATACTTGATATGATTTCTATCTTCTTGAATTTGAAGAGACTTTTCTTATAACCCAACATATTATCTATCTTTGAAAATGACCCATGTGCACCAGAGAAGAATGTATATTCTGTGGCTTTGGGGTGCAATGTTCTGAAGATGTCAATTAATTCCATCTGGTCTAGTGAGTCATTTAGGATTGATGTTTCTTTGCTGATTTTTTGTTTAGAGGACTTGTCCAATGGTGACAGTGGGGTATTAAAGTCTCCTACTATGATTGTATTGCTGTCAATCTCTCCCTTAATATCCTCCAAATGTTTTTTTATGTATTTAGGTGCTCATATATTGGGTGCATATATGTTTACCAGAGTTATTTCTTCTTGTTGGATTGTTCCCTTTAGTATTATGAAGTGGCCTTCTTTATCTCTTGTTATGTCCTTCACTTTGAGATCTAATTTGTCAGATATAAGTATTGCAACCCCAGCTTTTTTTTCATTTCCATTTGCCTGAAATACCATGTTCCATCCCTTCACCCTCAATCTGTGTGCATCTCTTTTCCTAAGGTGGGTTTCTTGCAGACAGCAGATATATGGATCATGTTTTCTTATCCAATCGGTTACCCTATGTGTTTTGATTGGAGCATTTAATCCATTTACATTTAAAGTTATTATTGATAAGTACTTATCTGTTGCCATTTTTAGTCCTTACCCCTGAGTTCCTTCTTCGCTTCCTCTTTCTTTTTATTACAGCAGACCTTTTAACATTTCTTGCATTGCTGGTTTGGTGGTAATATATTCCCTTAGTCCTTTTTTGTCTATGAAGCTTTTGATTTCACCTTCAATTTTGATTGAGAGTCTTGCAGGGTACAGTATTCTTGGATTCAGACCCCTCCTTTGCATGACTTTGTATATTTCATTCCATTCTCTTCTGGCCTGACGAGTTTCTGTTGAGAAGTCAGTAGCTAGTCTTATGGGGGTTCCTTTGTAGGTAACTTCCTGTTTCTCTCTGGCTGCTTTTAAGATTCTTACTTTGTCGTCGGTGTTTGCCAATTTAATTATAATGTGCCTCGGTGTCGGTTTGTTGGGGTTCATTTTTCTTGGGACTCTGTGAACTTCTTGGATTTGTGTGGGTTTTTCCTTTTCTATATTGGGGAAATTTTCTGTCATTATTTCTTCAAACACGTTCTCTAATCCTTGTTCAGTTTCCACTCTTTCTGGAACCCCAATTATGCGGATGTTATTTTGTTTCATGTTATCCTAAAGTTCCCTTAGACTCTCCTCTTGCTTTTTAACTTTTTTTTCTAGAAGCTGCTGTACTTGGGTATTTTTTCCTACCATGTCTTCTAGCTCACTGATGTGATCCTCTGCTTCTTCTAGTCTACTTTTGATGCTTTCTATTGAGTTCTTTATAGCAGTGATGTCATTATTCATTTTTTCTTGTTTATTGTGCACCTCCTCTAGTTTCTTCTGCATTTCTTCTTCATGCTTCTTCACCTCCTCTAGGTTCTTCTGCATTTCTTCTTGCTGTTTCTTCATCTCCTCTTGCGTCTTTTTCATTTCCTCTTGGCTCTTAATCATATTATCAAATTTGTCTTCCATTGTTTTCAACCACATTATGATAAATTCTCTGAACTCTTTCTCTGGTAGGCTTATTTGTGGTTCTATCTCGTTTACTTCCTTTTCTGGTGAAACCTGCCTTTCTGTCTTTTGTGGGCTGTTTCTTTTTCTGCCCATGGTCTTTCTTCTCTGGGTGTCTGGTTATGTAGTGCTCTCTCCTATGTTGATTGAAAGGCACAAACTACAACACGACCAGGTACAGCACACAAGGCACTGAGTAGAAATGTATTCAAGATGTTAATAATCACAAATAATCACCAATGAAGGACAAATTAGGGGTAAATAGAGAAAGAAGAAGAGGAAAATGAGGAAGAAAGAAAAGAAAGAAGTGCCAAAATCAAATTGGGAGAGTGAGAAAAAAAAAAGAAAAAGATAAATAAATGAACAATAAAATAAAATAAGAAAATAAAAAGGAGAAAAAGGAGAAGGAAAGAGGAAGAGAAAAAAGTCAGAGAGAAAAGAAAGTGTATAAGAGAGATAAGAGGAACAAAATATAGATGTCAGGAGACAACTCCAATAGAACAGTCACTAATCCCAATAAAGGCCAGCAACCAGTACCTAGAGATTAATGCAAATTGCAAATAGCAACTGGTATCGAGGGAGATGAGGGAAAAGAGAGGTAGAAAACAAAGCAAGCAAAAAGCAAAATAAAACAAGTAGAATAAACTAAAACAATCTCTCAAAAAAATTTCAAAAAATCGATATAATCACTTTTCAGGCAAATAGCAACAAAAGGACATAGAGAAAAAACAACTTTTTGGCTAGTGAAGACAAGAAGAGAGAGGTTTGTGTGGAGTTGTAGTAGGGGATTTGAAAGTAGATATATAAATGGGGTGAAATTTTAACCAGGTAAAGAGAAAAATAGGGAGAATCTAAAGTTGGAAAAGGGAAAGAGAAACAAGACAGCAAAATGGGGAAAGTTAGGAGGAAAGTGTTGGCATAAAGTTGGAGTTGAGTTGGAGTAAAATTATGCTAAAGGGAAGATGAAAATAGAATGTAGAACTCTAATCCCGAAATAAAATAAAGAGAAAACAAAATGACACTTTTTTCCCCCAAAACGGTAAAGTACTAGTATTTAATAATACTAGTTTAAAACAAAAATGTAATAATTATAAAGGTAAAATCAATTGAGGCAGAAAGAAAAAAAATATTCTTTTAAATAAAATATGTGAAAATGAAAAATAAAGAATTAAAAATTAAAAAATAGAAAAAAGGAAAAATAAAAAAAAAAGAAGAAGAAAATAGAATGGTCCTTCACTTCCACTATTATTCTGCTTGGCACTCCTGTTTCCCAGTAGGGGGGGTATTGCAATTCCCTGTGTTCCCCTCTTGGTGTTTTAATCTCTTTATTCTCTTGTGGTTATGCGAGAGTCAATTTGTGTGTCATCCATTGGGTGGCAGTGTTTCGGAATTGATCTCTGAGACAAAGCACAGGACCTCTCTAGGCTGTGCTCAGATCCTGCTACTCTGTGGTTCCCAAAACCAGTTTGTGGGGGTTTTGCAGCCTGGACACTGCAATAACTCCAGGTTGTCCCTCTGCCCTAGAGAAAAAGAAAAAAAAAAAAAAGAGTTGTTTTCCAGAGCTCCCCTCTGTTAACAGCTCAGAGGGTTTGCCTTCACACTCAGGGATCACACCCTGACCACCTCTGCGGACCTCTCCAGAGGCAGCTTTCCCGCAGCCCGGCTCCCACAGTGTGCGCATCTCTGCCCTGCGGGGGTAGGAGACCGCACCCTGGTCCAGGCGAAATCTGACCCTTCCACGCGCCCTGTGGATCTCTGAATCCTCCGCCTGTGCGTCTGTGCCACCTGGGAAGCCGCGCTCTGGGTCCTGGCTGCTCTGTGGGTGCCTCCGTCAGCCGCAGCTTTCAGACCTCGGCAGACATCCACCTCCCCCTTAAGTCAGGCGCAATCTGACCTTTCCGTGTGCTCTGTGGAACTCTGGTTCCGCTGCGTGTCTGCGCCGATTGGAGAGCGGAGTTCTGGGTCCCCGGGTTCCTGGCTGCTCAATAGGTTCCCAGCCGAAGGCTTCAGACCGCCGCAGACATCCACCTCCCACTGCAAGATGGCTCAGGCTCCGCGTTCTCGCTGGTGGCTCCGGCGGACAAAAACCTCGTGGCAGTGGGGCTGCCTGGCCGGGAGAGCCCCTTCCAGCAGTTCCCCGCCTTCCCCTGGAGGACAACTGACTCCTAGCTTGCCAACAAACACTCCCAATGCAACTCTCAGCCGCTCTCTCTCCCTCTGCCCAGCGACAAAGCTCCAGATGTGTCCGTCTACTCCGCCGCCATTTTCTCCTCCGAGAATTCTTAATAACATGGACAAAAACAAGAATAAAAACTGTAATGCAGTTTTTATTTGCTTTATGTATTTACATGCTTTCTATATTGCTAACCATATACTATCACTTTAATGAACACTAAATTCAAAATCCACTTTCCTTACAGTAAATAAAAAAGCCCACATTATTAGGTTAGAAACATGTTTTTAAGGCTGGCTTCTGACTCTGGCAGTGACAACATTCAAGGGAGTAGACTCTTCTGAAGCATTTATCTTGGGTTCATCTTTTAAATCAAACTTTCCAATCACAATACTATGATATTTGGAACAGAATAATTTCTTTTTGTGCGAATGTCCTGTGCCTTGTTAGCAGCATCCCTGATCTCTACCCACTGAATGCCAGTCAGTAGCAAGCCCTCTCTGCTCCAAATGTAACAAACAAAAATGTCTACAGATATTGTCATATGTGCCCTGGGGAGAGGGACATACACATCCCCAGTTGAGAAGCACTGCTTTAAATATTGAAATGTTTTCATTCTATTGATACATTTGGGGATATAACAGATTAATATTTGATGTCTAGTAGGGAGTCTCTAACAGAAGCACATATTTTCCTGTGTTTCTATTATTTTATAAAGGAATTTAAATAATTTTCTTATAATCTGTAAATATAATTTTAGAGTCCTGAGAAAATGGTCTAGGTATAGGTAAAGTGTTTATTTATCTAAGACTTCATACTAGATGTGAATACAAGTATCAGAAGACATATTTTTCAATGCCTTCCTAAATAGACCGATGGTTGGTTTTAGTCAGTCTATGAAGATATTATCAATTAGCCTTGATCATGTTGTGCCGGGGACCAAATGTTTTCTTGAATGTTCAATAGGCACCCTACTTTTACATGTCTTATAGGTGTTTTAGTTTGGCTTCTATAATAAATCTAACATAGGCTGGGTAGCTTAAAAAATAAATTAATTTCTCATAGTTCTGGAGGCTGTGAAATTCAAAATCAAAATGCAGGCAGATCTGTTTCCTGGTGCAAGCTTCTGTGTGTGCCTTCACATGGTTGGGGTTAAGGAGAGGGTGAGAGAACTAAGGAACTCCTGTTTCTTCCTACTCTTCTCACAAGAGTAATAATCCTGACATGACACCCTCACCTTCCAGGCCTAATTACTTCCCAAAGGATCAATCTCCAAATATTTCAACTTACGAGACACATTTTGTCCATAAGAGTAGAGACATTTTATCATATGAAAAGGCTGAAAAACTGACATTTTCTGTCCAAAGTTTTGTAAAAAGTAAAAATGAAAAGTAAAAATGTTAAAAAGTGAGATTAATCTCATGTATAACTGGGAAATTATAAGTATATAAAATTAACTAGGTTTAATTAGAGTCTCCTTGATACTGTTACAATAATTTGGTTATTATTTAACAGGAAAGGAGTAAAGGGAAGACTAGATAATACAAGCATGTCATTTATACAGCTTTGTTAAAAAGCTGCATTTAACACTCTCCAAGTCTGTTGCCTGCTGATCAATGGGGAAAGGGACTGGACGAGGCAGCTTGGATGCATGCCCAATAAAGTCTGAACGACCTGGGAAGGTGCCTCCTTGCAAGGACCCAAAACCTGAATTTTTAAACTTCTGAACAAAGCAGCATGCTCTCTTGGTTTTTACTTTCTTGGCCTTTGGCCCTTTGGCACACTTGGGGTTCCTATTGCAGGAGAAACACTCCACTGTACCCACAAGATGGACTAAGGGACTTTAATTAGCCTGAATGCTAAAGTAGATCCAGCTGCAACATGGAACGGGAGCTCTGGACACTGACCTTGTTTTTGGCTCTACTGGGACAACAGCTGCACCCCTTTCAGGACTGGTTTAAAGGACAAGGGACTTTGGCACCTGAGGAATGTAACTCTATACAAATAATGTCTTTTACCACATCTCTATCTTCCATGGGACTCTTAGAAAATACATTTCTAAAGATGTCACAAGAACTTAAGTTCCACGAACAAAGAAATTTTAGTGTCATTTTTCTATGACACAAAAAATCCCTTCATTAGATACATCAGCAATAAATGAGGGGAATATGAAATAGAAATGACATTAGATCTTCAGATTAATGGCTCAAATAAACGACTGATTTTTAAAACTAAGAATTTTAGTGATTCATTGGCGACTACAATGAACTACATGACACCAATCCTCTTACTTAAATTCAAAATCATATAAACATGACAATTTACCTTCTCTAAAAATCATGTAAAAGTTAAGCCTGATCAATTATGCTTGCTTATTTAGAGAGGGGTTTTAAATCTCTGCCCTATTGATATTTGGGCTAAATAAATCTTTGCTGTAGGAACTATCTTTTGCAATGTAGGATATTTAACAGCAGCAATCCTTGCAAGATTGTGACAATCAAAATGCCTCCAAACATTGCCAAATGTGTTCTGGGGAGCAAAATTATGCCAGTTGAGAAGCATTGCTATAGAAGGATAAAACTAGACTATAACTGAGAACTGTTATAAAAAGAGCAAGGTGTGGAAAAAAGGAATTAAAAGAAGGAGAAAGAAAAAAAACAACCTTTTGAGACTCCTGGTATTTTACGTGGTGCCTTTTAGTATCACAGAAAAACACATTTAGAGATAATAGGGATCTAAAACCGAGGCAGACAAAAGTGTATCATTTCAGTGTAATTGAAGAGAAACTGAACCCTTGCAATAGTCTCAGTAGGACAGATAACAATTGAAATTGTATCTTTTGCAACTTCTGTGCTTTTGAAGGAATGGCAAAAACACTTATCATTCTGCTGCTACTTGTATGACTTCTGCACATTTCCAGAGTTTATTTTAGGCAACTATAGATTTTTATTTAAATGCAAACTATATACCATGAGCCAAATGTACTCACTAGGGCTTGCATTGATCCATTTCTATTTGACACTCTAAAAGGAGGAGCTAGGGCACATACTGAAAACAACAACAAAAACAACAACAACAACAACAAATCACTCCAGTACAATAGAAGCCAGTGATGCAACCTGTTTTCTTTGTTGTTCAATGATAGCAACTCCAAATAAAGTTGCAGCTTGTGTGTACTGCTGTTTGCTAGCTCCACCTTTTATCTTTTTCCCTAGTAACTGTGATGTCAAGCTTCCCACTTAGACCCCTATAAATATCAATAGATATCATTATTTTATCTACACTACAGCAGTATCAGGTCAGTGGCTTTGAGATAAAAGGAAGCACAACTAACAACAAACCTGTGGGGGTCGCTGCTAACATAGAGAGTCCTAGGGCTGTCAGCCACTAAAGGTTCAGGCTACTGATTTCTCTACCAGGGCTAAGCTAAATAGGATAGAACTCCTGGTGTCTGGCTCCAGGGAACCTACAAAGGAAAGATAACAAACCCTTTGTCTTGTTTCTATGACTGATTTTTTTCCCATATACTCAAGTATTGCAGAAGAAGAAATCTTTATCTAGCTAAGAATATCGGTTTGGTAATTAAGAAGTCAAAAGAAGAATGTTTCCTTTAAAAGGGTTAAGTTTTCCCAGAGTACCTGCCTCCGATCAGGTAGATACGATTAAGAAGATATTGGCTGGGTCCTTCCAGATGGTAGAGGCTGCCCAGAGTACCTGGGCTTGGGTTGACTCTCTGAGGGAGACAGCATTTTCGGTGTTGGGACTATCAGCAATGGTTGATCTATTGAAAGCAAAATAAATCTTTCACCCGGACTACAGGCTGTTTGTACATTTTGTCATTTGTGCTGTATACAGAAAATTATATTTGTAGTTAGAACACAAAATTTCTGCAATATGTAATCTTGTTTGATTGTTTTTTGGGAACA
Source organism: Lasiurus cinereus (assembly GCA_011751065.1). Classification (NCBI taxonomy): domain Eukaryota; kingdom Metazoa; phylum Chordata; class Mammalia; order Chiroptera; family Vespertilionidae; genus Lasiurus; species Lasiurus cinereus. Next base: position 32,708,936 of record JAAGEH010000304.1, read on the forward strand.
TAGATATTGTTATTCAATACACTATAAGTGATGCATATTTATGGCACTGTTTGTTTCGTTCCAATACACACCTTCATTCTTGCACCTACCCATGCAAAAGAAAGCACTATTACTGCAAACTAATGCACCATATCATTAAAGAAAGAAGCAAAAAAATTGATCTATGTGCCCAGGGACAAAAATGAAACTGGGGCAAGTCTAGTGTAAACCAGGAAGTGATCCTAAATAAAATATAAGGACCAACTAAAAAACCAATAACAATCCACTCATAAAGATTGTTAGAATTAGCAAGAGTTCTATAAATGACCATACATATAAAATATACAAAAATTAATATAGTTTCTATATACTACTATGATATATTAGAAAATAAATGAAAATTAATATTTAATAACTATTACCTTAAAAAAGTTATGTATGGCCTGATTACAAAAACTAAAGAACTAAAGTTATTACTGAGACATATGCAAAAAAAGATACATAAATGTATACATATGCCATTTTGCAGACAAGGAACAATTTATGCACATATCTAATCTAATCCTAGTCAAAATAAGGCTAAAATTTTTCTTTTAAATCTTGACAAGATAAATTAAGAATTTATTTACATGAAAAAATGGAAAATAGCTAAGAATAATGAAATAGAGTAATGTTAAGCAAGATTAACTCCCCCAAATACTAAAACATATTCTGAAACTATAACTATTAAATCAGTACAGAAAGTGTATACAAATTAGTCTAAAATATACTATGTTATATAATTTAATATATAATAAAATGGAAGCATTAATCAGCAATTACTCAGTAGAAAGAGATGGGATAATTGGTTAGGTGTTTGGGAATAGTTAGATCTTCTCAAATAAAGACAGAAAATATTGTAGATTACTTAAATTCTAATGCATAATTTAGACTAGAAAGAGACAGAAGAAACTGCTTTGTCAAGAATTGTGAAAGGCATATCTTAAAATAAATGTTCACAAATAATTTCAATAAAATAGAAAATGATTTTTATAACATTAAATTAAAAACAGTAAATTTTTACACATAAAATATTTCAATTTTATGTAACATTATATGTATAAGTAAATCAAAACATTAATTTTTCTACAACTGATATCATCATATATTCCTAAGACTCATTTTTTCTTCTTTTTTGGCAGAAAAATTACAAACTTGCCAATTTAACATATTTTAGTTTCTCAAGGTTTTTTAAAAAGAGCTTTTACTCCTCATTTATCCTCTTGTTTTTCTTCAGCCATCAGGCCCTCCTTCCCATGATCCTATCTGAAATGCTGCCTGGACATAGAGGAGGATTAAATTTGTTTCAGTGAAAAAGATGTAACTTTGATCTATCTGCTGTCCCATACTTCTCTGCTGATCTAAGCTGCAGTTGAGTAGATTTGTCTTACTCTATTACCTGCATACTTATGCTTTTAGTCTCTGAGAATTAACTAATTTAAGATTGTTGTAATGGTAAATATCCTATATAATAATCCTATATAATAAAAGGGTAATATTCAAAACAACCAAACAGCTGAATGACCAGAGTGCCCATGGCTTTTCTCCCTGGTCAGTCCTGCCCCCAATTGGCCTTCCACCCCAGCTGGCCCACCCCTGATGGCCCCATCAGGGATGGCTGGCTGGACCCCATCAGTGTATGAATTTGTGCACTGGGCCTCTATTTAGTTCCTTATAATTTTCTGACTTGCCATAGTCTCTGAATTCAGAGTCCTCACATTATGAGATTTCTTTGTCCCAAGACCAAGTTTCACCTAGCACACAAATTGTCTCAGCTCTTCTTTCCTGGGCATCTGGAAGCTTATAGATTTCCCCCTTGTTCTGCATAGTCCTACATAACTACAAAGATACAAACAGCATCTGTATTGGTGGTTCTATCACTTGTTGAAACATTCTCTCATATTTTGGTTACGAGGGAAGAGCCCAGATACTCACATATAGAGTCCTGCCATTTTTTCTCCCTCTTGTTTCTTAAATGAGGGCATGTTTTCTACCACGAGGGACCTTCCTTTATGTCATATTATTATTTATGTTCTATAAACTACAGTGAAAAGGAAATACTATAATTAGAGCCCGAACTTAGAAAATATTTTTATTATTTACTAGAGGCCCAGTGCATGAAATTTGTATACAGGAGAGGGCCTCAGCATGGTCTGTACCCTCTTGCAATCTAGGACCCTTTGGGGGATGTCTATCTGATTACCTTTAACAGCATCTGCCTGCCTGCCTGATTGCCCCTAACCACTCTGCATACCTGCCTGATCACCCTAACAGCCTCTGCCTCAGCCTCTAACACCACAGCTTCTTCATCCAAGGACATCCAAAATGACGTCCAGAAGATTGTTTGGCTGTCTGGTCTAATTAGCATATTATGCTTTTATTATTATAGATTAGTTTATTTTCTTTTAAAACAATGCATATGTATGGACTCCTGTCTCAATAGAGCCTTAGGAAATAGAGCCTTAGGAAAGCCAGAATTGAGATGAAGCTGAGAAGTTCTTTTTTAAAAAATATTCTAGATGATGTTTTCTATTTCTCTATACATTGGTTCAAGGTATAGAAAAAAAATCAGAAAATTAGGATTGAAAAGAGTGAAAATTACATTGTTTATTTGTTTCAAAAATCTTATCCCAATGCATTATGTATAAAATATAAATATAAAACCTTCTAGTTTTAAAATCTTGAAATAGAAGGAGAAAGAGATAGAAACATCAATGATGAGAATCATTGATCAGCTGCCTCCTGCATGCCCCCTATTGGGGATTGAGTATGCAACCTGGGCATGTGCCCCTGACTGGAATCAAACCCAGGACCCTTCAATCCATTGAGCTCTATCCATTGAGCCAAACCAGCCAGGGCTAGTTTTAAAATCTTGAAATAGCTCTACCCCTGTTTCTTCTTGGGAACTGCCCTCAAACAATAAAAAAAAAAAGAAAAACAAGTGCAATTTTTATATTTGACAAAATTGTAATGATATTAACACAAATTACAATATGAGAGGTTGGCTTTCCAAATACTGTAAGTATTAAATAGGTGCAGATTTCAAGAAAGGCTGGGAGAACATTGTAAAGTAAACATCACCTCGTAGAAGGGAAAATTAGCTAGTCCTTATTTTGTGCAATGGAAACAGAGTGCATCTATTGGTAAGCACTGCCCTGGATTAGTTGTGGTTCAAGAAGGAAGGAAGGAGCTGCCCTGTGAACACACCTATGTTCAGTTCAGGAAACAAATGAAGGCAAGTGAAATAGAGGTAAACAGTGCACAACTGTCAATCACTGCACAGGAAGGAGTCAAGTCACTAACTCATATAACCTTGTGTGATAAGGAACTTCACATGAACCAGGGAATACTCTTTTGTGCTTAGAATATGGCTCAACTCTTCTCTGACTCCAAACAGCATCTGCCTGCCTGCCTGATTGTCCCTAACCACTCTGCATATCTGCCTGATCACCCTAACAGCCTCTGTCTTGGCCCCTGCCACCAACTCTTCACTAGGAAGGAAATCCAAAATGGTGTCCAGAAGGTCATTTGGCTGTCCAGTCTAATTAGCATATTATACTTTTATTATTATAAAATAGTTTATTTTCTTTTAAAACAGTGCATATGTATGGAGTGCTGTCTCACTAGAGCCTTGGGAAAGCCAGAATTGAGATGAATCTGAGAAGTCCTTTGTAAAAAATATTCTAGATGATATTCAGAGATGAATAATAATAAAAACAAAAACAAAAAAGTTATATTTAACAATATTATAAAGAATATAAAGGAAGAAGAAAACCCTTCTTGAAGAAAAATGTTTGAAACAGATAAATTTGGTCACCACATATATCACTGTGAATTAAAAAAAAATAAGTTAATGTGGTAACTGCTTATGAACAAAATGTCAGACCAAAAAACAAGATTTCAGGGCAATATCTGGCCAGTGTTGCTCAGTGGTTGAATGACAACCCAGGAACCAGGAGGTCATGGTTCAATTCCTTGACAGGGCACATGCAAGGGTTGTAGGCCAGATCCCCAGTAGGGTGTGTGCAGGAGGCCAATTGATGATTCTCTGTCATCATTGATGTTTCTATTTCTCTCCCTCCCCCTTTCTCTCTCTGAAATCAATAAATACCTTAAAAAAAGATTTTGGAGAAAAACAGTGAAATAAAATTAAAGGAGATAAAATAGGAACATGGAAAAATAGGCCTATCAACTGAAACTTATCTTGGAACTAAATAAAGTTTAAAAAACATAGGCACATATTGATAACACATTCTAGGCTTCTATGCCATATCATGCCTCTAGGAAACAGATAATGAAACAAAGTAAAGGATGAAAACAATTCATTGGAGTCTGCCTTTTGTTGAACAGTGCTGCAGTTGTCAGCATTCATCACTAAAAGGCAATGAGAAAGGAAAATGGATGTGATGCCTTCAGATATGTGAAACAAAAGTGAGAAGGAAGCAGAAGGGTAGTAAGGGCCTCAGACCAGGACACAGATGGCAACAAGTCTCAGCCAAACCAGTGGGAGCTTTGGAAAAAGAAGAGTCTTATTTTATAAAACTAGAAGCACAATGCATGGATTCATGCACTCGTGCCATCTCTCAACCTAGCCTGCAGGGATCAGGCTGAAACTGGCTCTCCAATACCCCCAAGGGGTCCCAGATTGTGAGAGGATGCAGGTCAGGCCAAAGGACATCCCGGTGCACAATTGGGGCCAGGGAGGGACCATGGGAGGTCTCCAGGGCATGTCGAGCCTGTCTCTCCCAGTCCCAAATGGCTGGACCCCATCAGCAAGCTAGCCTACTAGTCGAAGCATCTGACTCTGGCATTCAGTGTGTGTCATAGTGATTGATCAGATGGTTGGACACTTAGCATATTAGGCTTTTATTATATAGGATTGTTTTTATTTTTCAATTACATTGACATACAATATTATATTAGTTTCAAGTGTATAACCCAGTGATTAGACACCATAAAATTTAGTAAGTGATTATTCTAACAGAACAGCATTTTCAACTGGTGTGCCTCAAAATTTTTAAAACATGCAATACCCAACTATTTAGTCAGGGCATTGACCTCTTTTCCCTTACAGCAATGATTTTTAACTATTTTTTTAATCTCATGGCAAATATAAACTAATTATTAAATTCTGTGGCACATAAAAATATATGTTTTTTGCCAATATGATCAAAAAATAGGTATAATTTTGATTTATTCACACTGGATGACTGTTATTGTGTTGGCTGTTGCTATTTATTTGTTTGTTGATTTATTTAGACAATCTAGGAGAAAAGATGCCAGTGCCCCTGACTCAGGTATTGCATGCTTTACAAACTCTTGTGGGAGCTACTGTTTGCAAATATCATCTCCCATCTGGTTGGCTGCCTATTTGTTTGTGTTGTTCATTTCTTCAGTTCGATACAGTCCTATTCATTTACTTTTGCCTTTACTTACCTTGACTTTGGGGTCAAGTCCTTAAAATGTTCTCTACCACCCAGGTCCATAAGTTTGGTACCTATATTTTCTTCTATGTAACTTATAGTAACTTATAGTTTGGGGTCTTCTGTTTAGGTCTTTGATCCATTTTGAATTTATTTTTTTACATGGGGACAAACTGTAATCCAGTTTTATTCTTCCAAAATATATAAAGAACTGATAAAACTCAACACCAAACAAATAAACAATCCAACCAGAAAGAGGGCAGAGGACCTGAAAATACCTCTCCCAAGAAGACATACAAACAGCCAATAGATATATGAAAAGATGTTCAACCTCACTGGCAATCAGGGAAATGCAAATTCAAACTACAATGAGATACTACTTTATATCTGTCAGAGTGGCCATTATCAACAAGATAAGCAACAACAGGTGTTGGAAAAGTTGTGAAAAAGAAAGGAACCCTTATTCACTGCTGGTGGGAATGTAGAGTACAAACACTATGTAAAGTAGTCTGGCGATTCCTCCAAAAATTAAGAATAAAGCTACCATGTGACCCAGCAACCCCACCCCTGGGTATGTATCCAAAATACTAAAAATCATTTATTTCCAAAGATATATGCACCCCTATGTCCATTGCAGCATCATTCATGCTGGGCAAGACATAGAAACAAACAAAATGCCCTATGATAGAGGGCTGGATAAAGAAGAGGTGGTGCATATACACAATGGAGTAGTACTCAGCCATAAGAAAGGATGAAATAGCATCATTTACAATAACATAGATGGACCTTGCAGACATTATGCTAAGTGAAATACATCAGACAAAAAAGTTAAGAATCATATGATTTCACTTATATGTGGGATATAAAATTGAAACTTATGAACACAAACAGCAGTATGGTGGTTGCCAGAGGGAGGGCATCGGGGGAGAAGGGGGCTTAATATGAGGTGACAGGAGATTTGACCTTGGGTGGTAGGCACATGGTGCAATATACGGATTCTGTAACTTAGAAACTCACACATGAATCCTATATGTAAATGTTGACCAAAGTCACCCCAATAAAATGTAATAAAAATCAAATACAATAAAGACAAAAAACAAACAAACAAAAACACCCAAAACTTTTGTGGTGCAGTGGTTGAAAATTGCTGCTGAGATGAAAAATGTCAAAAAAAATGCTGTGATAGAGGAATCCTGTGTTGGAAATAAATGAGTAGGTCTTGTATTTCTTTAATGCTCAGTCTTTGCCAGGAGTTGCTCAGGAAAAACAAAGCCTCAAACTGAAAGCTGAGGCAGATCTTGAAAGCCATCAGGCTAGAAGCTGTCTTCCTAACTGCATTATTTGCAGAATATCACAACTTCTTTTTTTTGTAACATCAGACATGGACATTTTATGGCTGTTGCATGAAAAGCCCTTCTCTCTATACAATTGAGATGCAGATCCCCTCAAAGTTTCCAGTTAATCTCTCTTTCTTGGGAGAAACTTAGAAAAGGGAGTTTAGTGGGATGGCTTATACTAGTAGCCTCACTGATGCAGCTGTATTCAGGAATACATATGGCATTAGTCTCCCATCTTCACTATTGGTTGTAAATTCCTTTTGTCTTCAGTTAGCACTTGTGCCAGTCTTGGTGGCTTAAAGGTGCCCAAATCCTCTTTCCTAAATCTAATTTCCCAGTAATCATACTATTCTCAATGGAATTATGCATTATTTCATTCATAGTCACAAGTGATCAAGGGAATATCAAGCAGCATCAAGCTGTTTACTTGACTCTGCATATGTTATCTCTAAACCCTATCTTATCTGTCTGGTTAAGGTAAATCATTAATACCAATGGTGATTCCTCTTCTTGCCTGCTGGACTCTGTACAAAAAAAAATCTAAGTGCTCAGATGGCAGCCATAGTTTGTAGTCCCAACAAGATCATTACTTTATCTCTTAGAAGGCATAACCCCTTAGGCAAGAGGACCTTTCCTCCTAGGACAGTAAGTCCTTTGGTGTGCCATTGTGAATGATGGCCACATAAGTGGCATCATCTTAACCTTTGGTAGCTAGACTGATGAATCCTTTTTATCAGAAAATGGTATTTACAGAGAGGTCTCAGATTTGATGTGCATACTGAATGCTGGAAGGTAATATCCCATCCTTGCGGAGTATCATCTCTTCAGATGTACCACTTCAGAAGTACCTTCACTGCAGTGTCACTTCAGGTGTTCTTTCAGCAGTTTGTTTAAAGCTCTATCAGAATGGCCACTTCTGGATGGTGGGATATGAAGTGCAAACAGCATATTCCTGTTGTCAGACATAGTACCACTTCTTTATCTTCTTTGCTTTGGAGTGTGTCCCCTGTTCAGATCACATTTGATTTTTCTGTAGCTCCCAAGAGAGTAGTAGTGCTGACTGAGGACCTGTGGGCAGAAAAGGCAAACACATACTCAGAATAAATCACTGGTTCTTTCAAGATAGAACAAGTCCAATATAATTTACTTGCTTTCTAGTGGTTTCCTGGATGAAAAAAATACCATATTAGAGGCTCAGCATGGTATTTGGCTATATGGTTGAAAAGTCAGTTATCACATTGGTTTTGGTAAGTGGAAGTCCATGCTGCTGGGCTCATACATAACTTCCAGCTCAGCCACTGTGTCCTGGTGTATCAGACCTGAAAAGGTCAATGACCAAACCTCTAATGTCAGTTGACCAAGTTACTTTGATTTTTTAATACTTCTTCCTGATGAACATTTGGTACACCTCCTCCCAAGTGTAGTCACATTCTGAAGCACCAAGGATTAGGACTTAAACATGACTTTTCAGGTCTGATACACCAGGACACAGTGGCTGAGCTGGAAGTTATGTATGAGCCCAGCAGCATGACTTTAGGATGAGGGACACAATTTAGCCCCTAAATTCATATGATGTCATATTATTTTACTCTAATAAAAATACCATGCCTGACATGATAACTGTGATTAGGGTTACTACTTAGTTCAGCTTGCTATGGTTTAAAAATCATTCTCCAAGGCCTTTCCAATTTCTATAAGGAATAGCATAGGGTTAATATCTGCCATCTGGTGATATATAGTCAGATTTAATTAATTTATCTTTGTTGGAATAGAGATGTAATGTCAGAGACTTCCATTAGGCTCCTCTGCTTGCCAGGTTTTACCCCGATGGCCAATGTGGACTAATTCTAATGTAGGGGTTAATTCAACATCCAAGTATGTTGATTCTAATTATACATTTAGGAACTATAGAACTGGGTATGTCTGTGTACATTAGACTTCACTAGGACTCCGTAACCACCTCTCATATGTCCTTACTCTAACAATGGGGCCTTGATAATGCTTCAATTTTTCAGATAACAATATCAAGTCCAATTCTAGGACCAACAGTCCTTGAACTGTCTGGAATTCCTTTTTTTCCCAATGCTTAATCAACCAAGTAAGTGGTCGTAGTGGCTAAAATGTCCCCAAATGTATGAAGAGTCACGGATCATAATGTAATGTAAGTCATACAAATAAAAGACAATGGTTTCTTTTGTATATCCTTACTTTTAAGACTATTGTTCAGCTAGACATTTCAGACATTTCTCAGTGTTGATTGTTTTAAAATTTAGAACTTGTGATAATTTTTATGTGGCCATGGAAGGAGCATTTACCTACTCTGCCATCTTGATTCCCCCCCAAAAAAACAAAATCAACTTTTAGTTTTGAAAGATAATTTTGCTTGATGTAAAATTTTTGGTTGATTGTTGTTTTCATTTTATTTTTTACTTTTAGCAGTTTCATTATGACATTCATCTCCATTTAGCTTTTAAAGTTTATAAGTCAGCTGTTAGTTATATTGGGTTTTTCTTGTACAAAATTAACCATTTTTTTCTCATTACTTCCAGAATTTCTTTTTTATCCCAACATTTTAATTATGATATATATCTAGGTATGGATCTCCTTGTTTGTTTGTTTTTTTCACATTTGGACCTTGTTGAACTTTTTGGATGTATAGATTAATGTTTTTCATCAAATATGGGAAGTTTTTAGCTATTATTTCTTTAAATATTTTTGTGCACCTTTCTCAGTTTTTTCTCTTTTTCTGGCACTCTCATTATGCATATGTTGGTGCATTTAATGGTGTCTCACATTTCTCTGAAGCTTTATTCTTTTTGCTTCTTTCTTTTTTTTCTCTGTTTTGTTTTTCATTGACCTATAGCTAAAATCACTTATTTTTGCTACCAACTCAAATCTACTGGTTAGTCCCTGTCTCATTTTTGTTGTTTTTATATTCAACTATAAAATTTCCATTTGGTTCTTTTATTATATCTTGTCTTTTTGTTTATATTTTCTATTTGATAAAACATTTTCATCATGCCTTCTTTAACTTTTAGACATGGTTTCCTTTAGTTCTTTGAACATAGTTATGGCTGCTAATCTGTTAAATCTAACAACTGGCCCTCTCAAAAGCATTGTTATTGTCAGCCATTTAAAAAAAACTGTGAGTGGGTTACATTTTCTGTATCTTTATATACCATGTAATATTTCTTATTTAAAAGTGGACATTTTAGCTAATATATTGTAGTAATACCAGTTACTGATTCCCTCTAGAGGTAAAGTTATTGTCTTTTTTTTTTTTGACCATTTGTTTATGTGCTTAGTGAGTGTACTGATCTTATTCTCTGAACTCTTATTTCCCTCTGTTGTATGTAGCCTTTTATATCTTTGCTCACTTTTTTTTTTTTTTTGGTCTTTTAGCAGCTACAGTCCCTGTGTCAGTATAATTCAAGTATTGATCAAGGGCTGTTGATTTTTATACTTTGCCATTGAATTTGTATGCCTGGCCTGGAGGCTGTGTTTAAGAAGTTTATAGTTCTTTTCTGCATGTTCAGTCAAGGTCTGCTAGCTTGGTTGTTCCCTATCTGATCACAATTGAGAAGGCAAATCTTTGTGCATGACCCCTACCTATGAAATTTCCATCTTCTCTTCTAAATAAATGTATTTCCCTTACAGTTTTCTCTTCCACATGGCAGAAGCTCTGTGCTGGAGGTGGGGACAGAGGCTGATTTCTTCTGGACTTACACTTCAGTTTTATAAGGGAACACTAGGAAGGAGGTTAGTTTCTGTCTTCGTGGCTTGCCCATTGTATATGGACCCTTTAGGTGAACTAAGGTCAGGGCTCCAGTATTCCTGCACTTTTTATATCTGAATTAGAGCTTCTTTCATAAAAGTAGGGGTCAGATAAATAAAGAGAGTTTTTGTTTCCTTAGTTCTTTCCACCTAAAATATAGTTGGCTACATGGAATTAGGAGGCATAAAAAAACACTACGGAAACTGTAGTTTCAGAGCTGAAGGGAGAGGGAACCCTGGGCATCTTAGTTGCATGTACTCTGTGTAAGATTCCATAACTTGGAGCTGAATGTGGAGAAAGGTATCAAGTAATGGTTCAAATTGTACAGACTCTCACTGTTCTTACTGAATTTAGTATATTTTTGAGAGACTATTTCTCTCTTTATTTATGGCCTTAGAACAATATCCAGAAGCAAATTTATTTTTTAAAAATAATTTTCTGCAATTAAATAGCTGTTTTGTAAGGCAGTGGATATGTCAAGTTTATTACTCTGCTATTACAAATTTGGATGTTTTCTAATTATTTTTTAGTTTATTAATCTGCTGTTTTGCTTTATCTAGTCTTATTTAAACCCATTTATTGATTTCTTAATTTCAATTATTACAATTTCTATTTCTAGAGCAGTGCTGCCCAATAGAACTTTCTGGGATGATGGAAATGTAGTCTGTACTATTTAACATGGTAGCCACTATCGTATGTAACTTTGAGCTCTTGAAACTTGGCCAACTGAACGAAGGAAATAGTTTTCAATATTATTTAGCTTCAAGTAATTGTATTTAAAAACCACAAGAAGCTAGTAGTTAACAGATTAGCACAGTTATAGAATTGAGCTTTTAAATAAATTCTAAATCTCTGCTGACATTATTCATGTGTTTCTCTATTTTACTGCACACAATATAGTTATTTAAAGACTATCTAAATCATCTGTTGGTCTCTTTCCTTATGGTTTTCTTTTTAAAAAATATGTGTTTATTTATTTCAGAGAGGAGGAGAGAGGGAGACAGAAACATCAATGATGTGAAGGAATCATTGATCCATTGATTGGATGCCTCCTGCACATCTCCCCCGACGCCCCATTGAGGATTGAGCCTGCAACCTGGCATGTACTCCTGACTGGAATCAAACCCAGACCATGTAGTCTGCAGGCTGACATTCTATCCACTGAGCCAAACCAGCTAGAGCTATTTCTTTATATATTGGTCCTCTTTTTATCATGATAAATAAATTTGTATTAGATTAAATTATAATTGCTTAGATTTATTAAATTAGACTCATTAGGTTGAAATTGTGGATGTAAAATTGTAGAAGCTCTATTATTCTCTACTAAAAATACTTGAACTTTCATTTGGAAAGTGGATTCCTTCCTTCAATACAGAAGACATTAGTTTTCTTTTATTGGTTCTATCATTTGCTTAATTCTGTAGCCTTATGAAAATCAAACAAAAGATCTGAACCTTAGCTTTCTCATCCATAAATAGTCCTGATATTAATCTTGCCTAAAACAAAGATTGTGAGAGTGAAGAACCAATGTCTTAAAGTTTTGTGAAATCTATAAGGTAATACAATTGTAAAATTTCTATTAGCCATTCATTCTGCATACATTCAGCGCTATTTGTACAGGTTGCTTAGAAATAAAAACAGGATTATGTTGAATAGAATTTGTTCTTATTTTTACAAACAAGTTACTTTATTTGTAAGTATAATTGTTTCTGAGTAGTCCATGATAGAAGACAGTAACTAATTTCTAAAGGCCATGACTAGTTATAAAATAAGCTATTAATTAGTGGTCTTACAATGACAAAATGGGAACAAATTTAATACTTTAGTTTGTACTCTTTTATGAGATTTAACAATAGTGGGAAAGAGTGTGAATATTGGCCAGAATCCTAGGGAAAAGTCAAATATTTATGGTACAGTTTGAAGTCTCAAGTCACTAAGAGAACAAACTTTAGAAAAACCAATGGCATCTTTTTTTAAATTCTGCTCAGAAAGTAAAACTCTTAATTTTTAATGGACATATACTTTCCTTATTCCAATCCTCCAGTGCAGTACAAAAGAAAGATCGTTCTCTTATCTTGCATTTTATTCAGAAGAAAAAATATTTCCTTGCATTTAAAACATCATTTTCCAGTAAACAGAATGATTAACTTGATATTGTTCCAAATAATTTCTGAATATCTAGATAAGATTAAAGCCATTTATTTTCCGAGCACATGAGTTATTCTTCTCTTTTATTTTTCTCTCTGTCATTTAAGCCAAAAGTTTTTTTATTACCTACTCAAAAACTTGCATTTCTGCCCTAAAGTTCAGTAAGCCTTGAGATGCTTTCACTTCATTTCATTGTAAAATAATTTTTATTTTTCAAAAACAAAATTATTTTCAAAATAAGTACATATCACAAGAGATATTCTTTTCAGCTTGCATTCTGGCAAATAATTGATACTGACCATCTATTGCTTTTCAAAAAATATGATTTTCTATTACATTCACTACCAAGTTAAAAATGTTTTTAAAAATCTGCTTAAGATTTTCTTTCCAATCTCCTTCACAATGATTTTAATGTGCTTGATTTGGGTAATAACATCCAGCACTCAGTAAAGACAGAAACAACTACCTTGATGATTCCTTTGGCACACTTATGTGTGAAAAGAGTCTTGATGCATGAACAAAAACACTTCAAGGTCACCCTCTTGACCTTTCTTCAGATTATCCTTTTTTCTTAAGATTAAACTATGTTGCTTCCTCTCTTATAAAGATATCTGAGAAGTTAAAACATGCTGTTCTCACAAAGCCTAAATAAAAATAGCTATGTATAAATATTGATAAGCAATGGGCAATGGTTCTATAACATTGGATAAATACACCAAAAATCTTAGACAGCTTCTTTTGACAGCTACTTACTTCCCTTCATTAATTTCAGTGTTAGAACAACTAAAAAACCCCAAACCCCAACAACCCTTTTTAGAATAACATGCCTCTGTGTTATAACTTTTCAGCATGGCATGTCACAGAGAAATGTATAAATCAAAGAATATTACAAATATCATAGCAAAAATCTTGATTTAAAATACTCTCCAGCTATAGTTACTGCAATGGAAAAAAAACACACACACGCACATTTTTTTCAGCTATTATTTCTAATGTGGCTAAAGAGATGCACTTGGGGAAACACTTACCAGATGTACTAAATCAGCATTACAGATGCATGCCAAGAGACCAGCAGAAGCTTTAATTGCAACCGATTTATTTTTTATATGCTTTGTTTGCAAGAATTTATTGATGGCTGCATTTTTAAATATAATATATAACTGTTATTAATTAACCCAGGGTAATGATACACATATACTCAAAAGCATGAAGTATTGGGGCAAAGTGGTGTATATAAGTATATATATATATATACACATACACACACACAAAATAAGCAAAAGATTATTTTGTGCTTGAGTACTTACACACACACACACACACAAAATAAGCAAAAGATTATTTTGTGCTTGAGTACTTACACACACACACACACAAAATAAGCAAAAGATTATTTTGTGCTTGAGTACTTACAGAACATCCTTTTAACGTGTCATATTGACATTAACTCTAGGTTTACACTCAGGAGGTTGGGACAATGAAGAATGTCTTAAACTGGGCTCCTCACCCTTGGTACTAATGACCTTTTAGGTTGGATGATTTGTTGTGAAGGACTATCCTCTGTATTCTAAGATGTACAGCAGCATCCCTGGCCTTTCCCCACTAGACCCCTGTAGCACCCATGTTCAATTGTGACCATCAAAAATGTCTCCTGACATTGAAAGATATTCACTGAAGAAAAATTTGCCACTGGTTAAGAATCACTGGAAAGAAATAAGGCAGAGGAATAAAAGCACTTTAATATAGCACAATATTATCATATCACATCTAGGAAAGCCGTGGAATTTTTCATCACCCATATGCTTCCTGGCCACTCCATATCTATAGAAATACCCCAAATTTCAAATCTCTGAGTGTATTATTTATTGATTCACAGGAAATCCAGTTTTTTATTTCCTCATTGCAATTTTCCTGAGTAATTTATTCTAGGAGTTTTTGAAGAGGCAACGTTCTGACGTGAACAGAACTACTTCTTGTGGTTGTGGAGTCCTTCTGTTCCCGTGGTCATTCCTCTGGTCATCCCTGGCCTCTGTTGCTCAAGAGTTGTTGTGCATGTAATTCTCAGTGCTGCCACAGATAGTATCTATGTTTCATGTGTCCATCAAAAACAAATGTCATTCCTTTACATGACCAGTTGTTTCAAATGTTTTCTCATAGCAGGTAGTTGGGCCTCTGGTAGATTCTTTCTTTAGTCTACATCATTCTCTTTCTTAGAGCAAATGGGCCTCCCAAAGGGCAGTGTCAGGCATTGTGAGGCCTAGTCTCATTTTCTCCTTGAAAACATTTTGCTCTTTCCAAACTCAAGTTCTTCTGCTCTACTTATACACTCTCTGACTTAGTTTTTACTTGGATATTTTTGTCATAGAGTCCGTTAGGCCTCACATAATAGATCTATTACTGAAAATCTGTTCCTGTGCTCTAGGACATCCTAAAGCAGTCCAGATGCTTGTTGATCAAACCATGAGCATTACAGGCTCGCTCTTCCCAGGAATCTAGAAGAAGCTTGCATGTATTAATGAGGTATAACTTCTAATTCCATCTGATAGAAGTTTTATATCTGACAAAGCCTTAAATATTCTGTTACGTATTTTCATTTTATATAGTATAGAATATAAAGCTAACAACTTTAATGTTTTGTTATAATAGTTTTGATGGTATATGACAAATATGGCTATCATCCCCTAATGAATATTTGAGTGTTATTTAAAAATTCAATTTTTTTTAAAAAAGTTGACTTATTTCTAAATTTATGTAACAGGATGCACAGATGAAAGACAGAATAATACAGTCAGTCCACTTTTGTGTAGCTTGGTGTTAACTAAAACTGGTGTTTATCAAACTGTGCCCTCACTTTGCACAGTTTCATGGTAACTGAGGAACTGTGCAGATTAAGGAAACATTTCTGACATACATGTTTCTCAGAAAGCACAGTACTGTGCAAAACTGTATTGAATAAAAATAATGAAGGCGTACTTGTCTGTTACATATAAAAACACAAGACACAGCATTAGAAATAAAATGCAATAGTCCCTACATAAGCATCAATAACTAGTGCTTAAAAAAGTAATAGAGGAGCATCTCAGTAAAATACAGTTTAAAGAAACTGGTTTTCTTTCCTTTGTACTTGGATCATACCTACTGTCATCATTAATTTCATACATGATTCTTTTTCATTTAATCACTTGCTCAATATAATATACTTATTTAAAATACTAGAGGCCCAGCACGCACAAAATCGTGTGCGGTTAGGGGTCCCTAGACATAGCCTGGCCTCCTTCACATGGCCCCTGCCACCCTGCAATGCTAAGGGAAACTCCCCGCCCGGATGCTCTGGGATGCTCGAGGCCCCTTGACTGCTCCACGAGGCTTCTCCTGCCCCTTGACTGCTCCACAAAACTTGCCACCATGGCGCAAAGCTTGCGGCTGGACACTCCACAAAACTCCCCCGTCCTGCAACTGCTTCGTGAAACTTACTGCTGCCTGGTAACTGCTCTACTAAGCTCATGATCACTCTGCAAAGCACCCCACCACCGCCGCTCAACAGTCCCCAGTCCCACCCTGCCACTAGTCCCTCCTCATGGTGAGCAGCTCCAGGGCAGGGGGCAAGGGGGGACTGGGAGGTGCTTCATGGTGACCAGACACCTGTTCAGTCCTGATGCTACCTAGCTCTTTATATATGTTAGGATAACTAGAGGCCTGGTGCATGACATTCGTGTACTGGGTAGTGGGGGAGAAGGGGGAGCCCTCATGCCAGCCTGTTCCCTTTGGCGCAGTTGGACATCCTTATGCTGCTGTGGAGATTGAAGAGGCTCCTGCCATTGAGGCTGAGCTTGCCAGTGGTGAGCCTGACTTCTGGCTGAGTGGTGCTCTCCTTGTGGGAGTGCGTTGACTAATAGGGGGAAGCTCCTGCATTGAGTGTCTGCCCCCTGGTGGTCAGTGCACATCATAGTGACCCATCATTTCACCATTTGGTCAATTTGCATATTATCTTTTTATTATATAGGATAAATACCTATGAAATTACAACCCAAACCAAGAATGTGAAGAGTATAGAATCTTATTCTTGTCTAAATATTCCTCACCCACTATCCTTAGTGAGAGAGTTAATGGTTGAATATATTTTGACATGTTATGCAATCCTTAAACATAATGATTAAAACTATACTAACTTTCTTGTTGGTATTCTTCATATATAATTATTGAGTGAAAAAAAGCAGACCTAGAAAAATGTATTTGTTATGATTATATATTTCTAAAAGAGTTAGTTGTACTTTAATTTTTTAAAATATATTTTATTGATTTTAGAGAGAGAGAGAAAGGGAGAGAGAAAGAGAAACATTGATGTGTAAGAGAAACATTGATCCACTACCTCATGCATGCCCCCTCGCAGGAATTGAGCCTGCTGGACATGTACCTTGACCCATAATCAAACCTGTGACTCTCAATCATGGGATGACACTCAATCAACTGAACTGCTAGGGCTAGTTGTACTTTAAATGTATGTTTACATTTATGTGTATTCATAGGTGTATTATTATGAAAGCAAGGAAATGAATATGAAGAATATATACTAGTTTGCTAATATGGGTTTTTCAGAATTGTTACGGATGTACATTATATGAGTAGACTAAGGGGAGGGAAAGTTGGAGGAAGCAAACAAAAGGAGAAATACACATGTATAAAGTCACATTTATAGATGTGTGTAAAATTATATGTCTAAAAGATATGATAAAAGATATGTCTAAATTATATGATAAAAGAAAAAAATAATGGCACAAGCTCTAAATTTGAGTAGAAAAACAGGTGAAACAAATCCCAGGAGAAAGTTGTGGAAAAGCTTGTTAGCTCGGATCTTCATGCAGAAATTGAATTTCTATCATTAGTGTCAGTGAAAAATAATTAATATAATTAATTAAGCTGAGGCACATTCTATCAGATCATATCACAAAACATGATTGAAGATACAAAAATGATAAAATGTAAGTAGTGTTTAGTTTCAATTTTGATACTTACTAAGGCTTAACATTTTCTAGAATAAATATTCCATGTCAGAGTTTTGTTTTTTTTCTTTTTTTCATAACTATCAAGTCAAAGAGAAAAGAAATCACTCTAACTAATCAATCTTTAGTGGTGTTTTCCTCCTCATTACATAGGCTGTTTGTGACAATATCACTAGTGATTAGTTTATTTCTGAAGCCTTCTCATCCAAGCTCAAAGAACATAAAATTCAAACAAAATATTTTTGTTTGTTTTTATAGGCAGAAATTCTTGCCCTAACACAGTGTTTCTGAGTGTGGTCCAACTACCCTTCTCTAAGACTTTTTCAGTTACTCAAGGTTAAAGACTTATTTTGGAATACTACTAAGTCATAATTTTTAAAAATTATTTTTTGTTAATTTTAGAGAGGAAGGAGGAGGAGAGAGAGAGATAGAAACATCAATTATGAGAAACAATCATTGATTGGTTGCCTCCTGCAAACCACCTACTGGGGATAGAGGCTGCAACCTGACATGTGCCCCAACTGCAAATAGAAAAGTGGCCTTCTGGTTCATAGGTTAATGCTCAACCACTGAGCGACACAGGCTGGGTAAAGGGTCTCAATTTTTCCAGTGCAAAAGGGATTCTGAAGCAAAATATCATAAAAGTATTGCTAGAATAATAGTGTTTTAAGCAACCTCCTTTCACACAAGACTGTCACCATTTAGGAGGGCATGTTTTATGGCAGAAAGAAATGGGGAATGTAAAGTATAGTTGCACTTATATACCATAAACATAATGTAAAAACAATAAAGAAAGGATCAGCTTTATTGATTAAAAGAAGCATTGAAGGCTGACAAACCTACAGCCAACATCATACTCAATGAGCAAAAACTAACACCATTTTACCTAAGAACAAGAATGAAACAGAATGCCTACTTTTAATACTACTGTTCAACAAAGTTTTGGAAGTGCTAGCCATAGCAATAAGACAAGAAGAAGAAATAAAAGATAACCAAATTGGAAAAAGATGTAAAACTGTCATTATTAGCAGATGACATGATACTGTACATAGAAAATTCTAAAGACTCTATAAAAAATGATTAGACTTAAAAAATGAATTTGGCAATGTAGCAGGATACAAAATTAATACCAAGAAATCTATGGCACTTCTATACACAAATAGTGAACCTTCAGTAAGAGAGATTATAAAAACAATCCCATTTACCATCACACCAAAAAAATTAAAGATACCTAGGAATAAACTTAACTAAGGAGGCAAAACTATAGGACACTGAAAAAAGAGATAGTGGAAAACATAAACAGATGGAAGAACATACCACATTCATGGATTGGTAGAATCAACATCATTAAAATGTCCATACTACCCAAAGCAATCTATAGATTCAATGCACTCTCCATTAAAATACCAACAGCATATTTCACAGACCTAGAACAAACTCTTCAAAAATTCATCTGGAATAAAAAAAAGACCCCCAAATAGCTACAGCAATCCTGACAAAGAAAAAAAAAGTAGGAGGGTTCTCAAAACCAGATATCAAGCTGTATTACAAAGCCACTGTTCTTATAACTGCCTGGTTACTGGAATAAGAACAGACATATAGACTAATGGAATAGAATAAAGAACCCAGAAATTGACCCAAACCACTATGCTCAATAAATATTTGACAAAGGAGGCAAGAACATACATTGAAGTCATGACAGTCTCTTCAATAAATGCTGTTGGAAAAATTAGACAGATACATGCACAGAAAGAAAGAAAGAAAGAAAGAAAGAAAGAAAGAAAGAAAGAAAGAAAGAAAGAAAAGAAGGAAGGAAGGAATGGAGGAACTAGACCACCAACTTATACCAAGCACAAAAAATAAACTCAAAATGGATAAAGGACTTAAACATAAGACAGGAAACCATAAAATATTAGAAGAATCCACAGGCAGCAAAATCTCAGACATATTCCGAAGCAATATCTTCACCGATACTGCTCCTAGGGCAATGGAAACTAAAGAGAAAATAAACAAAATAAAAAACTCTGTACAGCAAAAGAAACCATCAACAAAACAACAAGAAAGCCCACTGCATGGGAGAACATATCTCCTATAAGGGTTTAATATCCAACATTTCCAGGGAACTCATACATCTTAACCAAAGGAATATAAACAATCCAATCTAAAAAATGGGCAAGGGATCTAAATAGATACTTTTCAAAAGAGGACATAAGGAAGACCAAGAGACATATGAAAACATGCTCAAAGTCACTAATCATCTAAGAGACGCAAATCAAAACAATGAGATATCATCTCACACATGCCAGAATGGCTATCATCAACAAATTAAAAAATGACAAGTGCAAGCAAGGATGTGGAGAAAAAGGAACCCTTGTGCACTGCTGGTGAGAATGCAGACTGGTGCAGCCACTTTGAAGAACAGTATGGAGTTTCCTCAAAAAACTAAAAATGGAACTCTCATTTGATCCAGTGATCCCACTTCTGGGAAAACATCTCAAGAAACTATAAACACCAATCAGAAAGGATATATGTACCCCTATGTTCATAGCAGCACAATTCGCCATAGCCAATATTTGAAAACAGCCTAAGTGCCCATCAGCAGATGAGTGAATTAAAAACCTGTGGTATACCCCTAACAGGTTTTCTCAGTGGTTAGAGCATCAGCCTGTGAACTGAAGGGTCCCAGGTTCAATTCTGGTTAAGAGCATGTACGTTGGTTGCGGGCACATCCCCAGTAGGTGGTGTGCAGGAGGCAGCTAATTGATGTTTCTCTCTCATTGATGTTTCTACCTCTTTATCCCTTTCCCTTCCTCTCTGTATGGAATATATTAAAATAAATAAATAAATTTTTTAAAATAAAAAGCTGTGATACATCTACACAATGGAATACTATGCTATAGAAAAAAAGAAGAAGGGATTCTTATCATTTTACCATTTGCAACAGCATGGATGGAACTGGAGAGCATTATGCTAAGCAAAATAAGCCAATCAGAGGAAGATAAATATCATATGATCTCACTCATTTGTGGAACACATTGAACAATATAAACTGATGAACAAAAAGAGATCCAGTGACATAGAAGGATCTATCAGACCATCAAACCTCAGAGGGAAGGTAGGGGAGGGGAAGTAAGGGGAGAGATCAACCAAAGAACTTGTATGCATGCAAATAAGCCTAACCAATGGGCATAGACACCAGTGGGGTGAGAGCATGGGGGGGGGCGCAATTGAGGAATAAAGATATTTATGTAATACCTTAATCAATAAAGACAAAAAATTTAAAAAAAGAGGCTTGAAAGGGAAAATAACAATACAAAATATGCCCCTTTTTTCAACTGTAAGATTATTACTCTCATACACTATTTTTTTGGAGTGTGAAATAGTCAATTTTGGGGGAACTATGCCTATTAAATACAGAAGTATTTTCACTTTAAATGAATTATGCCCTTTTCTGTATGCTATCTATGGATATATTAATGTTGACCTAACTAGACAGTAAAAGACACAAACAACATTGAGAGCAGCACTGTTTGTAATCTCACACACACACACAGTTCATAAACAGAAAAATTCCACAATAAGTTATGGAATTCCCATTCCACAGAGTACTATGAATAAAACTGAAATAAATAATGTAGATTCTGTGTCCAAATACAATTATTATAATTATGATTACTACATTAGAGACATTTAAATATGGCATAAAACAGTATGAGTAGTAGATTTTATATATATTAAAAAAATTCATATGGATTCCAGGATGGCTATGGAGAAAGTGGAAACTACATTAACCTGTTCCCAATGCCAAACTAAATTGACAACTAAATTACAGAACAATCAATCTGAGTAACCACTGAAGGCTAAGTCAACTAAATATTATAACCAAGGATTTACAGAAGAAGCCACATAGAGATTGGTAAGAAGTGCAGAAACAAGGAAAGAACTGACTCCCACATCCATCTGCAGTGGCTGAAAAGCTAAGGAAAGATATCTTGGTTGTATGGGGACTCAACCCCACAGAAGAATTCCACACTGAGAGCAACTGAGCAACAGACAAGAAAAAAAGCCTGCATAGCATCTGATAGTGAAAATAGAAAATGGGAGAGAAGAGAGCCTGCTAGAGATCCAAAGACCAACTTACCAGGGTTGAGTATTCCTGTTACAGCACCAGCATGAGCATTAAACCCCCTGGTCCTTCAACTACTGGTGACACTACTCTGCATTGCCTGGGTCCTGCAGAAGGGTCTGCTGGCTGAACCTAGCAGAGACCTTTGGGACACTCCTTTTCTGGTAAAGCTCTTGATGAGAATCAGTGATTGAACTATATAGCTTTGGAAAATGGAACATTCTTCCCCTTCTCAAGCATACAGCTAGCATTCCCACCCCACCTGTCAAATTACTTGGCCTACTGTCCTACTCTCTGTGGTTCCAGCATGCTGAATTCAGTCTGATAGAGGGATCAGAGTGCTTCACAGAGCTGGGATTTTTGGAGTATGTCTCCCAAGAAGGCTTTTGCCAGGAATAAAATGGGTAGGAGCTGTGTTGTATGACTACATAGAAGTGGGAGGAGATTTCTTGATAGTGCCAGGCCTTCACTGCTGAGCTCAGTCCCTTAGGGTTCAGAATTTCGACCTTCCCCAGGAAGGGGAAGAAGAGCCCACCTACCTTCTATAAGCTTGCCTTCAGTGCCCACAATGGGAGATAATTTGGGTCTACCTCTCTTCCCCCTGCCAAGTCACAATAGTCCTGCCCTGCTCTGCAAGAGGAAGGAGTGGTGCTCAGAACTGTGACATTCAGCTTATATCTCTCTCAAAGGCTATTGTCTGGACCAGGATGAAGTGCTTGGACACCTCTTGTGGGTTCAGCCTGTACCACCCTCAATGGAAAGCTGTTTTTGATATGTTCTCCCCAATCCTGGTGGTTCTGCACAGCTCAGCTCGCTCCTGCAGAGGGGAAGACTGGTTGTACCCAAACTGAATTTGTGGCATACTTCTCTTGGGGGAGCATGAGTTGAAGACCCTGGCAGAGACTGGGTGGTATAGTTCTAGAATAGGAACAATTTCCCCTTATTGAGTGACTGGCCATGTGGCCCCCAAGTAGGGAACCCACCAGCCCATCCTACCAAGCTCATGACCTGTGGAAGTGTCTGTGGGGGGCAGCTAGCCTCATCCCACTCTACAATCTTTCTTCAGAGGGCTCTGGAGAAGACCAGGCAAACTCGGGGATGTGGATCAACTGACAGATGGAGGTAGACTTTAGAGAACTTTGTAGTTTTATAGGTCTGCCCCCAGCTCTAAACTGGAGGAGAGCTGAGCCTTGTACACAGACTGGCTCCTCCAATGAAAACCCAAGCCCAGTATATTCATCCACATAGAGTGAATAATGAGGTAGCATCCGACAGGTAGCCAAAGGTTACACACAATGCTTAACATTGACCGGTATTTAAACCCTGACCAAGTGAAACCAGAATCAATATTGCCAGTGGTGGACTTCAGACCACATTAGAGAAAAACTCAGATAGCCACACAAATAAAACATCCAAAGGGGGAGTCCAGCAGGCACCAAATCCTGATGGGAATAACTCTGCCTCAGGTGGTAGTCCCTGTACAGTGACTCAAACATGCTAATCAAGGTTTAGAGGCCCAGTGAATGCAAATTCATGCACTGGAGGGGACTTCCTCAGCCCAGCCTGCTCTCTTTCACAGTCTGGGAGCTCTCAGGGGCTAGAGACGACCTGGAGATCAGGGGAAGGCAACACCCCTATCACACCTCTGCTGCTGCTACTGTGGTTAGCACAAGCCTCAGTCGTCCCTGGTTACCTGAGCCTTAGGCAGCCCTGCGTGGCTGGACAGCCACCATCTGAGGCTTGCCTGCACCTTGGGCTGGCCATGGGTGGCTGGGGGCTGAGCATGGGTCCGGCCATACCGCGTGCCTGCCACCCCCATCCCCAGTGGAGCTGAAAGGACTGGAAGAAACTCTGGAGGAGCTGAGGGGACTGGGCACCGCCATCTTGTGGCTATGGGCTCCACCATCTTTGTGATGGTGTGGTGGTCAATTTACATATTCCTTCTTTATTAGATAGGACCATCCAGCTTGAAGGTTTAACTCCACCCATGAAAGTACCAACAGGATTCAAGACTCAACTACAACAAAAGGGTATATATAATCCACAAGAAACATTTTTGAAGTACTTAGCTCTGAAAGATTGTGCCACTAAGCCCAATAGGATACCTATTTCATAAAGCCATCATAACAAGTTGGGAGTCATAGCATATCTACCTAATATACAGACAAAAAATAGACAGGCAAACAAATAAGCCTCCCAAAAAGAACAATAGAAACCCCAGAAAAAATTTAGATGAAATGGAAACAACCAAAGTACCAAATGCAGAGATTAAAACAATGGTTATAAGGATGCTATAGGACTTTAGGGGAAGAATGGATGATCTCAATGAGAATTTAAACAAAGAGATAGTAAGCACTGAAAAGGACATAGAAAAAAAAAAGAGAACATAGGAACCATAAAAAAAACACACAAATAAAAACAGAAATGAAGAACCCAATATCTGAAATAAAGAATATACTAAAAAAATCAACAGGTGGTTATATGAAACAAAGGATCAAATCTGTGGTTAAAAAGACAAGATAAGAGTAAGCACCAAGCAGAGCATCAAAATAAAAAGAGAATTTTTTAAAAAGTAAGGGAAGTCTAAAGGACCTCTGGGGAAGTCTAAAGGACCTCTGGGGCAACATCAAGCATAATATCTGCATCACTGGAGTACCAGAGGCAGAAGAGAGTGAGCAAGGTGTTAAGAACTTGTTTGAAGAAATAATCGGTGAAATTTTCTCTAACCTAGTGAAGGAAAAAGTCACATAAGGTCAGGAAACACAAAGTCCCAATCAAGTTGAACCCAAAAAGGCCTACACCAAAACACATTATAATGAAAATGACAAAGGTTGATGACAAAGAGAGCAAGAGAAAGACTGTTAGTTGCTTTCAAGTGAGCTCCTGTAATGCTATCAATTGATTTCTCAACAGGAATACTTCAAGACAGAAGACGTTAGCATGAAATATTCAAAGTGATGAAAAGCAATGATCTACAACCAAACCTACTCCATCCTGCAAGGCTATCATTTAAAATTGAAGGCAAAATAAAAACATTCCCAGACAAAAATAAAAAATAAAAAAATAAAGGTATTTATTGTAAGAAATGTTAAAAGTTCTGAAAGAGAGAAGGAGAAGGAGAAAGAGCAGAAGGAGAAGGAGATACAGAGAGGAACATAGGTATAAAGAATAAAATGATAATAATTAAGTACCTATCAATAATAACCTTAAATATAAAAGAATTAAAATACATAGGATAGCTGAATGGATAAAAAAAAACATAACCCATGTATATTCTATTTAAAAGAGACCCACCTCAAAACAAAAGATGTTCACAGAAAAAAATTATTTCATACATATGAAAATGAAAAAAAATAGCTGGGGTAGTATTACTTATATCAGGCAAAGTAGACTCCAAAACAAATCCAAAACAAGAGACAAGGAAATTCACTACGTAATACTAATGGCAACAATCCAAAAAGAGGATATAACCCTTGTAAACATATGTGAACCCAACACAGGAGCACCTGAATATATAAAGAAAACCTTGGTGGAAATTAAAGGAGATATTAGCAGCAGTATAGTCATAGCAGGTGCTTTTAACATCCTACTGCCAACAATGGATAAATCTTCAGACAAAAAATCTACAAGGCAACAGCAACTTCAAATGACAAACTAGATCAGATGAATTTAAGTGATAATTAGAGAATATTTCATCCCAAAGCAGCATAATATATATTCTTTTCAATTGTACATGAAACATTCTCAAAGATAGACACATGTTAGAACATAAAATAAGTCAATAAATTTAAGATTGAAATCATTAAAGATGCTTGAAATGGTATGAACCTAGAAATCGATTATAACAAAAACTGAAAAACATTTAAACACATGGAGGTTAAATAATATATTAGTAGACAATCATTAGGTTAACAATGCGATCAAGGAAGAAATCAAAATTTACTTGGAGAAGAATGAAAATGAATACATAATAACCAAAATCTATGGGACACAGTGAAAACAGTCCTGAGAGGCAAGTTCATAGCATTACAGGCTTACCTCAAGAAGCAAGAAATTTTTGAAATAAACAATCTAACACTATACCTAAAAGAACTAGAAAAAGAAAAACAAACAAAGCTCAGAGTAAGTAGAAGGGAAGACATAAAGATAAACAATATTGATCAATCTATATAATCAGACTCATCAAGAAAAAAAAGAGATGGGGCTCAAATAAATAAAATCAGAAATGAAAGGGAAGTAACAACTTATAAAATACAAACAATTATAAGAAAACTAGAGGCCCAGTGCATGAAATTCATGCATGGAGTGGGGGGTGTGTTCCTCAGCCCAGCCTGTACCCTCTCCAATCTGGGACCCCTTGAGGGATGTCCAACTGCCTGTTAGACCCAAACCTTCAGACTTCCCTCTCACAATCCAGGACTGCCAGCTTCCAACTGCTTGCCTGCCTGCCTTCCTGATTGCCCCTAACTGCTTCTGCCTGCCAGCCTGACGACCCCTTAACCACTCCCCTACCAGTCTGATTGATGCCTAACTGCTCCCCTGCCAGCCTGTTTGCCCTAACTTCCCTTCCCTGCAGGCCTGATCTCCCCATAACTGCTCTCCTCTGCAGGCCCAGTCACATCCAACTTCTCTCCTCTACTGTCCTGATCACCCCTAACTGTCCTCCTCTGCAGGCTTGATCACCCCCAACTGCCCTCCTTTGCAGGAATGGACCCTCCCAATCATCCTCCCCTGCTGGCCTGATCACCCACAACTGCCCTCCCTTGCAGGCCTGGTCCCTCCTAACTGCCCTCCCCTGCTGGCCATATTGGAGTGGCCATCTTGTATCTACATGGGGCAGCCATATTTGACCACATGGGGGAAGCCATCTTGTGTGTTGGAGTGATGGTCAATTTGCATATTTCTCTTTTATTAGATAGGATAGAGGTCTGGTGTATGGGTGGGGGCCAGCTGGTTTTCCCTGAAGGGTGTTCTGGATCAGGGTGGGGGTTCCTTTGGGGCATAGGGCAGCCTGGATGAGGGGTCTGTGATGATTTTCAGGCTGACTATGCCCTCTGGTGACCCAAGCAGAGGCTCTGGTATCTGGGATTTATTTACCTTCTATAATTGAAACTTTGTAGCCTTGAGTGGAGGTCTGGGCCAGCCAGTGTGTAAAGAAAGCTTGGCTTCCTCCATTACTGGGGAAACCAAAGCCTTCTTCTGACTCTGTGGCTGTAGCCCCTTGGTTGGGTTAATTTGCATACTCACTCCTGATTAGTTTGTGGGCATGTTCTGTGGGTGTAGCATAATGATGGTTAATTTGCATATTACTTTTTTTTTATTAGATAGGTTACAATGAACAACTATCTGCCAATAAATTAGACAACTTGGGCAAAATGGATTAAATTCCTAGAAACATATAATCTTCTAAAACCGAATCAGGAAGAATCAGAAAATCTGAGTAGACTAATTAAAACTAAGGACAACAAAGCAGTAATAAATAAAAACAAAACAAAAAACCTCCTACTAAACAAAAGTTCTTGATTGAAGGGATTCACAGGTGAATGTTAACAAACATTCAAAGAAGAATTAACATTAATTCTTCTCAAACTATTGCAAAAAATGAAGAAGTAAAGTAGATGCTAAATTCCTCAACAAAATATTAGCATATCAGATCCAGCTATATATTAAAAAGGTCAGGTCTCTCTGACATGGCTCAGTGGTTGAATATCAACCTATGAACCAGGCTACAGTTCAATTCCTGATCAGGGCGTGCCCAGGTTGCAGGCTTTATCCCCCATGTGGGGAAGGCAGGAGACAGATGATCAATAATTCTCTCTTATTATAGATGTTTCTATCTCTCACTTTCCCTTCTTCTCTAAAAAGGTCATAGACTGCCCTAACCGGTTTGGCTCAGTGAATAGAGCATCAGTCTGATATGGGGTTAATTCCCAGAATATAGAAAGAACTTAGATAACTCAAAACAAAAAAGACAACAATATCACTAACCATCAGAGAGATGCAAATTAAAACCACAATAAGCTATCACCTCACACCTATAATAGTCAAAATGGCTATTATCATTATAAAAATTCAACAAATAGTAAGGGCTGGTGAGTATGTGGAGAAAAGAGCACCTTCCTGAACTGTTTGTGAGAATACAGAATGATGCAACTACTATGGAAAACAGTATTGATTTTTCTTAAAAAATTAAAAATGGAACTTCCTTTTGATCCAGGGATTCCCCTCACATATTCAAAACAATATGTGCACCCCTATGTTCATTGCAATGTTAATTTTAATAGCCCAAATCTAAAAACAGCTGAGGTGTTCATCAGTAGACAAGTTGATAAAAAAGCTGTGGTACATTTACACAATGGGACATTATATGGCCATGAAAAATAAGGAAATCTTGAAAAAAATGAGGAAGATGGCGGCATAGGTAAACACCTACACTGCTGCCTCTCACAACAATTTCAAAACTACAACTAAAAGACAGAACGGACATCATCCAGAACCACAGGAAAGCTGGCTGAGTGGAAGTTCTACAACTAGAAGGAAAGAGAGGGGCTCACAGAGACCCAGAGGAGCTGCAAAAAGCTGAGGTATGGAGACGCACGCGCTGAGAGAGCAGGTGCCGGAGTACCTGGCTGGCTTTCTCTGGCAGGAGGGAAACGGAGACTCCCAACGGCATTGAACCCCTTATCCTACGACACTAAACCCCAGATCCAGCCGAAACTCATACGGGGGGAGTTTGGACTGTGAAAAGGGAGAGGTGCATGGAAATTTAGGGGAGTCGCAGAAGATCAGGTCCGGTCTCACACGCGCATGGTGCTGCGCGGAGGACAGACTGCTGATTGTGCCGCTGGCTTTCTCGACTGGGCGGGAGACAGACCCTCCCAACTGTGCCACTTCTGAGTCCACTGGGCCCCTGTTTCGGACAAAACCCTGGGGACCTAGACTCGTGTGGTCCTGGTGCGCAGGGGAGCTGGAAAGGCAGCGGTTAGAGGCACCGCGGGCGCACACACAAGGACCACTCCAGCCATTACCCAGTCACGTGAGACTCAGGGGCCGTGGAGGGCGGGGCTACTGGAAGGCAAGGCGGTCCCTTAAGCCCTGAGACTCCACCCATCCCAAGCTCAACAGAGGCTTCTTTGGTTTTGCAAGTCTGGTATCATAAGGCTGAATCCAACACAGAAGTTTCCCCGGCATAGGGAAAATGCCGAGACAAGGAAAGGGATCACAAACAAAAGAAATGGAGGAAAAAAAACGACTGGATATAGAGTTCAAAACCACACTTGTAAGGTTTTTCAAGAATATGCTAGAAAAGATGGCTAAGGACCAAATAGAAATTAAACATACACTGACTGAAATAAAAAATATTATACAGAGTTCTAACAGCAGACTAGAGAAAGGCAAGAATCAAGTAAAAAATTTGAAATATAAAGAAGCAGAAAACATTCAACTGGAAAAGCAAGAAGAGAAAAGAATCCAAAAATGTGAACATAATGTAAGGAGACTCTGGGACAGCTTTAAGCGTACCAACATCAGAATTGTGGGGGTGCCAGAAGAAGAGAGAGAGCAAGATACTGAAAACCTATTTAAAGAAATAATGACTGAAAACTTCCCACATCTGGTAAAAGAAATAGACTTACAAGTCCAGGAAGCACACAGAACCCCATATAAAAGGAATCCAAAGAGGACCACACCAAGACACATCATAATTAAAATACCAAGAGCAAAAGAGAAAGAGAGAATATTAAAAGCAGCAAGAGAAAAACAGTTTATTACCTACAAGGGAGCACCCATACGACTGTCAGCTGATTTCTCAATAGAAACGATGCAGGCCAGATGGGAGTGGCAAGAAATATTCAACGTGATGAATAGCAAGAACCTACAACCAAGAATAATCTATCCAGCAAAGCTAACATTCAGAATTGAGGGGCAGATAAAGAGCTTCACAGATAAGAAAAAACTAAAGGAGTTCATCAACTCCAAACCAGAATTATATGAAATGCTGAAAGGTACTCTTTTAGAAGAGGAAGAAGAAAAAGGTAAAAGCCAAAAAATTATGAACAACAAATACATATCTATCAACAAGTGAATCTAAAAATTAAGTGAATTAAAAATTTGATCAACAGAATATACTGGTGAATATAATAGAATCAGGAGCACAGAAAGGGAGTGGACTGATAATTCTCAGTGGGGAAGGGGTGAGGGGTGTACAGGGAGAGACTGGACAAAAATCATACACCTATGGATGAGATCAATGGGAGGGAGCTAAGGGCAGAGGGAGGGGTGGGAGCTGGGTGGAGGGATGCTATGGAGGAGAAAAAAGAGAAACAAATGTAATAATCTGAATAATAAAGATTTAATTAAAAAAATTTCTGGGGAATAAAGAACATGCTCACTAAAAAAATAAATAAATAAGGAAATCTTACCTTTTGTGACAGCATGGATGGACCTAGAAATTATTATGCTAAGTGAAATAAGCCAGTCAGAGAAAAACAAATACTATATCCACAAAATGAAGAGGGAGCCCAATGGAATGGAATGAGCAATAGAAAAGGACAAACAAAATAGAAACAGAGACATGAATACCTGGGACAGACTGATAGCTATCAGGTGGGATGGGTTGTGGGGGACAAGATAAAAGAAGGTAGAAAGATTAAGCAAACAAACATACAACAGTGTGGTGATAGATAGAGGTAAAAGGTGGTGGATGTAGGCAGAGGTGGGCAAAGGGGGAATAAATGAAGAGAAAAAGAGACTTTGCTTTGGGGATGATGGCTACACAATGGAATGTGCAGATGATGTTTTGTTGAGTTGTATATTTTGAAAAATATTTTTAATTGATTTTTAAGGGAGAAGAAGAAAAAGATAGAAACATTGATAAGAGAGAAACATTGACCAGCTGCCTCTGCATGCCCCCTACTGGGGATCAAGCCTACAACTCAGGCACGTTCCCTAACAAGGAATCAAACTGGTGATCTCTTGGTGATGGGTGGATGCTCAACCACTGAGCTACATAAGCTAGGCTGAGTTGTACATTTGAAGTCTGTATTATTTTGTGAATCAGTGTCTCCTTAATAAATTCAATTAAGAAGAGAGGAGACTAGAAAAATACAGGGTGTTCCAAAAATGTATATACACTTTGTCTATAGATTACATTGCATTTTGAAAGTACAGTTTATTTTAATAAACACTGCCTTTATAATTATGTATTAAAAGAATGAAGAACTGCCATAGATAAAAAGAGACTAAAGAGACAGAAAACTAAGTACAAATACAATGAAGAAGCAATGCTTCAAGCTTCTTGGACTCTTGGAAGTGAGAAGCAATTTGGTGCTGTTGGAGAATGAAGTCCCAAAGGCCATGGAAGGAGCAGTAAAATCAGAGATAGTGACAGGACCTAGATCATGGAGGGCTGACTGGGTCAGCCCAGCTCATGCTCTAAACTTTTTAAGTAAGAGGGGAATGACTGAAGGGTGTAAGCAGAGAAGTACTCTGACTAGGTGTGCATCTTGGTGGGATAATTCAGGCTACTATGTCCCAACATGAGCTTTTAGGACATCAGACCAGACCTGAGACAGGAAATATGAATGCCATATCTCTAAGATGGCACCCTATCATCTTCACCTTCTGGCCTTCATGCCCTTGCATGACTCCTCCCACATAACATAAAGGGTACATATTCCAGTTTCCCTTGCAGCTAGACATGACCATATAGCTAAATTCTGGCTAATGGGTTGCAAGGTGAATTATATGTAATTTCCAAAAATTATTCTTAAGTGGAGGAATGTACACATCTTTACAATTTCTCCTTCCTGATGATTAAAGTATAGACATGATGGTTGAAGCCCGAATAGCCATTTGAGAATATGAAGTAAACCCCACATTGAGGACAGTGAAATGAAAAAATAGAAGGAACCTGAATCCATAACCACATTTTAGCCCTAGAACACTAATCTCTAAACTTCATTTATGTGAAAGAAAAGGAGTTTGTCTGTTCAGAATTCACAACAAAACTAATAGTAACTCTGTTCAAAAACAGAAACTTAAAAATTCCCATTTAAGTCACAAAAGAAAGCCATCTTTTTAGGTGAGCATGTGATAAAATCATATCTATTAAATACCAAATTAAAAGAATGTCTATGTACAATTTCTAGTATTTGAAAATGTATTTGTTCAGTGAGCATGACAGTGTAAAATGGCAAATGTGTGTTTGCACAGCTATTTTCTGCAAGGGTACACAGGAATAAATTAACTGATGATTTCTAGCAATAAAGGTGGGGGTCATGAAGCCTTTTTGGATTTATTTAATATACATCTTATTTGCATTTTTAATACATTTTAAATAGTGATCTTTGTGTTCCTCAAAAAGTATCAATGTATGATTATCTTCTTTTATGAGTTTGCCTTCAGGAAGACATAATTTTATTAAACATAAATGCTCTTGGAAGGCATGAAAAGGTGAGTTTGTCCTATGATAAAATTAACTTATAACCAATAAACATTTGCCAGTTATATACTGAATGCACAACCAATACTCCATGCTGCTGCATGGGACTAAGGATGAGCTAATATGAACTCTTTTGACCCTTTAATCTGCCAGTATGAGCTCTAGTAGCCTTAATCAGCTCTGCAGCAAGAATCGGATAAGGTTGAAGTTAAGAAAGATTCACCGGAGCTTGAAGTTAGGTGGAAGAGAAGCCATAGGAAAAACTTTCCCTCAGGGAGTTGATTAATATATCATAGTTCTGGCAGGATGTATGTCTGGGAATAGAAGTGACAGGCAAGAGGAGAAAATAAAGAAGACAGAATAAAAAAGCAGAAATTTCATAGTAGTGACAGGAGCAGGATTTTCTCTGTCTAGAAAATAGGACTTAATAGTTATTGAGATCTCACCCTGGGCTATGACAAAAAATTAATAAATATTATAAAATGGTAGTATAACAGTTTATAATATTATATCAATACAGCATATGACATACTGTGCATATTGCATGTTATATATCATAATTTGTCATAATATCATATAGTATTAGCAATAGCTAAGTAAATTGATAGTATTGTGTTATTACAATTTTTTATTTTCTCAAGCTTTTATTACCTCCTTAGGATCCTTTCAGAAAGATGTGACTCCTTTCTGATGAAAGGAATAAAAATCTCTGAAGGGTTGAGGACTTGTTCAAGGAATCATAGCTAGTAAGCAGTGACACTGAGTCCCTAATTTCAAAATCCTTAAAAAATTCACTACACGTCTTATTTACATATAATGTATTAAATTGCAGTTTATGTGGAACAGAAGCAAATTTTCCTATTTTACCCACCAAGGTTGCACAACAATTTCAAATTTGGTGTCTCATGTTCAGTCACATTTGTAATATTAAAATTGTCCTATGGTCTCATTTTTTAATGAGCTCTTGATGACATCACCAACAGAAATTTATTGAGTAACTATTGTATCCAGGGTATTGTGGAGACTACAGATATAAATTAAGAAATAATCTATGTTTTAAAGAGGCTAATAACTTATTTCATAAAACAGGAAACATTTATAAAAGATGATAGTACCGTATGGCAAGACATGGCTAGTGCTGGATAAACAATAGTCAGAAAGTAACATGAAAGTTCAGAAGATGAAATGTCTGCCAAGCTTTGTGGTCTTAGGCAACTTGCTTACTTTTTCTTAGCTTCAGCTTTCATATCTGTGAAAAGGGTTTGTTTGAGAGTGAAATCAGGTAATATATAAGCACTAAGTGCCTGACACATGTCACATAATAAATAGAAAATATTATTGATGTTTCTTAACCTTCCTTCTTTTTTAATTTTTCTCCTCTTCCTTTTCTGAGGCCTCAGCAAACCTTTTAGGAAGAGATAGAGAAGTAAAAACTCATGGGAAATGATTTTTTTTTATTTAGATAAAATTTTATGAACATATTCCATATTAGAGTTTATGTGTGTTATAAGTCTTGAGAATGCTCAATAACTAGTACCTCTCTTCCCTACCTTCTTCCATTCTGTCTCTGACCAAGTGAGAAATTTAAAAACAAAACAAAATAAAATGAAACAAACCCCAGCAAGACAGATAAAGGTCTTTGTAATTGTCATTGCTTTCCTGAGAAAGGTTGAGTAGAAAGACTTAGTTCAGTGTGAGAGCCAAATGGGCTTGCTAACCCCCTGAGAAGACATTCTCCTTCAGTTCATCATGGTCGTGCTGCATAGCACAGAGCAGCCCCACTGCAGGGACAGCACCTCCAGCTCTGATCTCATGCTGTCAGTGAGCAAAGCAAGAGGCATGTTCTGTGTGGTCTGGGAAACCAGAAAGGAAAACAGGGGAAATGGCTGGATTACACCTAACTCCCTCTTCTTCCAAATTTAACAACTAGATAACTACTGTGCCTCAATGAGTGGGATAGCAATGGGAGTAGGGAGACAGCAAAAGGACAGAAAGGTTTTAGGAGATTCTTTGTTAACAAAAACAGGGGGACAGTTAGGCATTATATTTACATGTCATGCACATGTGCACACACTCTGAAGATAGCAAGATTGCTTGTTCAGCTCTCTTGCACATTACCCCTATCACAGACCCCTTAAGCTGTTTACATTTTCTAGCTGATTATATAAACAATGTGTAAAGTCTGAAATGAGCCCTCTGTCAGTCATATATGTGCATATGTCTTCTCTTGCTCTGGGACTTGTTTGTTTTCAATCCCTTAATGGTACCCTTGATAAACAAAATTTCTTCATTTTCATATTGTTTGATTTAATATTGTATTTCTTTATTATTAATGATTTATATGCCCTGCTTAAGGAATAATTCACTGCTAATTAATTTTTGTATATGGTAAAAGAAAAAGTTAATTTTCTTTCTGTGGATATCCAATTGATTCAGCTCAATTTATTAAAATGACAATTTTTTCCCCAAGAGAAATGAAAACTATGTTTACACAAAACAATGCATGTGAATGTTTATACAAGCTTTATTCATAATCTATAAACCCTGGAAAGAAATCAATTGTCTTTTAGGAAATAATGAAAAAAAGACTGCGGTATATACATACAATATAAAATTACTCTTCAATAGAAGGTAATGAATTATTAATAAGTACAGTAAAATGGATAAGTTTCAAATGCATTTTTCCAGGAGAAAGAAGCCAGACAAAAAGGCAACATTATGTATGGATTTATTTATATGATATTTTGACATATACATTACCATTTAGACCACGAAAGGCAAACTATAGGGGTAGAAAAAAGGTAAGTGGTTGCCAGGAGATAGGTTGGGTAAAGGAAAAACATGAGGGAATATTTCGGAGTTATGAATTTGTTTTATGATTGTGATACTGTTTATACAACTATATATAGTTGCTCAGTGAACAAACTTTGAATTTTACTGTTTGTATGTTTTTAAAATTATAAAATCTTAAAAATTTTAAATATCTCAAATAAAAAGACATTTTACCTACTGCTTTATTGTCATAAATTAGTTTCTATGTGCATAGGCTACTTCTGCTTTGTAACACATCACTCATTCACTTGTTACTTGATAACATTTTATTTTTTTATAACTAATTTGAAATTGGTTGCATTGACAATTGGGAGCTCAATAATTATGTTTATGGAATTAGAGTTAAGTTTAATTACTTCTTTCCAACCATGTCTCCTTGTCATGGTGAGATGAGTATGGATATGTGACATCTAGATACCTTTAGTTATTGGGTGTGTTAGCAGAAGTTTTCAGCTATTGTCTCCTTCAAAGGACTAGTCATAACAGTCTAACGAAGCACTCCTCTGATGAATCTTCTAGCTTCAGCCCTTTAATAGAGTTATCTGAGGCTATTGAGCCTGCATTATAGTTCAATTTAAAAATTTTTTTTATTGATTTTAGAGAGGAAGGGAGATAGAGAGATAGAAACATCAATGATGAGATAGTATCATTGATTGGCTGCCTCCTTCATGCTCCCGAATGGGGGGAATCAAGCACACAAACCAAGCATATGCCCTTGACCAGAATCTAATCGAACCTGGGACCCTTTAGTCCTCAGGCTGATGCTCTATCCATGAGCCAAACCAATCAGGGCTATAGACTTTTAAATTTGATCATGGGATATTAAGTGACTATGCATCCAGAACTGCCCATTATAAACTAAATTATCTTTGACTTACCAATGGACCCAGCAAGAAGCCATAATAGATGAAGTGATTCACCCAAGATCACTAATGAATAGAATCATCAAGTACAGGAGGAGAAAATGGCTACGGAGTAGACAGATGCGTCTGGAGCTTTGTTGCTGGGCAGAGGGAGAGAGAGCAGCTGAGAGTCGCATTGGGAGTGTTTGTTGGCAAGCTAAGAGTCAGTTATTCTCCAGGAGAAGGTGGAGAACTGCTGGAAGGGGCTCTCCCAGCCAGGCTGGCCCCACTGCCACGGGGTTTTTGTCCGCCAGAGCCACCAGCGCGAACGCGGAGCCCGAGCCATCTTGCAGTGGGAGGTGGATGTCTGCGGCGGTCTGAAGCCTTCGGCTGGACACCCATCAAGCAGCCAGGGACCCGGGGACCCAGAACTCTGCTCTCCAATCGGTGCAGACATGCGGCGGAATCAGAGATCCACAGAGCACATGGAAAGGTCAGATTGCGCCTGACTTAAGGGGGAGGTGGATGTCTGCCGAGGTGTGAGAGCTATGGGGGAGGCACCCACAGAGTAGACGGGGACCCAGAGCACAGCTTCCCAGGCGGCACTGATGCGCAGGCAACAGATTCGGAGATACACACGGCGCATGGAAGGGTCAGATTTCGCCTGGGTCAGGGTGAGGTCTCCCACCCCCGCACAACAAAGACGCGCACACTGTGGGAGCCGGGCTGTGGGAAAGCTGCCTCTGGAGAGGTCCACAGAGCTGGTCAGGGCATGATCCCTGAGTGTGAAGGCAAACCCTCTGAGCTGTTGACAGAGGAGAACTCTGGAAAATGACTCGTTTTTTGTTTTTTTTCTGGGGCAGAGGGACAGCCTGGGAGTTATTACAGTGTCCCGGCTGCAAAACCCCCACAAACTGGCTTTGAGAACCACAGAGTAGCAGGATCTGAGCACAGCCTAGAGAGGTCCTGTGCTTTGTCTCAGAGATCAATTCCAAAACACTGCCACCCAGTGGATGACACACAAATTGACTCTCGCATAACCACAAAAGAATAAAGAGATTAAAACACCAAGAGGGGAACACAGGGAACTGCAATACTCCCCCTACTGGGAAACAGGAGTGCCAAGCAGAATAATAGTGGAAGTGAAGGACCATTCTATTTTTCTTTTTTTTAATTTTTTTATTTTTCATTTTCACATATTTTAATTAAAAGAATATTTTTTTTCTTTCCGCCTCAATTGATTTTACCTTTATAATTATTACATTTTTGTTTTAAACTAGTAGTATTAATTACTACTAGTACTTAACCGTTTTGGGGAAAAAAAAACAAGTGTCATTTTGTTTTCTCTTTATTTTATTTCGGGATTAGAGTTCTACATTCTATTTTCATCTTTCCTTTAGCATAGTTTTACTCCAACTCAACTCTACCTTTATGCCAACACTTTCCTCCTAACTTTCCCCATTTTGTTGTCTTGTTTCTCTTTCCCTTTTCCAACTTTAGATTCTCCCTATTTTTCTCTTTACCTGGTTAAAATTTCACCCCATTTATATATCTACTTTCAAATCCCCTACTACAAGTCCACACAAACCTCTCTCTTCTTGTCTTCACTAGCCAAAAAGTTTTTTTTTCTCTATGTACTTTTGTTGCTATTTGCCTGAAAAATGATTATATTGATTTTTTGAAATTTTTTGTGAAATTGTTTTAGTTTATTCTACTTGTTTTATTTTGCTTTTTGCTTGCTTTGTTTTCTACCTCTCTTTTCCCTCACCTCCCTAGATACCAGTTGCTATTTGCAATTTGCCTTAATCTCTAGGTACTGGTTGCTGGCCTTTATTGGGATTACTGACTGTTCTATTGGAGTTGTCTCCTGACATCTATATTTTGTTCCTCTTTTCTCTCTTATACACTTTCTTTTCTGTCTGACATTTTCTCTTCTTCTTTCCCTCTCCTTTTTATTTTCTTATTTTATTTTATTGTTCATTTATTTATCTTTTTTTTCCCTCACACTCCCAATTTGATTTTGGCATTTCTTTCTTTTTTTTTTTTTCCTCATTTTCCTCTTCTTCTTTCTCTATTTACCCCTAATTTGTCCTTCATTGGTGGTCACCTTATTTGTTATTATTATCATCTTGAATACATTTCTACTCAATGCCTTGTGTGCTGTACCTTGTCGTGTTGTAGTTTGTGCCTTTCAATCAATGTAGGAGAGAGAACTACATAACCCGACACCCAGAGAAGAAAGATCATGGGCAGAAAAAGAAACAGCCCACATAAGACAGAAAGGCAGGTTTCACCCGAAAAGGAAGTAAACGAAATAGAATGAGAAATAAGCCTGCCAGAGAAAGAGTTCAGAGAAATGATCATAATGTGGTTGAAAAGAATGGAAGACGAACTTGACAATATGAGTAAGAGCCAAGAGGAAATGAAGAAGACGCAAGAGGAGATGAAGAAGCAGCAAGAAGAAAGGCAGAAGAACCTAGAGGAGGTGCAGAATAATCAAAAAGAAATGAAAAATGACATCACTGCTATAAAGAATTCAATAGAAAGCATCAACAGTGGACTAGAAGGAGCAGAAGATCACATCAGTGAGCTAGAAGACATGGTAGGAAAAATACCCAAGTACAGCAGCCTCTAGGAA
The DNA here is from genome assembly GCA_011751065.1 of Lasiurus cinereus. Classification (NCBI taxonomy): domain Eukaryota; kingdom Metazoa; phylum Chordata; class Mammalia; order Chiroptera; family Vespertilionidae; genus Lasiurus; species Lasiurus cinereus. The sequence continues at coordinate 32,747,516 of JAAGEH010000304.1, forward strand.
AAAAGTTAAAAAGCAAGAGGAGAGTCTAAGGAAACTTTGGGATAACATGAAACAAAACAACATCTGCATAATTGGGGTTCCAGAGAGAGTGGAAACTGAACAAGGATTAGAGAATGTGCTTGAAGAAATAATGACAGAAAATTTCCCCAATATAGAAAAGAAAAAACCCACACAAATCCAAGAAGCTCACAGAGTCCCAAGCAAAATGAACCCCAACCAACTGACACCGAGACACATTATAATTAAATTGGCAAACACCGACAACAAAGTAAGAATCTTAATAGCAGCCAGAGAGAAACAAAAAGTTACCTACAAAGGAACCCCCATAAGACTAGCTACTGACTTCTCAACAGAAACTCGTCAGGCCAGAAGGGAAGAGAATGGAATGAAATATACAAAGTCATGCAAAGGAAGGGTCTGAATCCAAGAATACTGTACCCTGCAAGACTCTCAATCAAAATTGAAGGTGAAATCAAAAGCTTCACAGACAAAAAAGGACTAAGGGAATATATTACCACCAAACCAGCAATGCAAGAAATGTTAAAAGGTCTGCTGTAATAAAAAGAAAAAGGAAGCGAAGAAGGAACTCAGGGGTAAGGACTAAAAATGGCAACAGATAAGTACTTATTAATAATAACTTTAAATGTAAATGGATTAAATGCTCCAATCAAAAGACATAGGGTAACCGATTGGATAAGAAAACATGATCCATATATCTGCTGTCTGCAAGAAACCCACCTTAGGAAAAGAGATGCACACAGATTGAAGGTGAAGGGATGGAACATGGTATTTCAGGCAAATGGAAATGAAAAAAAAGCTGGGGTTGCAATACTTATATCTGACAAATTAGATCTCAAAGTGAAGGACATAACAAGAGATAAAGAAGGTCACTTCATAATACTAAAGGGAACAATCCAACAAGAAGAAATAACTCTGGTAAACATATAAGTAACCAATATAGGAGCACCAAAATACATAAAAATCTCTTGGAGGATATTAAGGGAGAGATTGACAGCAATACAATCATAGTAGGAGACTTTAATACCCCACTGTCACCATTGGACAAATCCTCTAAACAAAAAATCCTCAAAGAAACATCAATCCTAAATGACTCCCTAGACCAGATGGAATTAATTGACATCTTCAGAACATTTCACCCCAAAGCCACAGAATATACATTCTTCTCCAGTGAATATGGGTCATTTTCAAAGATAGATCATATGTTGGGTCATAAGAAAAGTCACTTCAAATTCAAGATGATAGAAATCATATCAAGCATTTTTTCAGACCACAGTGGCATAAAACTGGAAATCAACTATAATAAAAACAATAGAAAGAAATCAAACACATGGAGACTAAACAGCATGCTATAAAACAATGACTGAGTAACCAGAGAGATCAAGGAAGAAATAAAAAACATCATGGCAACAAATGACAATGACAACGCAACAATACAAAATTTATGGGACACAGTGAAAGCAGTCTTGAGAGGGAAGTTCATAGCCCTACAAGCATACAGCAAAAAACAGGAAACAATGGTAACAAATTACCTAACCCAACAACTCAAAGAGCTAGAATGAGAGCAATAAGAAAAGCCCAGTGTACTCAGAAGGAAGGAAATAGTGAAGATCAGAGCAGAGATAAACAACTTAGAGACCAAAGAAACAATTCAAAAGATCAACAAAACAAAGAGCTGGTTCTTTGAAAGGATAAACAAGATTGATGGACCCCTAGCCAGGCTCACCAAGAAGCAAAGAGAGAAGAACGAAATAAACAAAATCAGAAATGAAAGAGGAGAAATAACTACAGACCCTGTGGAAATACAAAGGATTATTAAAAAATACTATGAACAACTCTATTCCAACAAATTGGACAACCTGCAAGAAATAGACATTTTGCTAGAAAAATATAACCTCCTAAAACTCAGTGAGGAGGAAACCAAACATCTCAATAGTCAAATAACTATGGAAGAAATTGAAGCAGAAATCCAAAAGCTTCCAGCAAATAAAAGCCTGGGTCCAGATGGCTACACAGGAGAGTTTTACCAAACATTCAAGGAAGAATTAAAACCTATCCTCCTCAGACTATTGAAAAACATTCAAGAAGAAGGAACACTTCCAAACACCTTCTATGAAGCCAGCATCACCCTAATACCAAAACCAGATAAAGACAACACAATGAAAGAGAATTATAGGCCAATATCTCTCATGAACATAGATGCCAAAATCCTCAACAAAATTCTAGCAAACCGGATCCAGCAGTACATCAGAAAGATCATACACCATGACCAAGCAGGATTCATCCCAGGAATGCAGGGATGGTTCAATATCCACAAATCAATAAATGTGATACATCACATAAACAAATTGAGAGATAAAAATCACATAGTCATATCAATTGATGCAGAAAAAGCATTTGACAAAATCCAACATCCTTTCTTGATAAAAACTCTCAGCAAAGTGGGAATAGAAGGATCATACCTCAACATCATAAAAGCCATATATGATAAACCCACAGCTAACATCATACTCAATGGGCAAAAACTAAAACCGTTTCCCCTAAGAACAGGAACAAGACAGGGATGCCCACTCTCACCTCTCCTGTTCGACATAGTACTGGAAGTATTAGCCATTGCAATTAGACAAGAAGAAGAAATAAAAGGCATCCAAATTGGAAAAGAAGAAGTAAAGCTGTCCTTATTTGTAGATGACATGATATTGTACATAAAAAACCCAAAGGACTCCATTCCAAAACTAATTGACTTAAGTAATGAATTCGGCAATGTAGCAGGATACAAAATTAATGCTAAGAAGTCTGTGGCATTTCTATACACTAATAGTGAAATTATAGAAAGAGAAACTAAAAAAGCAATCCCATTTACCATCGCACCAAAAAAATTAAGATACCTAGGAATAAACCTAACTAAAGAGGTAAAAGACCTTTATGCAGAAAACTACAGGACACTGAAAAAAGAGATAGAGGAAGATGTTAACAGATGGAAGAGCATACCATGCTCATGGATTGGGAGAATCAACATCATTAAAATGTCCATACTACCCAAAGCAATCTACTGTTTCAACGCACTACCCATTAAAATACCAACGACATATTTCACAGACCTACAAAAATTCTTCATAGATTCATCTGGAACAAAAAAAGACCACGAATAGCTACAGCAATTCTGAGAAGGAAGAATAAAGTAAGTGGGATCTCAATACCAGACTTCAAGCTATACTACAAAGCAACTGTTCTCAAAGCAGCCTGGTACTGGCACAGGAACAGACATATAGACCAATGGAATAGAATAGAGAACCCAGATATCCACCCAAACCACTATGCTCAACTAATATTTGACAAAGGAGGCATGAACATTCAATGGAGCCAAGATAGCCTCTTCAATAAATGGTGTTGGGAAAATTGGACAGATACATGCAAAAATTGAAACTGGACCACCAACTTACACCAAATACAAAAATAAACTCAAAATGGATACAGGACTTAAACATTAGAAGGGAATCCATAAAAATACTAGAGGAATCCACAGGCAGCACAATCTCAGATATATGCCGAAAGAACTTCTTCACTGATACTGCCCCAAGGCTATGGAAGCTAAAGAAAAAATAAACAAATGGGACTCTATCAAAATAAAAAGCTTTTGCACAGCAAAAGAAACCATCAACAAAACAACAAGAAAGATCAATGTATGGGAGAACATATTTGCAAATGTTATCACTGATAAAGGTTTAATTTCCAAAATCTACAGCCAACTTATACAACTTAATAAAAGGAAGATCAAGGATCCAATAAAAAAATGGGCAACGGACCAAATAGAACCTTTTCAAAAGACAACAGAAGGAAGGCCCAGAAACACATGAAAACATGTTCAAAGTCATTAATCATCTGAGAGATGCAAATCAAAACGACAATGCGATACCATCTTACAACTGTCAGAATGGCAATCATCAACAAATCAACAAATGACAAGTGTTGGCGAGGATGTGGAGAAAAAGAATCCCTTGTGCACTGTTGGTGAGAATGCAGACTGGTGCAGCCACTGTGGAGAACAGTATGGAGTTTCCTCAAAAAACTAAAAATGGATCTCCCATTTGACCCTGTAATCCCACTCTTAGGAATTTATCCTAAGAAATTACAAACATCAATCAGAAAGGATTTATGCACCCCTAAGTTCATAGCAGCACAATTTACAATAGCTACAATTTGGAAACAGCCTAGGTGTCTGTCAGCAGATGAGTGGATCAGAAAACGGTGGTACATCTACATAATGGAATTCTATGCTCCCATTTAAAAGAAGGAATTCTTACCATTTGCAGCAACCTGGTTGGAACTGGAGAGCCTTATGCTTAGTGAAATAAGCCAGTCAATGAAGGAGAAGCATCACATGATCGCACTCATTGGGGGATAAGAAAGAACATTATAAACTGATGAACAAAAGGATAGATACAGAGACAGTAAAGCTTCAAACAGTCTGTGAAATTACAGCAGGAAGATTAAAATTAGGTGAGGTAGATAAGAGATCAATCAAAGGACTTGTATGCATGCATATAAGCATAACCAATGAACATAGACACCGGGGGTTTGGTTTATGCCTGGGAGGGAGGGGGGGCAATGGGGAGATATGTATTAAAAAAAAATCATCAAGTACAAACAAGGTTATAAGCAGGTAGTCAAGGCTCTTATTATCTACAACTGTAGGACCAGCACCCACATTTAGCTTATACCTAGTATGAAAACCTCTATGACCAGCTGATAGAAGAAGGTGAAACCAGAATTTTGAGATATGGTGAGTCAGAGTGGTATGCAGGGACAAGGAAAAATGGATAGTAACTGTATTGTTACAACTTTATTCAGAAGTGATCTTTGAAAGTAAGCAAAGAGGAACAGATATCCGAATGGGCAGGGTTTTAAGTGATGCATCTAATTATTATCCACTTGTCCATTTGATAAATGGTCCAAATTTACATTCAGAGATAGCATGTCATGGACAGTTAGGAAAAGACAAATATCACATGATTCCACTTATATGTGGACTCAAATGAACAAAATAAATTGAAGAACAAAATAAGACCAGAGGTATGGATGCATGGGACAGAATAGCAAATCTCAGGGTGGGGGCAGAAAGAGATTAACTAAAGAACACATATGCATAACCTATGGACATAGATAATAATATGAGAAAGGCCTGCGGTGGGTTGAGTGGAGGGGGTCAAAAAGCGAGATGATGGGAGACGTCTTTAATATTGTAAACAATTAAAGAAGTTAATTTATAAAAGAGTATAGAAAATAAAAAGAAAGGTTAGAGGATAAGGAACAAGGTGGTCCGAGATAGAGAATACAGGTGGATGAATGAGAGAAGGCACAAAGTGAGCATTTCTTAGAATTACACGTTAGATTGGAGTGCATTTACCATAGAAGAGCTAGCAAACAAGGATGAAAGAATGACACAGCCAGGCAATGTCAACCAGATTTTGACATAAGTCACTTTATGGAAATGACTGTAGTGGCAAATATAAAGACTTTTTGTGGGTCCACAAGAAGGGGTGGGCTTTCATTTATCAAGGCAGATATAGCCAAATGTCCAAATTGCCAGCAATAAAACTAATGCTGATCTCTCAATATGGTACATTTCTCGAGGAGCACAACTGATCACTTGCTGACAAGTGATCTACTTTAGGTCCCTTTCAACTGGGAGTAAACAGACATCCATTCTAAAAGAAAAAGATACATTCTGTGCATAAATTTGTCTTTCCTGCCTGCCTGGCCTCAACCAGCATCGCTACCCAGGTCTTAGAGAATGTTTATCTACCAGCACTGGATCCCATGTAATTTTGTTTTCTCACTTTACAGAAAAATAATGTGGTTATTACCATTGGGTTTGCAGTTTATATCATAATTTTTATCACCCAGAATCTACTGATTTTATAGTGGTAAAATGGTCAACTAAGGGCACAGTGTATATGCCAGCTCATAATCAACACTTTGAAAACAGGGCACTATCCTTCAGTATGCTGTATTTGCCTTGAATCAAATGGTGCTGTGCTCCAAACATGTAGAAAGCACATGGGTTTGGAAATCAAAGACTAGAAGTAGACTTGGCTTCACCTATAAACCCCAACCTACAGTGTATGGTAACTACCTCTAAGCTTTAACAATGATGTAATGGGGGGATTTGATTATTCTATGTTTGCAAGTCTGTCTCTATAGGGTAAAAATTACTGTTCCCAAAAGGAGACCTTTCCAGTCAGAAGACACCTCAATAGGCTTATCTATATATATAAAAGCCTAAGAGACCAAATGACTGAATGACTGGTGGATTGGTTGCTATGACATACACTGACCACAAGGAGGCAGACGCTCAACACAGAAGAAGCCCCTGGTGGTCAGTGTGCTTCCAAAGCCATTTTCTGCAGCCAGCCAACTTCCTGTGGTTCCTGTCCCCCTCTGGCAGGCCAACCTCCCACAGTCCCTCCATCTGGTTGGCCAGCCCCACCCCCCTCCCGCATCAGCCCTGATGGGAGGAGCTTGGCTGGCCAACCTTCTATGGCCCCTCCCCACACTGGCCAACCAACCTCCTGCAGTCTTACCTCCTGGGCTAGCTGGCCCTCCTGATTGGCCCCAATCTCTGGCCAGGCCAATGGACCCACCCATTCATGAATTCATGCACTGGGCCCCTAGTTTGACTCTAAAGCTGCATGTGTAGTTTAGCCCTCCTATGTATGGGGATCATCAAGCAACTTGTCCTGAGTAATTGGCCTGATTACATGAAGTGGTAGGACGGCTATTACCTGGTGGGGGCAGGGAACAATATGTTTGGCATGTGGGATTTACTTGAGCTCCTCTTGACATTTCCTTACATGTTGTGCTGGTAAATAAACAAGTGCAACATGCCTGGTTTGAGAAGGCCATTGTGACCAAGAGCCCTTTCTTATAAGGAAGGCAGACCTAGGCCACATAATCAAGTAAGCCAGCAAGAACAGCACCTAAAGGTGAAGAAATTTAGCATAGTTAAAATACCAGGGTGAGGAGGATTGTCAGTTATAGCCTAAAGACCAGATGCAGTGGCCTGGACTATAGTATGTGCCTTTAGACTTTATCTTCTAAAATTCCTCCAGAAAAAGAGACTCACTAAAATCATGGAGAACCTCTTTTGAATCTATATGAAGAAAAGAGTCATAGAGGTGCAAGGATCATGTGATGAACACAGAGATGGCTGACCTTACTGCTAGGTGTTTTGTCAGCAACCTTCAGTTAGGAGCTGCCAGGGCTGCTCCCCATCCAAGCGGAGATCAAGGCAAGGGTAGAAGGTTCTGGCTCATTTTTCACAAAATAGGGCAACTCTCTTGCTCCACTTCAGCTTTAGAACTTCCAGGTTTTTGCTTGGGCTGTTGGGTTGGGCTGGCAGCCCTACTTCTCCCTTGGCTCAATTTTTGCTTCTTTCTTTTTTTTCCTTGGTTGGTGATATAAAAGCACTGCCTCATAAACATCCAGCATATTCAATTCTGTCTCAAAGTGTTCTAAGAATCTCCTTCCTATAAACTCCAACCTGCAGTGTATGGTAACTACCTCCAAGCTTCAACAGAATTCTTGAGCATCTTATGCACGAGCTTGTTAATCTGTAAAATTCATCTTCTTTTCATGATGTCATCCTGTTCCCTCCATATGTCTCCAGGAGAGGAAGATACTAGTTATGGATTTGGTCCTTTCTTTTCATGAAAAATTATCAAGCTCATATTTCTTTCTCCAATGTGTGATGTGAGTCTATATAGTGAGTTCTTATTTGAGAAATGCCTAAATTATTAAAATGGAAGTTATATCATCTCTAAGTCTTTCCTTATGAAGACATTTATAAAGAAATGTATTTACACCATTTGTAAATTACCTATCACCTTTTACACACTAAAAATAGATCATGTGCTCTTTAGGTGTCTGAAGCCTTTATTGTATCTCAGCAAAAATAATGTTAGTGTCTTTAAAATTAATTCTAAAAAGCTCAAACTATATGCATTTATTCCTTTTATTTCTTATGTTCATGTTGAAATTGGCTCATTCTTCATAATAGAAATAATATAAACCTCTCTTTTCATGATGATGATATTTATTGCACTTGTTCCAATTTCAAGTAACATAATATTGTGGATTTGAAAAAGTTTTCTTGTATTCCATACCTATTCAATCAAGTTTATCACCAATTTTATTGAGGATATTTCTAGATTTTTTAAAAACTGTAATTTTACTTAAAAACAGACATGTAGCTATTGCTTTATTTTTAATTTAGCAGCAATGCAGCTAGTATTTCAAAAGGCTGACAACTTTGAAGAGAAACAAATAATAAAAATAAAATAAAATAATTTAAAACAACATTTCACACACCTATTGGAGTGGCTAAATGCAAGATAAATAAAGTAAAAAAAAACTGACTATCAAATTCTGGTGACTACGTGGAGCAACAATAACTGTCATTATTTGCTGATGGAAATACAAAATGGTACAGAAACTCTGAAAACCAATTTGTGTTTCTTACGAAGCTAAACATCAACTTACTACATGGTCCAGCAATCACATTCCAAGGTGTTACCCAAATAAACTGAAAAAATTAGGTTCACTCAAAAATGTGTATGTGGATGTTTATATTAGCTCTATTCATAATTGCACCACACTAGAAGCAACCAATATGTCCTTTGAGATGTGCATGGGTAAACAAACTGTAGTGGGTATATATATACATATGCAATGAAATCTTAATGATAAAAAGAAATATGCTGCCAAACCACAAAAAGACATATAGAAACCTTAAATTCACATTGCTTAGTGAAAGAAACTAGTCTAAAAAGGCTTCCTATGGTATGATTCTAAGTATATAACGTTCTGGAAAATGCCAAGTTATACAGATAGTAAAAAGATCAGTGGTTCCCAGGGTTTTGGGAGGAAGGGGAAGGTTGAATAGGAGATTTAAAGGCAGTGAAGATATTCTGTATAAAATTATAATAGTGGATGCATGACATCTGCATTTGTCAAAACCCATAGAACTGTAATTTGTAGAGTGAAGTCAAATGTAAACTTGAGTTAATAATAATGTATTAGAATTGGTTCATCAATTATAATAAATATATTACACTAATGCAAGATATTAATAAACTGTAATACCTGGGAACTCTGTAATATTTACTCAGTTGTTGCAAACCTAAAACTATTTTAAAAGATAATTTATTAAGAGAATAAATATATTTCCTTACCACCTCAAAATTGTTCAACTATTAATATGAATTATCAAATATTTAAGACAGATAAGATGTATACATTTTTATTACCTTAAAAACATGGAGGAAGAACAAATAGTACAAAGTCAACTATATCCCAATGTGGATGGCAAAATTGCTTTACTTACGATTTTTGAAGGGGGTCAGAGCATTCTATAAATTCAGTTGATTCTTTCACTCACTTCCTGTATCATTTTTACATAAAATATCAGTGATTTTATTAAAGAGTGTTATAGGTCTGCTATAGAGAGCAACCTATGGGAGTTGAATAGGTACCAGGGAAAGGAGAGGGACCACTGTTTAGTTGGAACATAAGAACGGAAATTCTAAAGTAGATTCAACATGCAAACACAGGAGTTTGGACAAATGTAGCAAGAAGCATAAGTCAATCCAACAATGAGAAGTCAGTGCAAAGCTGGCAGTATTGTAGTTATTTAGAATAGATTTATTAGATTTGGAAAGCTCATGGATTTCTTTTGTCAAGCATTTGAAGGAGATGTCTTTTAGTCTAATCAGAGGGCTGAGAATATATGTTTTCAGATAAATAAGGAATTCCTAAGTTGACAAATGCATGGCAATATTATAACTTGGAGTCTGGGTCTACTCCAGAGAACTGTGTTAGAGAGGTGAAAGGAAAGTTAGGGGCTTTGTATCTTAAAACAGTGCTTTCCTATTTCCCAGAAGTTCTCCAACTTCAGAAGAAAGTAAATAACATCATGGAGCTTAGGGGCAGAATTTTGTTTAATATATATAAATTTTTATTGTCTAAAGTTTTATAAATGTCTCCTTTTTCCCATTTGTTCCCCTCCCCAAGTCATTACCACCCTGGGCAAGCCCCTACTGCCCCAGTGTCTGTGTCCACTGCTTATGCTAATATGCATGCATACAAGTTCTTTGGCTACTCTCTAACCTCCCCTCCTCTGCCATTTATCTCTAGATCTATTCTTGTTCATCAAATTATGTTGATCATTGTATACCACATACGAGTGAGATCATGTGATATTCATCTTTCTCTGCCTGGCTTATTTTGCTTAGCCTAATGCTTTCCAGTTCCATCCATGCTGTTGCAAATGGTAAAAGTTCCTTCTTTTTTATAACGGCATAGTATTTCATTGTGTAGATGTACCACAGTTTTTTCATCCACTCATCTGCTGTTGGGCACTTAGGCTGTTTCCAAATCTTAGCTATTATAAGTTGAATCTAATAAGCATCTGACAAGAGGAATATCTTTGAAGTTTCACTTTCGTTTTAATAATTTATTTTACTTTTATAGCCCATGATATATTCGTGAATGTTTAGTGTAAGAAAATAGTGTATAGTGGTCAGTGCTGAGTAAAATGAACACTCCGGAAAGATATGTTCATTTTATGCTGCATTTTCACATACTTCCTTAGACAATGGTTCTGGGGTATGAGTACCCCGATTTGAGAATTATGTACCTATATGTAGATCCCTGAGATGCACTGGCTTCAAAAGTGGTGAGGTGGAGGCTTCTGATACCAGCTACTTAATCTTACACAATGAGACTATTTCTTGTTTGTAAAGTGCAAAAATTTACCATATAGCTGGAACTGGTTTGGCTCAGTGGATAGAGCGTTGGCCTGCAGACTGAAAAGTCCCAGGTTCGATTCCGGTCAAGGGCATGTATCTTGGTTGCGGGCACATCCCCAGTAGGGAACGTTCAGGAGGCGGGTGATCAATGTCTCTCTCTCATCGATGTTTCTAACTCTCTATTCCTCTCCCTTCCTCTCTGTCAAAAATCAATAAAATACATTAAACAAACAAACAAGCACACAAACGAAAAACTTACCATATAAAGTTCTTGCAAGGCTGGCTATAAGATCCAGGCTAAGTCACTTTAACTCTCTGGGATAATTTTTGAGTCTGAACATTATAAAATTCTAACACTGTATTTTAAAAATTAAAGATTCTTTGACTCTGCTTTGTTCATGCCAGACCAATTTTAAAAGCATCTCCTTTGGATGAGACAAGGTGACATTTCCTAGTGGAAAAAACTTTCACAAAACTAGTCATAATACTTGAATTGTATTTCTAGGTTTACCATTTAACAACTATACAACCTTAGCCCAATAACCTGAGTTAGATGCTCCTGGATGTTTTCTGAGACTCAATTTTGCATCTGAAAAAGGCAGACATGACTTCTGCCTTATCACTCACAGGGAAGTTGGGAACATGAAATGAAATAATGGGTATAGAAATTCTCATTCCACCATGCAACATTGCCTTAAATCCTCTTTCTAGAGTTCTATTATTTTTAAGGCAATATTATGAAATTGCTTTCTGAGATCCTTGTATTCATAAATTGCCTTATCACCAGTTATATATCAGAGGCCTCTTTTTCCTGAGGAAAAGAATTTTGATTGCTTACTATTTCCTCCAGTTCTCTTGTTTTTGGCATTCCTACATTGAAATGTGCTTCTGGCCATGAAGATAAGATGTAGGACCAACTCTCCATTACTCCCAGATTGCAAAAATGGTAATATACAATAAGCAAAGTGGCAGAGTCTAAAATAACTTTATATTTAACTTTAAAATTTTGTTCAGACTTATATGTGAATAAAAATATTACTTCTATCCTGGGAACTTTCCTAAAGAATAAAGACAAATAGTAATAAAGTCACTGTCCACATTCCTATAGCTATATTTCTTTCTTTAAAAAATGTAATTTCATACTTTATTTCTTCTTTTTTTAATTTTTAAATTGTAGTTTATGTGCAGTATTATATTAGGTGTACAGCCCTGTGAGTAGATGTTTATGTAACTTACAAAGTGATAATTCCAATAAACCTAGTACCCATCTGACACCATATATAATTACAATATTATTGACTATATTTCCTATGACTACATCCTCATGACATTCTGTAGCTACCAATTTGTGCTGCTAAATCCCTTCACCCTTTTCACTCATATCTCCAACCTACCCCATCAGACAATCATAAAAATGTTCTCTCTCTGAGTCTGTTTCTGTTCTGCTTAATCACTTAATTCATGTAGATTTCACATATAAGTGAAGTCAAATGGAATTTGTCTTTCTCTGCCTGACTTGTTTGACTTAGCATAATACCCTCTAAATCCACCCATGTTGTTGCAGAGGGAAAGTTCATTCGTTTTTAGGGCTGAATAATATTCCATTTTATGCAGGGTGGGATAAAAGTAGCATTACTGTGTTGAGTATACAAAACACAGTTTATTCTTATTTTATTATAATAAAATAATTATTCTATTATTTTCCATACAAACAACTGTAAACTTACTTTTATCCCATTGTGTGTATATATACTGCTTCTTCTTTATACATTCTTCTACTAATGGACACTTAGTTACAATATTTTCACTATTGTAAGTAATATGGGTATATCAGTCTTTTTGATTTAGTGTTTTGGGTTTCTTTAGGTAAATAAACAGAAGTGAAGTTGCTGGGTTCTTCTTTGTCTCTTCTTATAGTCTTTGTTTTAGAGTCTATTTCAACTTATATAAGTACTAGAGGCCTGGTACATGATAATTCATGCACTGAAGGAGGGTTCTCTCAGCCTGGCCTTCCCTCTCTCACAGTCTGGGAACCCTCAGGGGCAGTGGGCCACCTGGTAATTAGGGGAAGGCGACGCCCCGTCATATCTCTGCAGCTGCCCTTGTTGGCAGTGGAAGCCATAGCTGGCCCTGGTTACTATGCCTTGGGCCGGTCCGAAGCAGCTGGGCAGCCAACATCTGAGGTTTGCCTGCACCTCAGGCCGACCCTGGGTGGCTGGGGGGCTGAAGGGACTGGAGGACTCCAGAGGCAGAGATATGCAGCAGGGCTGAGAGGGACTGGGCACCGCCATCTTGTGGCTGCTGCCATCTCTGAGAGCATGACAGTCAATTGGCATATTCTCTCATTATTGGCTGTGGTCACCACCATCTTTGCAATGGTTTGAATGTCAATTAGTATATTCCCTCTGTATTATATAGGATTGTTCCCCAACTTTTTGTTTTGATTTGTTTTATTTCCATTTTTATGAAACTCCTTTACCCTTTACTTTCAGGCTGTGTAAGTCATTTTATTTGTGAGTCTCTTATAGATAGCATATGTAAGGGTTTTGTTTTGTTATCTTTTCAATTGCTGTATATCTTTTGACTGGAGCATTTAACCCATTTGCATGTAAGGTTAACAGTTGATAGATATGTATTTACTAGAAGCCTGGTGTATAAAATTCATGCATTCGGTTTCAGGGGAGGGGGGATCACTCAGCCCAGCCTGTGCCCTCATGCAGTCCAGGGGTCCTTGGGGGATGTCTGACTGATGGCTAAGGCCCGCCCCCCAGGGAGCGGGCCTTAGCCATCATTCAGATATCCTTAGTACTGCCGTGGAGTCAGGAGAGGCTCCTGCCACCACAGCTACACTTGCCAGCCATAAGCCCAGTTCAGTACTTTCGGCTGAGTAGTGCTCTCCCTGTGGGAGTGCACTGACAACCACGGGAAGCTCCTGCATTAAGCATCTGCCCCCTGATGTCAGTGCACATTATAGCAACCAGTTGTTCCACCTTTCAGTCAATTTGCATAATAGCCATTTATTACATAGGATTGTCATTTTATCATTCACATTTTTGAACTTTTCTTCTCTTCCTCCTTCTCCTCCTCCTCCTCCTCCTCATCTTCCTCCTTCTTCTTCCTCTTCCTCTTCCTCTTCCTCTTCTTCTTCTCCATCTCTTCTTCCCCCTCCTCCTCCTCCTCCTCCTCCTCCTCCTCCTCCT
>JAAGEH010000304.1:32766953-32804369 GCA_011751065.1 Lasiurus cinereus
TCTTTCTTTCTTTCTTTCTTTCTTTCTTTCTTTCTTTCTTTCTTTCTTTCTTTCTTCTTTCAACTTTAGAGTACTCAGAATATCTATAGGTAGGGGCATTAGAAGTCTGCAGACTTTTCAACTTCTTTAGAAGTTAAAGTGATAGGTAGTCAGCTGTTAACTACATAGAACTACATTTATCAGACTTTGCTTCCTGAATGGTCCCAGAGTAGATTCCACCAATAATTCACTTATGATGGGAGGGAAGGAGAATCATGATTCTGGAGGCGTTTAGGGTAGACTCTTAGGAAGACAATGGAGTGGAGGTTTGCAGCATTTCTAGGAAACCTCTTGGAATCAGGGCTTTAGTGCTCTAGGCACTGACCAAGTTGTTTAATTTCAAGTTTATATATTTGTGAATTTACTGTGAAGCATGTTGACCTTACAAAAGCCTCCAATGATAAGTTGTATTATGACTAGACTAAGTTGGTAGGCATGGAAGTGCATTGTTGTCTTTTTTCACAAGCAAAATCATAGCTCAAAGTGGGCTCTCAAGTGAGGCTACTAAAATACAAATCATATACATATCTTATGATAATAGTCATTAGATGAAAAGAGCCTAGAGATAAATATAGCAAAATATTTAAACTCTAGGTATTTTTAAATTTTATTATTTTTATACTGGGAAGACTAGTGGGTTTTATATTTTTAAAGAAGTTATGTTTTAAATATTTAAAAGAAAAAAATATTCAAATAATCATATTGAAGACCCATTTTACCAGGTAAAATAATTTGCAAAAAGCATATTTGAAAATGAAAATGGATATGTGTGAGGATATCCATTTCTACTCTATACTATTCAGAATACTTTTTAGAATATATAGTTTACATCAATAATTTGCTTCTAGGCTTAAAGAAAGAATTCAGTGAGAATAGATGAAATTCATCTTAAGCCATATCACTTATGAAAAATGAGCAAAACCTAAAGAGTAAGACCTTGTCTCTCACTGCCTCCCTTCCCCCCTCGCGGCACCCCCTCATCCCCACGCAAGAAGCAAAATTTTTAGGAAAAAGACAGAGGGAAATTAAAATGAGGTTTAAGGAATGTTTATCCCCCATTTCACTTACCAGTCTCATTAATGTGCTATATTTTTGGAAGCAACAAGCACTGAATCAGGACCTGGCTATTCCTCTATGCACAGAGCATTTTTCTATTTCTATAGAGATTAAATTACCATTCATCACAACTACCTTAAATTAACATCTTTCTGAGATATTTAATAAAAAAAACTTTTAGACATATTTTGGTATATTGGTTTATAAAGTGATGAAATGTGACCCTCTATTGTTCATCTCCCTCATAAAAGTAAACAGAGGGAATAGTATAAAATCTGCTCCTGTGGCTGCATGCTGAATATCACCCATATCTCACCTTTAAATTTAGCTTTCCTCAGGAAAGGACCTCTATACTCTCTGAAATGCTCCTGGAATATTTGCATGTAGTATTTGGGGCTAATTTAGGAAGAGCTAGTACTTGTTTCCTTCACTACAGTGAAACATTTTTCATCTGCTACTCAGTGGGACACTTAGGGACAGAGAGGGAGTCTGAGAGACTCATGAATGAAAGCAAGCCTCCCACTCACCATAGGAACACCTTGATCAATATGGGCTCTCTGAATCTCAATTCTCTCACTTAAAAAATTGTGTTGAAAGCACTTCATTATAGAATTGTTGAGATGGTTAGAAATTCTAGAGGAGTGGGAGAAAGTAGGTTAATTATAATAATAAATACATTAATTAACAAGTAAAAATATAAGAATAAGCTCTGTTTTGCATACTCAGAGCTGTAAGCCTACTTTTGCCCACCTCTGCATTTATGAAAAAGCAAGTGACTTGAACACTTATGTGCTTGGTACATCATTAGTATTATTCTTCTATTATCCTATCTAATAAAAGAGTAATGTGAAAATTGACCATCACTCCAACTCACAAGGTGGCTGCCCCCATGTGGTCAAAGAAGGCTGCTCCATGTGGTCAAAGATGGCTGCCCCCATGTAAACACAAGATGGTCACCACAAGATAGCCAGAGGGGAGGGCAGTTGGGAGGGATCAGACCAGCAGAGGAGGGAAGTTGGGGATGACCAGGTCTGCAGGGAAGCGCAGTTCGGGGGGACCTGGGCCTGTAGGGGAGGGCACTTGGGGGAAGGGGGATGCAGGCCTGCAAGGGAGAACAGTTGGGGGGACCAGGCCTGCAGGGGAGGGAAGTTAGGAGTGACAAGGCCTGCAAGAGAGGGCAGTTAAGGGCAACCAGGCTGGCAAGGGATCAGTTAGGCATCAATCAGGCTGGCAGAGGAGTGATTAGGCTGGCAGGCGAGCAATTGGGAGCCAGCAGTTCTGGATTGTGAGAGGGATGTCCTACTGCCCATTTAAGCGCAATCCAGGATTGGGTCTAGTGGGGCAGTTGAACATCCCTCAAGGGGTACCAGACTGGAAAGTGTGCAGGCTGAGCTGAGGGACACTCCCCTCCCCCACGCACAAATTTTGTGCACTGGACCTCTAGTTTTAATATATTATAAAGTACCGAGAAAATGCTCAATGGTGAAAGCACTTTCTGAGAATGTTAGCTTTTTTACTAACTCACTTGGAATTGTCCATAGAGGGAATTGAGCAAGGAAAGTGGAATAAATGAATATACAATGATCTACATACTTCTCAGAATAAAGCTACTTACTGGTGGTAAAAAGAGCTTCTAATATAGATGTCAAAGAAGAGGAATCATAGCAATAAAGATATATAAAGTTGCCTTTTACATGATGGACACATCCATGACTAGAACTCCATCCCAGACTTCTCTGGATGTTTAGTTCTTTGTATTTAACTACCTACTCAGCATCTTCATTTGACTGTATTATATATACATCAAACTCAACCCACTTTACTAATGCTCTTCTCTTACAAACCTTTCCTTCTGCACAATCTTTCTTGGTGTTTTTTGACATATCAACTCAGTTGTTCATTCCAGAAACTAAGAAACTACTCTTCATTCTTACCCCTCTGCTATCCAGCCAGCCATTACATTACCTCTTAAATACTTATCAATGGCCTACTTCTTTCCAATTCCTCCAGTACCATTATATTTAATTTATCAACATCTTTTACCTGAACTATTGCAATAATAACCTCTTAATAGTTCTGCTTCCTCTTTTCTTACTTCAAACTATTTCTTTAAATACTTCACTTACAGTATTTTTCTTTTTATTCCCCAAAGCCATTTGGTTATGTCCCTCTCCCATTTACAAGTCTTTCACAATTTACAATGTTTTGTAATAAAGTCTTAAATCTTAGAAAAGCTTAAAAGAACCCACACGATAGGCCTACTTCTCCAGCTTGTGAACCACTTCTCCCAACCTTCCTTCAACCTCAGGATCTTTACATGTCCTGTTTTTATGCCTGAATCCTTGCTCTCCTTAGTTGCCTGGCTAAGCCACACTTACCTCTCAGAAGTAAACACAAATGTTACATTCTTCCTGTTAAAGTAATTAAACATGGAGGCTATGAGACTGAGGTGGCTTTAATACTTTAGCACCTAAGTAAGTAAACTAAAACCTAAGCCACTGTAAATTTCTGAAAATTATTCAAGGTTAAGAAATCAAAACCCAAGAATAATCAGCCAAAAAGGCTTTCCAAAATAAAGCAACTACTTAAGCTACAGTCAGTCAAATAATTTCCTTGCTCTAATTCTTCATTTTTCTATAAAAAGCTTTTCCCCAACTCCTGTTGATAGAGTGCTTCCAACCACTTTTGGTTTGGTATTGCCCAACTGAATTGATGTTTGCTCAAATAAACTCTTGAAATTTTTAATATGTCTCAGTTTACTTTTTCAACATTTAGAAAGCCTTCTCTGACCCTATAGACTGGAATAGATATCTCTGTTATGTGCTGTGATAACACATTATTTTTGTATCATTTATCACAATTATACTCACTCTCCATTTATTTTTTAAATATCCATCAAAATGGACTGTAAACCTCTTGGTAGCAGTCACATTGTCAGTTCTTGCTCTCTAGACAACACATTGTTGACAGGAAGCTCTTGATAATATCTGGTGAATGCAAGGATGTAGTAAAGAATATTTTTGCATTGAACCTAAGGAATAATTGTAGCCTTATATGAAAACCCTTAAATATTATTTTGGCTAAATTAACATGGATAATTTCTTTTCTTAGGATTTATTTTGTATATGGAATTACAAGATGTAACATTATTTTGTAACATTATTTTCAGAACAGGAGTCTGAAAAATGAGTGTTAGGTGAAATTTTGCCAATACCAAGACAGACTCTGCCTTACTTAAATATACTGAATTTCAGTTTCTTTATGTAAAAAGAAAGAAAATAATATAGACTTTTCAAGGTGTTGATCGAACATTAACCAAGATAAGATATTGACAATGGACCATTGGGATCTCTGCACATGTTGGATGTTAAAATACCAACTTCATTATCCAAAATATGTGAAATAAGGTAATAAGGTGAAATATGTGACGGTTCTGGGTTTACTTAGAACTCAAGTCCACCCTCCATTAATTATCAAATGTTGAAATAATTTTGACTACCAAAATAGAATATGGATATTGTAATGTAGAAATTATCTTGACTTTTGTGTTCTGAATGGCAAAGTATAAACTGAATTCTTTCTAGAATAACTATATTTGAGGTTGGTTATTGGAGAAAGGCTAGCTTCAGATTCCTTAAATTGTGAGGGAATTTTATATAATAAAAGTTTAATATGCAAATTGACTGAACAGCAGAACAACCAGTGGAACAACTGGTGGCTATAATGTGTGCTTACCATGAGGGGGCAGACACTCAATGCAGGAGCTGTCCCCAGAATACATGTCCCAGGCCAGCCAAGTCAGATACCAGCAGGAGACCCCGATTGCTCTGCTGGTTGCCCCATGGATCGGCCCAGATTGCCAGCCAGGCCTAGGCACCCTACCCATGCACAAATTTGGTGCACTGAGCCTTTAGTAAATAATGTGATGTCATAGAGAAAGATATTTATTTGATTTAAATTTGATCATTTAATTCTACCCAACAAACACATGATGATTACCTCCTCCTCCTCCTCCTCCTCCTCTTCCTCTTCCTCCTTCTTCTTCTTGAAATACAATTTTCATTTATTTTCTCCCCAGAGATTTTTTTCTTCAGTCTTTAAAGATTTAGCTCCTTACATGGGCTTTGGTAGAGGTTGTGGGGCAGCACCCACAGGTCTAAATTGGGGTGGGGCTCTTTGGTCCTTCCAGGCTTCATGAGAATGATTCCTGTCTACCTTGCTGTGAATGGCATAGCTCACACAGTAACGTAGTTTCACATATAGCTTGGGAAGCACATAGGTATCAAAGACACTAGCTTTGGAGATGTCCCTAAGTGCTGTGGCCTCTACTATGTTTCCAATGACAAACTTCTTAATGGCCTTTTCCTTGGGCATGCACCGGGCACAGTTGGTGTAATTAATAGGCTGCACGTGGCCTCAGCCTTTTTGGCACTACTATTATTCCTTCTTTAATTGGTCATCTTGGAAACGAGGACCCAAGAGAGGCTGATAATTACCTTCTTTATGTCAAATGCTCAGGAGATGCAGTAGAAGAGAAGACTTTTACTTATCTTTAAAGCAGTGAATTTTCTGCTAGTGTGCGACAGCACACTAATGTGCTGAACGAATTTATAAAACAAGCAATACCTGACTATTTAGTCAGGGGTACTTATGCCTCTGCCCTTAGATTGTCAAATATAAAAATAAATGACAACAAACAAAACAAAATGGCTGTCTGGTGTGAATAAATAAAAATTATACCTATTTTTTGTCAGATTGGCAAAAAACACTTTTTTGGTGTGCTGCAGAATTTTAGCAATCAATTTATGTGTGCCATGAGATGAAAAGCGTTGAAAATTGCTGGTTTGGGCAACTAAAAAAATCTTTCTACAACTAGAATGGACTAGAAAATAACAGGTTTTTGTTTGCTTGTTTTTACCACAGATTTTGTGTATGGGCATGCATGCCCCTGTGCAGTATATCCTGCCAGTGTGAGAAGAGATGTGTGCTTCTCTTTAGACAATGAGAATACATAAACTTGAGAGAAAAAAGGCAAGATTTTTTTCTTCTCTCTGTCCTCTGCTCATTGCAAGGCTCTGGAAATCCTGGAATCATCACTTTTTGGCTTGAAAATCTCATAAAGCAGAGAAATCAGTTGTATTTGTCCTTGGATCTTTAAGCTAAAATATGCATATAGTCTGTTTTTATGGAGCGTTTTTCATGAAAATACTACATAACTTTATTCTTATGCCAAAATTTTGAAGATTTGCTTTTCCCATAAAATTGGGACTATACTTTCTGTTTATCTATGTTTTTGCTCAGGCATGCAATGTAGTAGTATGTTTCTTATTCAGTCATTTTCCTTATTTTATCTCATTTCTTTAATTCTTATGTCTTACCTTTTTTGAAATGCTTTTCACATTTTTAAAAAATATATTTTATTGATTTTTTACAGAGAGAAAGGGAGAGAGGAAGTCAGAAACATCGATGAGAGGGAGACATCGATCAGCTGCCTCCTGCACACCCTACAGTGGAGATGTGCCCGCATGCAAGGTACATGCCCCCAACCGGAATCGAACCTGGGACTTTTCAGTCGGCAAGCCAACACTCTATCCACTGAGCCAAACTGGTCTTGGCAAGCTTTTCACATTTTTATTTCTCCTTTATTTTTGCTTCTTTGAAGTTATTGTAGGATAATGATTTTGATTTTATTTGAAGGAAGTGTAAAATTATTTTTAAATAATTTTAAAGGTTTTTTTCCCCCAAATATAATTTATACTAGAAGTTAAGGAAATATTTCCATGGATTTTTTAACTTTCATATGGTCTTTGATAGATTTTTTAATATATGTTTGGTAGAATACTAAGAAACTTTAGGTAGTTACCAAAGGAACATTTGTTATTTCTGGCTATCTTCTTCTTTTATGGTATAATCCCACTGAAATGTCTGGATGCATCATTTAATTTACACCAAGTGTCCGGCACTGTGGTTCATGTTTATCCTCAATTGAAGAATATTTTAGGGTGTAGTCTGTGTTCTTAATATAATGGCTTGATGGAACTACACATGGCTTGAATAGAAATCAAAGCTTCTGTTAAAAGATAGAAAGTTTAGCTTTGCTAACCTCTTTTATGAGGTTATCATGTGGCTATTGACAAATTAGAAAAACAGCATGATAAAATATCAGTATTTGAAATTCTAATTAAAATTGGAAGGACAGCCCCCATTTCATATACTCTGCCTTGGCCACTCAGTAATGGCCCTGAGAGTATGTGCAAGCATTCCTGGGAGTGCCTGGTTAAACATTGGAACAATTGGAACATTGACATTAAGGCGAGAGATATAGCTTAGTCAAAAGAAATGATTAGTATAAAATAAATAAACAAACAAGAAAACACAAAAGTTTTGGGATTGCTTGGGATTACTGAGATGTGGATGATGAAGGCTGAGAGTTAGTTTGCTGTGTCATAACAAGCGTAATGTGAACTCTTTGGGAGTAAAGTTAAATCTGTATATTTTGTGTATTGAAGAGAAACCCTGACTACCATAGATCTTTTAATTAGTGAGTAAATAATAAAAGGCCGCACACATTCTTTCAGTCAAAAGTATCCAGTGACAATGGATACAATGCTAATTGGGAGATAAGCATCCATTACACACACACACACACACACACATACACACACACACACACACACCGAAAACAAGCATGATTCTCACTCTCATGGAGCTTATGTCAAAGAGGACATAATGTGTAATTGCTAATTATACTTATAAAAGGAACCATATAGAAAAAAAATATAGAGAAGGCTTTGAACTTCCATAGTAAGGAAGCTAATTTAGTCAGTAGAATTTAAATCTTTAAAAACATGTTTTCCTTATAATCTGGAATGTTTTTGTATCAGGGAAGGAGGGAGTAGGGGAGTAGGTGAGCAATAGTGTGGTGGCCCAGAGCCAAAGGAAGAAAAAATTTTGCTCACAATAGACATCTTTAGCAAAACCAAAGTATAGTGACATAATCATTTACGTATTTCCATGATTTCTAAAAATATAATCAGCTCATTAATAGAAAACCCCCACAAGTACAATTTTTAAAATTAAAGGATGATTTTTTGCACTTGGCTGTGATATTGGATAGTACTATTGCATTTAGGTGATGGCTCCCATATTTCCCCTGCCCTATACTGTTGAGAAAATACTCTGCAAAAGAAAGGTAGCATCTCCTTCTCAACCCTGATCATTTATTTCTGGCCTTCCTCATCATCATTATTATTTTTAAATACATTTTTAGAATGTTTGGGGGGTCAATTGGGGTAAAATAAGACATATAAAAACTTTAGACGAACACACATACACAAAACAGTGACATGAGTTAAAAATAAATTTTTCTTAAATTAAGTCACTAAAAAAAATATTCAGGTAAAGCAAATAAATTCCACAGCATCTAAAAATTAAATATATGCAGAGTGGAAAGGAGAGGGAGAGAGATAAAAACATCAATGTTGAGAGAGAATCATTGATCAGCTGCCTCCTGCACCTTCCACACTGCTGAATGAGCCTACAACCTGGGTATATGCCTTGACTGGAAATCCAATCATGACATCCTGGTTCATAGGTCGACACTCAACCACTGAGTCACACTGTCAAGGCTCTCATCATTAATCAAGATATTTACAATTATGAACTGTCCTAGTTTTTATTTGTAGGTGTTTGGGACATTATGTGCTAAGTCCACATGTAAAGAGAAGACACAACTCTCCTTGATTATCTTCTGGTCTTCAGTTATAACAATAGTTTCCTAGAATGGTAGCATTATTATTTGCCCAACTGCAGTCTGTGTTTTAGAAATACTTAATACTATCTTGTTATCCACAGACTAATGGTAAATAGGGGGTTTATAGTCTATCAAATTTAATAACCAGAAGAACAGATAAAGCATGACTTTAAAAATTTCTCACTGTTTAGGAATAGAATGGTTTTATCTGTGCAAATGATAGCATATTGGAAATATCCCTGTGGTTGTGAAAAAGAATAAAGACATAATTATACTAGAGGCGTGATGCATGGAAATTTGTGCAAGAGTAGGCCTTCCTTCCTCTGGCTGCCAACACGGGCTTCACTTTGGCAGCCAAGACCCGAGCTTCCTTCCTCCAGCCGCCCGCAGGCCCCTGGACCCAGGCCAGCTTCCCTCCGGCCCTGGCTTTATCAGGAAGGATGTCTGAAATGATGTCGGGAAGATGTCCAGTCTAATTAGCATTTTACCCTTTTATTATTTTAGATACTTCTACTCAAAAAAGGAAGTGTGGCTGAGGCCAATTTCGCTCAGCAGATAGAGCGTCTGCCTGCGGACTGAGGAGTCCCAGGTTCGATTCCGGTCAAGGGCATGTACCTTGGTTGCGGGCACATCCCCAGTAGGGGATATGCAGGAGGCGGCTGATCGATGTCTCTCTCTCATCGATGTTTCTTAACTCTCTATCCCTCTCCCTTCCTCTCTGTAAAAAATCAATAAAATATATTTTTTTTAAAAAGAAAGGAAGTGTGCATGAAGTCCTTGTGTAGAATGGAATGTTTGATTTATGAAATCATTTTTTTGGTCAGGATTTATCAAAACTGAATTTTTATTATTCTGATTGGGATTGGAAATTTATATAACCAATACTGGCTCCTAGAGAAGGCTAAAATCCTTCCATTGATGTACTCAACACTTTTTGCTCAGACTTTGTATTTCAAAGTAATTATGCTCTGTGGTAACAGGAAAAATGGTGCTGAGGGATCTAGGAGATAGCAATGAGAGCAAAACCCTTCATCCACTTTGCATTTTTGCCCTTCCCAAGACCTTCCCCTTCCTTCACACACACACACACACACACACACACACACACACACACACATGTTGATATTTCCATCCAAACCCAGCAAAAGTCCTTAATCCTTAGATCAGTAAGCAGTGATTCTCACAGTATGAATAAGAATTTTCTGGGAGTAGGTAGAAAAATCTCTATCCTCTAGAAGTTGTGATTCTGAGGTCATGTCTGAGCCTAGGATCTTTTTTGTTGTTTGGTTTTGTTTTCAATTATCTCTGGTCAATCTGATACAGATGGCCTAATGCCACACTTTATGGAACTCTCTCTGCATACACTTTACACACTGGATAGCCATGGTCAGCTTCATTTATCTATCCTTGGTTCAACTGGCTGTGTAGTAGAGTGCAATATCTGAAGTACAAGCATCCTGCTAGGTCCAACTGCATCTAAGAGGGGTAATTCTAGAATAGGGAAAGGTGTGGTCTGGGAAAAGTATCTGCCATGAGTTCCCAATATTGGCACAGTTAGGGATCATTAAGATTTCCATAAAATATACTTTGAGTTCCATTCAATGAATTTTCTGGGATTTAACTAAATTATTAGTTGGTGTTATCTAGACTTCTGAAAGTTAATGTCAGGTGGTTTATTGCTGGTTGAAATGTGAGCTTGTTTAAAGGAAAGGGGCAGAAGTTGGCTTGTGACTTAATACATTATCCTAAGTGTACCACAGATTCGGCAGTACAAACCTTAACAAAAAGAAATGGCATTCAGACAACCGTGGGAAAGCTATATTTGTGCATTGGACTTTTTGGCACCCCTCAAATGATGCTGAAGAGATAAGCCATGGAGTGCTACGTTTCTGGTTAATTCTGTCACTTAGCTGAATTCAATTTTTTTAGAGAGTGCAGACAGTTTGTGGGTTGAATTCAATCACTAAGTCATAGCAATGACTGAAAGTCACATCCTCATTGTAGCTTGGATCTTTGCCATATACTTGACCAGCATTTGAACTTGAATTTTGGCATGGCAAGAGCTACAATGGTTAAAAAGCAAGGGCCCATCAGCTACGGCGTGACTGACTTTTCCCCCTAGAACAATTCTCTGAAAATGAATGGATTGGACAGCTTGCTTTTTATCTAGTCATATAACTTAAGTATCGATTCTAAAGAAATTATGTTTTAAACATCTTGTGTTATGTTCCATTTGGTAAACTTAAAAAAGGTAAAGCTATTGCTTTTGTTTGTTATTCTCAATAACATTATGATTCAAGTCAAAATTAATTATTTGAATCCATTTTGATATATAAAAATCCCTATTTTATGTAGTTCAATCTAAATACTTGCATGACATACTTTGGGAAAAATGTATAACATTGAGAAAAAGATAATATTGAGTTTATACTGAAAGCCCAAAATCTTTGTTTAAGTTATAGTTATGAATACAAAAATTAACAGAAGAAAGTATGAAAGTTGATCAATACATGTCTTTCCCTAGTAAGTAGAATTATAGGGTATTTTATTTACTTACTGCTATTTTATCCAGTTGGTATGTATAATATTTATTTAACAAATTTTACTGTTTTGTGGTTATCAAAGTAGTATATTACATATTGGTTTTAGAAATCTTGTGAAATAAAAAAAATGATAAAGAAGAAAACTCTTAGCATACAGAGATTTTGTGATGACTTTTTATCTACTCCATTCTTGTCATTAAAAGGAACATTGTCATAATATAATATTCCATTTTTTTTTCTTATTGATGAAGACAATATCTTAATACATATTTACTGGTCATTAGTATTAATTAATCGCTTTTATCTATTATTTCTGGAGCACTGATTCACTGTTCTTTTCAAGAATAACCTGAGTGTTAAAAGATAGGAAACACCTTTGATTTGCTATTCATCCTAGTTTAGCTATGTGATATTACCAAAAATAAAATTTTTCATAAAGATACAGAAATAGGCATTACATATTTTAACAATAAGGCGAGACAAGACAACATGTAGGAAGAAAATCAAGTTCAGAAATGCAAGAAATGCTGGAATATTTGAAGATAGTATTTACAGTCTTAAAGATCATAAGGAATGTCAGGTTAACTATAATCAGAAGACAGAGCTTTAGAAAGTTTCATATAGTGAGTCATCATACATAGCCTATAAAAGTAGCATTTCCTTCTCAAGGCTCAAACTGACCTGTCTTTCCAAGAATTCAAAGAACTTTAGGGGGAAAAGCTAAGGCTATTTTTTTCTTTATATTTTTTGCTTTCATCTCCATACTTTCCCCCATCCCCAACAAGTGATAGGAATCTTGGAAATAAAGTAAAATTTAGGATGACTTTTGCTTCCAACTCTTAAGAATCATTATTGTGTATATGAATTTGGGGATGGCAAGTAGTTGGCAAAACTTAACAAAACACACTTCTAAAAATCTCATAAATAAGCCAGTCGTAATGAATAGCTACATTTGAGCTACAATTCTTGGTTAGGTAATTTTAATGCAGTTACTGTGTTATTTTGTGGTCAATAAACAATATGCTGGAGGGAAGAGCTTTACATTTATGTTAAAACAAAGGAATTGTTACTTTCTTCTTTCCTCCTGTTTAAAAATAACTAAATCATCTTGTGATTATAATAACTCTTAAAACCTGAGCTTTCATTTAAGGAAACCCATTTTAGGTAATTAGGGAAAACTCAAAGTAAAAAATTCTTAATAATTTAATCTCATATTACTCCACTTTGGAGCAACATAATAAATCAACATATTGCTTATCCTTAATTAAAGTCCATTTATTTCTATATTCTTCCTATTTCCCTCAATGTGTTTTTAATCATTTGAAGTAGACACTCCCATAAATAAAGTTAATTTAAATGTCATCATTTTATTGATTTTCTTACTCTCTTAATTAGCAAGACAACTGATTTTTAATCTTGTTGTGAACTACCCTTCAGTAAAATCAATTTTGGCTTACATGAAATATTTAGCTCAGAAATTCTGTTATAGAAAAGCTCAAGGAAAACTGTCATCAGGCATCTACTCCTGAAGCATGCAAGCCAGAAATTTGTTTGTTTGTTTGTTTGTTTGGTTTTTTTACTGATTATTTACAGAGGGCCAGCTAGTACACGAAGGACAAGGAGAAAAAAATTATTGGTGTTTCTGAGACATTGCTCTTTCTTGATCAACAACTTTTTGTTTCTTTATTTTTCCCTCTAAGCATGTTTTTCCTCTTTGGAAATTTAAGTTATAGTAGCTTATGTAAAAGGAGCTTCAGACATCTGTTGGAAAGTTGAGCCCTGGCCCATGTAGCTCAGTTTGGTTGAGTGTCATCTTGTGCAGTTGGGGGGTCACCAGTTCAATTCCCAGTCAGGGCACATACCTAGGTTGCTGGTTTGATCCCTGATTGGGACTCATGTAGGAGGCAGCTGATTGATATTTCTTTTTCACATTGGTGCTTCTCACTCTCTACTTCTCCCTCTCCCTTTCTCTCTCTCTCAAAAAACCAAACAAACAAAAAAACAACCAAAAAACCTCAATAAAAATCAAGAGATTTGAAGAGGTGAGTCATACACAAATAAAATAGCCAGACATAGAAGGCTTTTAATGAAAATCACATTAATTCAAAAATAGAAGTTGCCATTATATCAAAAGAGACTGATACCTTTATATTAGCTTTGAATAATATAAAATTCTTTTTTGAAGTTTATATACTAAGATTTTGTTTTCTGAGTAAGGAGAAAATAATGCTTACTTAAGCTAATATTATGGCATGTAAAATGCAAATCATTCTTAATAGGAGGATTGTCTTAGGTAGTTATAGTGTTATATATAGCCATAAAAACAGTTTAAAAATTTAATTTTTAATTTAATTTTTTTAAAACTAACAATTAAAAGTATACTATTATGTACACATTTGGTACATGATTTTATTTCATATATATATATATATATATATATATATATATATATATATAATAACCCTGGAAATTAATTCATATGTCAGTGCCTCAATTTATTTTTCTTTTTTAAAATATTTTATTGAATTTTTACAGAGAGAAAGGGAGAGGGATAGAGAATTAGAAACCCTGATGAGAAAGAGACATCGCTCAGCTGCCTCCTGCATGCTTCCCACTGGGGATGTGCCCACAACCCAGGTACATGTCCTTGACCGAATAAAACTGCAGGCCGACACTCTATCAACTGAGCCAAACCGGTTTCAGCTCAGTTTATTTTTCACTAACACCTCTCATAAGGAGCTTTTTAAATACATTTTTTCTTAATTGTCCACACCTAAATTAGTCTTTTCAAGCTTCTAAAACAGAATACTATATACTGAGTATATAGTATTTTAAACAACAGAAATTTGTTTCTCACCATTCTAGAGGCAGTAAATTCTAAGATCAAGACACCAGCAGATTCGGTGCCTGATGGGGATTCACTTCCTGATTCATAGATGGCTGTAACCTCACTGAGTAGAAGAGACAGGAGATCTAGAGCCTCTTTTATGAAAGCACTAATCCCATTCACAAAGCTCTGCCCTCATGACCTAATGGCCCCCAAAGGGCTAACCTTTAAATCTATTCTCATTGGAGATTAGGCATTTTAACATATGCATTTTGAGGGGACCAGACATTTAGTCTATAGTACCACTTAATGAAAATTTAACACCACAGATATACTTTATAGCTGTTTACGTACTGTAGGTATATTTGTGTTTTACATATAAAAAGATTGATATATTTTTTCAGCCCCAAAATACTAAAGTTTGCTCCTTTGAGAGAAATATTGTGTCTATTGAGAATGCAAGATAATGTATACCTAAGACAGGCACAGTCTAACAGGCCATCAGAAGAAAACTTGGGGGTCAACAGTGGTGGGGCACAGATCCTCACCTCCTCCCAACCTTGCAGAGGCCTGAACCCTCACCCCTTCTGAGGGAAGTCTCCTACCCCTATGGCTGCTTCGCTTCCCATGCCCAGCTCAGATCAGGACCCAGGTAACAGACAGAAACTTGGCCGACAGTAGGTGCCCTACATATAAATTCAGCCTAGCACCAAGAATGCTCAGGGCCTATATATAAATTCAGCCTAGCACCAAGAATGCAAATAATCCTTTCCAATAATATTTACAGGGTAATTGTTAGTAGAGTATTAAATTTGACAGTAAAAGAGTAATCAAGCTTTCAGATTAAGTTAAATTGGCTAATTAAAATAAGTGAATGAATATTCAAGAAAATTTAATTGTACTGGACAAAAAGCTGTTTCTAAAGTATTAACTAAAATTTTTATTGGTAAACCGAAACCGGTTTGGTTCAGTGGATAGAGCGTCAGCCTGCGACTGAAAGGACCCAGGTTCAATTCCGGTCAGGGGCATGCACCTTGGTTGCAGGCACATCCCCAGTAAGGGGTGTGCAGGAGGCAGCTGATTGATGTTTCTCTCTCATCGATGTTTCTAACTCTCTATCCCTCTTCCTTCCTCTTTGTAAAAAATCAATAAAAAAATAAAAAATAAATAAAATTTCTATTGGTAGTTCATCGCATGGTAAAATTGCTTAACATGCAATGAACATAAAGCAGTCATATTTTTGTGCAAAAAATTAAAATTTAA
Source organism: Lasiurus cinereus (assembly GCA_011751065.1). Classification (NCBI taxonomy): domain Eukaryota; kingdom Metazoa; phylum Chordata; class Mammalia; order Chiroptera; family Vespertilionidae; genus Lasiurus; species Lasiurus cinereus. The sequence goes on from JAAGEH010000304.1 coordinate 32,782,435, forward strand.
AGTTATCAAGATTGTATTAAAAAATTTACAAAAGTGTCCATAATTTAAAAAGGTGGGATAGTAGGATAATATCATGTAAAAAAATATCCTGTAATTAAATTACATCTAGAAAATTTTTACTTTAGAAAATTAATTTTCATTTGTAATGCTAATAGCGAAACACCCATAGAAAACACACATGGTGTCAAAATAAGCCAAAGGAAAATCGTTTGGGCAAAAATAAAAAGAACCCTAAGTGAATTTAATAGAAAAGATTCCTCTATTAACTTTTGGTCTAGAATATGTTTATATACTTTCAGAAAACAACTCCAAGATTAAGTGGACTCCTGCAACAGAAAGGAATTGATAGGTCTGCTCCACAAAGACAAGAAGAGAAACAGTCCAGAGATGGAAGATGCTGAAGACGCCTTGCCAAGCTAGCAATCAGCAGCTGTGCATCGCTACAGGATGTCTAGGACCAAACCAGAAAGGGTCGGACCTGCATTGCCACTATTTGCCCATCATCCAGATACCATTGCTGATGTGCACAAATCAGGAACTGTTTGACACTGAAACTGGAACTCAGAACTATTGGATATTGAAGTTGGGTCTCAAACATTTTTTATTCTTATAGGTTTATTTCTAGCCTGCAGAGGTAATATGTTTTTAAAGAAAAAAAATCAGGGGTGCGGGGGACAGATACAGAGGCAAAGAAGCAATGAACAGACTGTCACACTACAGCAGGAAGGCAGGGGAGGTTGGAGCAGAAGGCTGTAAGAAATCAACTGAAGGACTTGTATGCATGTTTATAAGTATAACCAATGGATACAAGATACTGGGGCAGGGGCAGGTGAGAGCATATACTAGGGAGTAGGGAAGGCCGGGGGGAGGTCAATAGGGGGAAAAAAAAGAGACATATCTACTACTATTTGTAATACTTTAAACAATAAAAAAAAGAATGAAAAGAATTTCATCTTGTTCATTGTTCTAACATCGTAATGGATATAGTGCCTTACACATTGTAAGTGATCTATCAATACATATTTAGTGTCAGGGAGAATCAGATTTGAGACCATCTGACTCACTCATAATATGGGAAGATAAAACACTTTCTTTTTTTGAGGCACTTTGCCTGGATTCTTGTAACTAAAAGGGATTTCTGAAAAGAATGCAGCAATCACAATCTTGATTTTTTTTAAGGAAAATTGGCCATTTGTCTGCAGAAAAGAATAAATTTTCAAAATACAATTTTTTAAAAGAACTCACTGGATTTTTTAAGCAGGATATAAATGAAAACCAAATTATGTGAACTTGAAGATAATTTTGAGAAATTCTCCAGGATTGAATAAGGAAAATATGAAGAAAGAAAAAGATTGAGACAGGATTTGAAATATAGAGAATAGATGTAAAAATATCAGAATCTATTTAGGAGTAGCTTCTGAAGGAAAGAGTAGAAAAAAACATGTGTATGAAAAATTTGAATAAATAATGGAAAAATATTTCCCAGAAGTACAGAGAGACATGAAACTTCAGATCGAAAGGGATCAAAGTAGGCACTTGTAAGAAAACCTCTCACTCCTAGATCCATTAAAGTTAAGTTTAAGAACTTCAGAGGCAAAGGATAAATTAAAAAATTAGCCAGAGATAAAAAGATGATGACCTACAAATGAATGATCACTTTTTTCCTGATTTTTTTTGTATTAGTTTCAGGTAAAAAGAATAGTGGTTAGCCGAAACCGGTTTGGCTCAGTGGATAGAGCGTCGGCCTGCAGACTGAAAGGTCCCAGGTTCAATACTGGTCAAGAGCATGTATCCTGGTTGCGGGCACATCTCCAGTAGGGGGCGTGCAGGAGGCGGCTGATCGATGTCTCTCTCTCATTGATGTTTCTGACTCTCTATCTCTCTCCCTTCCTCTCTGTAAAAAATCAATAAAATATATATTTTTTTTTAAAAAAAAGAAAGAATAGTGGTTAGACAATCATATACTTTACAATGTTCCTCTTAATATTTTCTGTAGCCCCAGCACCATACATATTTAGTATGATATTATTTACTACTACAGTCCTAGTTCACAAAATACATGCATGAGTGGGGGATGTCCCTCAGCCCTGCCTGTACCATCTCTAGTGTGGGACCCCTCAAAGGATGTCAGACATCCCTCCCAACTGCTCACCTGCCTGCCAGCCTGATCACCTTCTAACCACTCCCCTGCCAGTCTGATCAATGCCTAACTGCTCCCCTGTCAGCTGATTTCCTCTAACTTCCCTCCCCTGCTCATCTTGTCACCCCTAACTGCCCTCCTCTGCTGGCCTGGTCACTCTAACTGTCCTTTCATGCAGACCTGGTCACTCCCAACTGCTCTCCCCAGCACGCCTGGTTGCCCCTAACTGCCCTTCCCTGCAGCCTTGGTTGCCCATAACAGGCCTGATTGCTTCCAACTTCCCTCCCTTGCAGGCCATCTTGTGTCCACATGGGGGTGGCCTTTTTATGTGTTGGAGTGATGGTCAATTTGCACATTACTCTTTTATTCGATAGGATATCTGTACTGTACTTTATATCCTTGTGACTATTTTATAACTATCAATTTGTACTAATGAAGAATAACTTTCATACCACATTTCTCATTAGTAACACCAGCACACAAAAAATAGAAAATGTTCAAAATTTTAAAGAAAAAAATTAAACTTTTTTTACAAAACTAGAAAATTATTAAATTTGAAGGAAAATTGCCTCATTGGTCTAGCTCAGTGGTTGACTGTTGACCCATGAACCAGGAGGTCGTGGTTCAATTCCAGGTCAGGGCACATACCCAGGTTTCAGGCTTGATCCCCAGTAGGAATCATGCAGAAGGCAGCAGATCGATGATTTTCTCTCATCATGATATTTCTATATCTCTCTCACTCTTTCCTCCTCTCTCTGAAGTCAATAAAAACATATTTAAAAAAATAAGTGTGAAGAAAAATAAAGATAATTTCAGGCAAGTAAGATGTTGAGAAGTATCATAGGCTGGGCTCCTACAGGAAAACAGAGCTTGCATGCACTTAATTTATTTTTGGAAGTGACTCAGGAAAAAGAGAAGGAGACTAGTGAGGGAGAAATACAGATAAAGGGAAAGTCAATACAAGAGTGCTTTCTGAAGTTGGCCCAGTGCATGGATTCATGCACCAGTGGAGTCTCTCAGCCTGACCTGTGGGACTGGATCTCAGCAGGATCTTAAGAGAAGCTATGTAGAATGCACTTTAGAATTGCTTACCCAAGTGCTAGTTGAAGGAAACACTTAAATACCAACCTTCTCTTAATCAAAAAATGGTTTACCAATAGGTTGTTAGGTCTTTGTCACCTTCAAGTTGCTTATGCAGGAATGTCAAGAAGATGTCTGAAAACATTGCACACTGATGTTAGAAAAACCCCAAGACAGAAAGTGAAGTTTATATGTACAGTAGAGATAAGCTACTGTTCAGTTTTGTCTGTAAATAACTTGCTTTTGCTCCAGTTATTGAGATAGGAAGTGGCCAGAGAGGATGTTATGAAATATCCCGTTCTATAATTTACCCAGAATAGGTACTGTCACATAGAACTCTAAGAGTGTGTACTCAAGTAAGAATGATAGTTAATAATGGAGAATTGATGACTTAGTCTCTTATTCTCTCTTGGAATTTATTTTATTGCAACCCCCCTCACATATCACTGAGGCTACCCTGGCTCCTTGTGGTCTCTCATATTTTCTCTTCTCCAAAATATCTGAGTGTCTCACTCCCTCCCTTTATTCAGATTTCTGCTAAAATGTCACATCTTGGAAAGGCTCATCACCTTATTAAAACAATATCACCTTCTCCCCTCTACGTGCCATAACCACCTTTTCCAGCTTTATTCCCTCTATAGTAATGATTAATCCTGACATAGTATATATATTTATACATTTATTTACTTACTAGTGGCCCAGTGAATGGATTCATACATATTGAAAGGAAATTATTATTGTTGTTATCATTATTATTATTATTTTAAGTATACTTATGTTGATTTCAGAGAGGAAGGAAGAAAAAGAGAGAAACATCTATGTCTCCCAATAAGGATCAAGCCCACAACCCAGCCATGTGCCCTTGACTGGAATCAAACCTAGAACCTTTCAGTTTGCAGGTTGATGCTCTGTCCATTAAGCCAAACCAAGTAAGGAAAAAGGAAATTAATTAAAATTCCCGAGTAGAGTAGGCGCCACAGCTTGAAGGGTATCTTTGGAGTGAGCAAGGGGAAAAAAAAGAAAGAAAACTTGCACTCCAGGCTTCCCATTTGCAGAGCTGGCTCAGGTACAGGGACTAATGCAGGTGGTTCCAAGTGGTGGCCAGCAGGGCAGGACTGGACAAGACAGGCCAGACACACCCTGGAGCCAACCTCCTGCAGTCTTTCACCCATTGTACCTGGGGAGACGCCATGGTTTGAAGGGTGTCTATAGAGTGAACGGGGTCCTTCCAGCAGGTGGAGTCCCTTGCCATGGCCTGTGGGGGTGATAGGGTTGAAACTGGTACCCTGACATCTCCCGCAGGGTCCCAAAGTGTGAGAGGGCACTCTGCAAAGTCGCTGTTGTATAGGATTTGGAATGCAAACACAAGTATACAGTAGACCAGGAACAACATAACCCACAGCTGAAGGTGGAATCACGTGGCCCTGTGAGGAATCGAGTTCCCTCCTCTCTGGTTCCGGGATGCACCACCTGAGAACTGCCACTACCAAGTCATTGCAGCTTGCCAGTTCCTGTGTTGAACATCTGCTCCCTAGTGGTCAGTGTGCATCATGGTTATCAGCTGGTCAGATGGTCAGACAGTCTCACAATTTGGGACCCCTCAGGGGATGTTGGACTGCCGATTTTGGCCAATTCACACAGGTCAGGCTGAGGGACCCCACTGGTGCATGAATCCATGCACTGGGCCTCTACTATGCAAATAATATTTTTGGTTAATCTCTTTCTGCGCTCCATACTTCCCCTTCCTTCTGATATTTATTTATCAGTCTGTTCCATGTTTCCTCAATGCCTGTGCATTAAGCATATTCCCCCTTGTGGTCAGTGCACGCCATAGCTACTGGTTGAAGGGTCAAATGGTTGCTTAGGCTTTTATAAATATAGATTATTGTAGATCTTTTCATTCTTGTTATTCAGTTTTTCCAATTGGTTCATTGATTTATTTCTAATGTCTAGAACAGTGCTTTGCTTGTGTAAGTATTTAGCAAATATTTGTTGAAAAAATGAATATTTATAAAATCTATAACTATAAATTTACCAGAATAAAATTTATGAATAAGATATATATCTGAACAAATCAAATAAATAAAGATAAAACATAATAAAATTTAAAATATGTATATGTAATAAACACAAAAATAAGCATTAATGTAAGAGTAATTATAATAAATAGAAATGAGTTAGAATTAATGAATAAATGAAAGACTCATATTGAATTAAATTTGATTAAGCGATATATTTTATAAGATACATTTAATACAAAATTTACCACAAAAGAATTCTATTGTTGAACATAAATTGGTGGAATATGGTATATCAATAATATATGAGTAAATGGTAAGCCAATATAGAAATGTTAATATCTAAAAATAGAATTTAAGTAAGAAACAACATGATTAAAATAGTTATAACCATGAGGGACACTATAAACTTTAGCTATATAAAATAACTTACAGAATTTACATATAATCTTTCTATTGTGTTATTTTATTGATTAAAGTCACCAGAACAATGCTGAATAATATTTTTAGCTGTAGACCATTCTGTTGTTTCTGGCTTATGTGGGGATACATTAACACTTGTGAAGCATGTAAATTTTATTTTGCAGATACATAGGGTCACTGAGAACAGGATATAAATAAATCACTGCTTTTTTATTCCATCATTAAGCATGAACTGGTATATTTGAGAAAGAATATGTAATTGAGAAATGTTTAATACTCTATTGAAAGAATCACATGCTTTTTAACTTTTGACTTATTGAAGTGATTAATTATTATTGTAACTAGAGGCCTGGTGCATGAAATTTACATGCTTACAAGGAGGGGGTGTCCTTCAGCCCAGCCTGCACCCTTTCCAATCTGGGACCCCTCAAGGGATGTCTGACTGCCCATTTAGGTCTGATCCCACTGAGCCTGATTGCCCCTAACCACTTCTGCCTGCCAAACTGATCCCCCCTAACCACTTCCCTCCCAGCCTAATCAATGCCTAACTGCTCCCCTGCTGGCCCAATTGCCCCTAACTGCCCTCCTGTGCTGGCCTGGTCACCCTTAAATGCCCTCCCCTGCCAGCCTGGCTATTCCTAACTATCCTCCCCTGCTGGCCTGGTAACCCCTAACTGCCCTTCCCTGCAGACCTGATTGCCCCTAACTATTCTCCCCTGCAGGGCTGGGTCCCTCCCACTGTCCTCCCTTGCAGGCCTGGTCTCCCCCAACTGCCCTCCTCTACCAGCCCAGTCACCCCTAATTGACCTCCTTTGCTGGCCTGATCATGCACAACTTCCTTCCCCTACAGGCTATCTTGTGTGTTGAAGTGACAATCAATTTGCATATTACCCTTTTAGATAGGATACTAGAGGCCTGATGTATGAAATTCATGCAAGAGTAGGCCTTCCTTCCCCTGGCTGCTGGCACCGGCTTCCCTCTGGCACCCAGGAGCTGGGCTTGCCTCACAGCCCTGGCTTTGTCTGGATGATCGTCTGAATGATCTCCAGTCTAATTAGTATATTACATTTTATAGGTTGAAATATTCTTATATATTATATTTACTGTATTTATTCACAACGTAATAGTCTTATACTATAGTGATGGATTTGAAGTGGTAGTATTTTATCATTTGTATTTATATGTAAGATTTAGCTAAAATATTTTGGATGTGTGTTATGGACTGAATGTTCATATTTCCATCTAATTTTTATATTGAAATCCTAAATCCCACCTGCATGGTGATGGAATTAGGTGGTGAAGCTTTTGGGTCATAATTAAGTTATGAAATGGGGGACAGCATGAATGAGATTATGAGAGCCCTTATAAGAATTGCTAGAAACATGATTTTGCTCTATACCATGTAAAGATACAAAGAGAAATCAGCCAACCATGTGGGACTGCTTTCACCAGACACAAGATCTGTTTGTGCCTTGATCCTGGATTTATCACTTCCAGAACTGTGAGAAATAAATGTTGTTTAAGGCATCTCTTCTTTGGTATTTTTGTTATAGAAACATGAACTTACTAAGATGAGGGAGTGCTGTTGTTGTCAGATTTGGAATCCATGTAAGTGTCATAAAATGAATTGAGTAGCTCTCAATTTTTCTCAAGTTTAAACACTGAAAATATTAATTTCTAAATCATGTGATTGCTTTTTTATATTTGAATCAATTACTTTCCTTAAAATATTGTCTATTTTCATCACAGTTTAAAAATAAGAGTGTAATATAATATTTTAGTCAGTATAAAATTCCTCTACATTCATAATTATATTGCTTCATAAATCTTTTAAAAATTAAATTTACAATATTTGAGCCAGGTATTGAAGGTTGAGTAATATGTGATGGAAAAATGGTTATGGCCAGAAGAAATGAAAATATTTAACTTTCCCAAAATTTATTTTTCATAGAAGCTCAACACATTGTCAAAAGATCAAACCAAAACAATCAAAACAAACACTCAATTAAATTATGTCTATAAAAAAAAAAGACCAAAACATTATTTGGTGCCAATATATGTACTCCAAGTCAGAATGCTTCTAAATCTCTGGGAAAGTGTATATTTTCATACAGTTTTTCCTGTTAGATGGAATCCAGCAACTAATCTATTTTCTTGCTTGACTAAAGAGTCTTTGCTGATGTGCTTAATTGAGGATGTTGGAATGGGGAGATTATCTTGGATTATCTACATGGGCCTAATTTAATCAGATGAGCCCTTTAAAGAGAAGAGAGGTTGAAGGGTAAATCAGGAGATGTGATCTGAACAGCAGCTCAAGAATGTGGGTAGTCTCTAAATGTGAAAATTGCCCTTTGCTGAAAGCTAGCAAGAAAACAAGGACCTAGGTCCTACCATGGCAAGTAAATGAATTCTCCATGAAAGCTTCGAAAAAGAAATGGGGATGCCACTTTGCTGAAGCCTTTGTTTAGCCTTGTAAGACCCATGTGGGATTTCTGACATACAGAACTGTAACATAATACATTTGTGTTGTTTTAACCTACTAGATATGGTAATTTGTTAGAGCAGCAATAGAAAACTAACACACCTTTAATACTAAGAGAATCAGAACAAAACTTAGGGATGATTCACATATAAAGTTATATTTTTTAAGTTATAGTTTTAGCACACAAAAAAATTCTTGGTTTCATTTTCAAATTTGTAGTGTATCAAATATTTGACTGTCATTTCTTTGGAGCTGTACCATAGAGTGAATACTCAATATAAAAAAACTCTATTGAATGAAATCACTATATTTTAACTCATCTACTAGTATGTCAAGAAAGAATTTATAGTCCCTATACTTTATGTATCTAAGATTGCCTGTGATGAAAACTCTCCTGTTCAACAATCTGACATCTAATCTTCATTAATCTTTCTTGAGACCATGATCCTCCTTAATACCCAAGAAGAATAAATGATGTGCTGTGGTGAGCTAATGGTTTCAGTTCTTTATTTAACACTAGAGGCCAGATTCATGGAATTTGTGCAAAGGGCTCAGCCCTTACAGCCCTAGCTGCCTTGGCCGGCCCTCATAGCCCTGGCTTCCAGAAGATCATCTGAATGGTCGTTCTGCTGTTCAGTCCAATTAGCATATTAGCTCTTTATTATATAGGATCTGCATCCTTACTCATTTTTCTGGGTAGCTAACATACAAGGGAGGGGTTAAAAAATCACTCAAGATTATGAAATGAAGTTTTTGAAAGCAGTAGTTACCTGCAATAGTGAATATATCATGCCAACTTCATTATTTCATAAAACTAATTTAAAAGCCTAGTTAGTGTAGTAATTGTTTTGGCACATCCTTTTAACCTAGTATTTTATATTATAAAAAGAAAATTGATGCAGTTTAAATTAGTGTTTGATCATCTATAATAATAAAAACATAATATGCTAATTAGACCAATGGTTGAACAGGGGAACTATTATCCTAACGACCTTTCAGATGACCTTACAGATGTAGTCCAGCATTGTGGCTGCAAGGGCCAAGCCCCTTGCAAGAATTTCCTGCATCAGGTCTCTAGTTTCAATATAAGGAGCCAGAAGAAATGAAAAGGAAGTCACTGGAAAAGAAATTGGAGTCAAACATTTCATTACAATAAACATTTCTCTCTGCCTCCTTTAATCACCAATAAAAATCTCAATTGATATAATTGTTATAGACTGTTATTAAAATTATGTTTAAATCAGAATTTCTGCCAGATTACTTTGTAAAGATTCTAAACTTTAGGGAACCATTTGTTACAGGTGAGATGTGGCTAAGCTATCTTCACCAAACCTTTGTAGGTTTCATGATCTTTGTAGATTTCATTTCATATGTGAATTCTCTAGGATCGTTAGGATTCTGAGTCACCTGAACTTAGACTTTTAAGTTAACCCAGTCCAGGTTCAAGTTCATTGAGTTCACCCTGGATATAGGTTTGAATAGATCAACTTGTGTAATTGATACTATAAGCTCCATCTATCCATTCATTTATCCATCCATCTAATGGGGAAGAATACAAAAAGAATGTTAAGGAAGATAAGTTACATATTTGATGGTGCTATATTAGCATTTTGTTGTTAGATTTTGTGACCACGTGTGCTAATTTGTCCATAGCAGCTTCCATTTAAAACAAATATATAGTCCCTTTCTTAGCCTATACATCTAAATTATTTGGAGAATAAGTGCTCTGTGTTTTGGAAATGTTAGTAATGTACTCCAACTTCTGTGGGAAATCAAAGCCTCTCAGAAAGGATCTTTGATATGGATCAAAATCAGGAGCATGATTAAGCAATAGATTAAAATCACTTAAGGTAAGTTATTCCTTTTTAAAATCTGCTGATTTTTATTAGATCTTTGTTTTATTTATTTTTTATTTATTTTTTATTTGTTTAAAAATATATGTTTATTGATTTTTTACAGAGAGAAAGGGAGAGAGATAGAAAGTCAGAAACATCGATGAGAGAGAGACATCAATCAGTCGCCTCCTGCACGCCCCACAGTGGAGATGTGCCCGCAACCAGGATACATGCCCTTGACCGGAATCGAACCTGGGACCTTTCAGTCCGCAGGCCGACGCTCTTATCCACTGAGCCAAACAGGTCTCCGCCTTTGTATTTTTTTTAAATAAAGAGATTTGCTCTCTTTTTCTGTCTCTTTAATTTTCTACAGTTAGAGAACTAAGAGCTTATTGTGTTATTTTCCCTGTCACAGAAAGACCAAAATGTGGGTAATTTTGGCTTGAGGGAATGCCTTTTTACTTTCCTTGATGTTTGTTCTCCTATAGAGGTTGCCTCTTTTTTTAGGCCGTATATGGCTTTTCTTAACATCTCTGAACCAAGATAAGGAGACTGGTTTAGAGGGGGAAAGATATTCTGTTAGCCTAAGTTTTTATGCCAGAGACTGAAATTACTGTATCTGTGGGTTCACCATAGCTCAGGGTTTCATATTATAGTAACAAGTAGTGTGCATTTGCCTTTGACTAGCTCCCTGCTGATCGTGAGCTGTAGACTATAGATGCAAACATTATATCATCACAGCATGACTAAATAGAGGGTGTGGGAACCTCTTTCCACGTCCCGCGTGGTTCAGGGTTCCCGGTTCAGGCTTCGGGTTCTGAAGGAGGCCGCACGCAAACGAAATGAGAGACTAGAAAATATTAATTTGGCGATATTGAGGGGCCAGGCGGGAGCCTTCCTCTAGTGGAAAGGACTGCCACTTGCTCTAGCCTTTTTCTCCCTTTTATTAAGGCTTTGGGACACACCCCTAGCCTTTAGGCAGGAAATAACAGAAATTAACATGATACAAACAGATAGTTTCAACTAAACAATGAGTAATCAGGTTTGATCTTTCAGAGCAATTAAGGTTGGCCAGCCTTCTGGCTTCCTATTTACATCCGTTTAGTGAGAACAATATTTGGTTTCCGACAAGAGGGAAATGATCTTCAGCTTAAATATTATAAACTAAAGGCCTGATGCACAAAATCCATGTAAGAGTAGGCCTTTGTAGCCCCAGCTGCCTTGGCCTTGGCAGCCTGACTTCGTCCAGAAGGTTGTCTGGACAGTTGTTCTGCTGTTCAGTTGTTTTGCATATTATGCTTTTATTATTATAGAAATAACAAATACTGTGACATTTAAGTGTCCCTGACTATATAGAAGGCCAAATGTGTGGAGAAAAATAACTAGGGTTTTCAAAATTTGAATTGGTTTATCACTCTACAGTTTTTAAGTAAAATCATATGTTTCTTATAGAGCAGTGATTAATCTGTATTTTCTTCATATTCTCTTTCTCTCCACTTATTTTCTTTTCTGTTTTGCATTAAACAATGGTATATGTAACTCTGAATCAGCTTTGGAGAAAATTGGAAATCTGGTGACATTCTTACTAGTTCTCACCTCTATCTAATTTACCTGGTAGCCTCATGATATTCTGCGTAAGTCCAATATTCCCCATGATGATTTTTATTTTTCAGTATAGTAATCAATATGAAATTTAGGGCCAGAAGACATAGAAATTTGTGATAGTGGAAGCTGGATATCCCATAAATGAACCTCGCAGGTAACCATTTTCTTCATGTACAAACACTATTAATCTTGTGTATGAAAACAGAAATGTTCTGAAAGTTGACTGAGCTCTTTGTTTTGCTTAAAAGAATTATGCAACATTTTTGCTATGAAAATTATCTATTTCTAATGGAATTTTCTTGTTTCAGGTGAGTTAAGTTTTCTTATTTTTATAAGTTAAAAGTTATTTTGTTCATCTATGTACCGGTTATTTACTGAATATATGCAATTTTCTTTAATTCCTTTTAATTTAAATATTTAATGGCTGTATTGCTTATATGTTTCAGGAAAAAAAAATACCAGAGCTCAGAAGTAGAAAGGCAAAAAGAAATGCCAGTTTAATTTTTCTGTTTACCAAAAGCAGTTTTCTTAAAATATCTTCCTCAAATATCTGACAAATAGCGCACACACATACACCCACACACACACACACACATTTCATGCTTAATTGCTTGTCAGTTTCCATGTATTTATCTTGAACCTAAGCTGATTTTTTTCTGCAGAAATAATCCTGAACTTATTGGTAACTGCTAATGGATTTTTTTTTAATGTGGTAAAAAGCATTTCATTTAAATTGAAGCCTTATGCTCAGCAATAGTTCATCACTATGAGACAATCTTTGTATGTAACCCACTATGATGGGCATTGCAATTCTTTGGTGTGTGTGTGTGTATGTGTGTGTGTGTGTGTGTGTGTGTGTGTTTGTGTGTTATCCAAGGGTGATAAACGAAAGAGAGGGTGGTTGGTGCTAAGAAAGAAGAATGGGGAAAAGAGGACTATGTCAATTTGAGATTTAGAGAAAACAAAAAGAGCTTAGTTTGATGACTAAAATCTAAGGCTTGAACCTGGCAATTATGAGCTGGAAGGTATTCATGAAATTTGTGAGTAACCCTATTTTTGGCTGAAACATAATTCAAAGGACTCACTCACTGTTTGAAAGAAAGCCCAGGAATATTGGCACAATCACTGAAAAACAACATTTCTATAGTGCTTCCAGCAGCTCTTTATTACTGAAAGGAATATAAATGGAAAAATCTCCCTCACTTGGGGCTTCAAAAGATAACCACCTAAAGGCATTTTACATTCTTAGTGCTAAAAAGATAAAATCATCATCATCATCATCCTTTTAAAGTTTTTTGTTGTTGTTATAGAACCTTAATAACATAATATTTTCCCGTGGATTAACAATTTCTAACCTGTTCTTAAGCTAAAATTTAAAAAAAAGAAAAAGGTTTATCTGAAGGTCACAATGAAGCTACTAGGAGTATAGAGTTTTTAAAAATTCATGAAAAAGTTGTTTGAATCAAAGCAACATGTCTTTGGTTCCTGCTAAGCATCTCTCTGATATGCGGAGTAATCAAGACTTACTGGTGAAACCTCATTGGCCTCAGGCATGATTGACAATGATGTAAGGCTGCTTTGCTAATAAAATTTCATGAATTTGTGGCATATTTATGTTGAAAGGGGAGGTCATGCTAACTCATAAGAATTTGACACCCAGCACAGTGAGTGTTTGAGACATAAAATTGGTAATAGATAACTTTTTATTGAAGCAATAAATGAATGAATCCTATAAAAGAACGTATTAATCAACAGGGATTTGTTGCAGGGTTTGTATCCTTCACCCCAGTTTGATGTCTTGATAATGGGTGGGCTCCATCAAGAGAGTTACCATTAAAAAGGCAGGAAAAAAAAGATTTAAAAAAAGAGAGAGAGTTACTGTTAGATAAAATATTCAGAGCAACACAACTGCCATCCCATGAGATATTGCATTCTTCTCAGCCAAAGCAAGCTTAGGATGTTGTTACTCAACAAAATTCTCCAGGTAGCCACTACCAATCAATCAGTTGGTCAAATGTTTATCTTTTAAAGTCTAAGCAAATTAGTACAAACCTTACACTATTACTTAAAAAAAGATGGGAGACATCTTTTTTTTTGTAGTACGTTTTGTAAAACTCACTTATTTCTTCATTATTTACTCAAGTTGTCAAAAGATGGGCTGGAAATTCTTATTAGAGTTTATGTTTATGCAGAAACAATTGTGTCCCAAGTATAATACTAGGTGCTGTTGCCTTTTCCCTGGGCCTTTAACTGGGTCAATCATCTAGAAATCACCTGTATGGTCCTCTCACCTTTAAATGAGGTGCCACCTGTGAAACAGAATATGAGAAAGGTGACGAGATATCAGTCTCATAATTACATTAATTATATTATTCCATCTTAGTAGACCAGAGAGAGAGAAATTCTCTTACTTTCATAAGGAAACCAACAGCTATGTCATAGACTCTCTATGGAGAAGGCCATGTGACAAGGAAAGTGGACAGTCTCTCAACAGTCAGTACCAAGATGGGTCCTTCAGTCACATAGGAAATGAATTCTACTAATAATGCAAATAAACTTGTCAACAGATTAGCTAACCACCTAAAGACTATATTTACAAACCTTCCTTGTAATTAGATAGCCCCTTGATTAGGTTCTGGACAATGAAATGTAAGCAAAAATTACTGATGCAATGTCTTGTTTATCTTTTAAAAGGAAAAAGGCCATGTATCTCTCCCTTTCTCTTTCTCTCCTTGTAAGGCTAAAATGTGAATCTGGTAAGAAGCTGTATTCAATTTGTAGCAAGCCTCTACCAGTAGCAGAGAAACAAATGGAAGGAGTCTGGTGCTCTAATACCATCGATCTGCCATACCAGAAATGAACTGACTAACTTCTTAGGCTCTTGGAGAAAAAGAAATAAATTACTCTTGGTGAGAAAAAAAATCAACTATATTGTCAAATCTCTGAATATAAAAGTTCAACCTTGAATCTTCATCAATACATCAGTCTATCTCACAACCTAATACATATTGTCTAAGTGCCTGTGTTCCCACCAAGCTCTATGCACCTAACAGGTTATATTATATTCACTAATTGTAGTCCCCATTTGTGTAATTTCAAAATCTAGTACATTTTCAGCATCCATTTTCCCCATAAGTATTTCTTAAAGTGCCCACAAGTTTTCTCACAGTGCTAGTAAATTAATCAAAGCTGTTTGTATACATCATTGCTTGACATCTGTTCTGGGATGCTGCTCATTTCTATTTCTGTCCTATGATATGCCCTAAGGAACTGAAGGTTTCTTTCCTCATTTTACTGATCCCTATTATTTCAATACAGAAAGATCAGCTAGATTTCTTATTCTGTATATTATGTTTTGTTAAGGGGACACAATTCTATTATCTGCATTCCAAAGTTTACCTCGACTATCAAGGTAGCCTGTTGGAATCATCTGAGTTAAAAACACCAGAGATTTTTGGCTTCTTATCTATGTGACTTATTTCATAAGAATGAGTTCTATCTCTGTAATTATACTTATAATTATACTTCTAGAAAGCATATTTCTAATCCCAGTTTGTCCTATGCTGATTATAAATTACACTAGAGGCCCAGTGCATGAAACTCATGCACAGGAGGGGTGGGGGGGCTCAGTCAGGCCTGAAACCTCTCCAATCCTGTACTCTTCGGGGGACATCCCTCTCACAATCTGGGACCTCTGGCTCCTAACTGCTCACCTGCCTGCTTGCCCGATCACCCCTAACCACTCTGCCTGCCTGCCTTATCACCCCTGATCTCTCTGCCTGCCAGATCACTCCTAACTGCCCTCCCCTGCCAACCTGGTTGCCCCTAACTGCCCTCCTGTTTTTATTTCTGGAAAAGTTATTCAAAGTATATTCGAAGTTATATACTTTGAATAAATTTTCCAGAAATAAAAACATAGGAAGGCAGTTAAGGGTAACCTTGTTTTGAAAACTTTGTTTCTCAAAATATAGAAAGACAAGTAATTAAAAAAGATATACTTAAAACCACTTTTAGACTATAGAAGGAATAGATAATGAAAAAAAATATTATACAGAGTCAAAGGATGAATAACTTTATTCCTATTGGCAGTAGCCTTGTTTTCAAGACAATAGCAACTGGTTGATCAACATAAATAAACATTGTGTAGAATTGCTATTTAAAATCTATATTTCTTAAACCTTTTCAAGGAGAAAGAGGATAAGTAACATTGGGAAATCTAGCAATGTTCTAATATATTTTAGTAAGATTTTCTGTAATATGAATTTAAAAGTATTTTGGAAATATAATTTGGTTTGGCCAAGAAGCATCTAATGGGCTGTTTTACTCTAAAAAAAGGAATAATCATAAGCCTTGACCTGCAGATTTGGATCCTACTTTTGAAGTGCAAAACCTGGAATCATCCAAGTAGTAAATGTTTTAACAAAGTAACCCAAAAAGAAAAACATTTCAGGAGAATTTGCAAAAGTAGCTTTCCTGTTGACTCCAGCCACAAAGCACATATTCATGACTAAACATTTAAAATCTATACTAACTGCCAAAAGAAAGGGGGGAGAGATCAGGGAGAGGAAGGAAATAATCATTTATATAAATTTGAAATACAAAATGTTCCAAGCAAAAATGAGTTACATTTTGAAAGTATTTTTTCAATGTCAAAACGTTTTCTAATGGGCCAAAAAGAGCTGGAAAATACATTTTACTTGCAAACAAACATAATTAGACTCACACATATTTTACTCATTAGCATTGTGTTTCCTCACAATGCTCTATTACCAATTATTCCCTACTGATCATTCTGCACAAATGTTGACATATATAATAACGTAAGTATAAACATGTAACAATAGTAAACATTAGTTTTCCCATAATAAATTTGCATGATTATATCAGCATGCATAATATGATGCCACTAAAATGCAGGATATGAAAATATTTCCAGCATTATCAAAAAAAGATAAGAATGTAGCCAGTAGTGTTAAGTGTATTTTATTGAATAAAGTTTTTAAGAAAGATTGGTAGAATGATCCATGTGTCAACTACATAGAACTATTCAAAATTCTTTGAGAAAGTAATGTTCTCTATGCATTCATACATCATTAAATGGGATCTTTTCTTTACCTACCATAGGTTTCTTTTTCCTTTTATATGGCCTAAAAACTCAAAATAATTTTTGTGTTAAATATTCTCTATATGCAGCAAACCCTACTCATGGTGATTTTTAGCATGCTATTATTGTAGTATTAGTTATACTGTATTCCACATAGAGTATAAACAACTCAAGGTTATGTAGTCATATAAGATCCCACTTTCCTAGGATCTTGTAGTATAATTGTGATCAAAATGTTAAACAAATATTGAATCCTATTTAATAAAAGAGTAATATGCAAATTGACCATACCTCTGCTACTCCCACTATATTCCCACCAGCCAATCAGAGTGAGTATGCAAATTAACCCAACCAATAAGGCTATGGCCACAGAGAGAGCAGGAGGGAGGCTTGAGTTACCCCTGGTGATGGAGGAAGCCTAGCTTTCCGCAAACTGTGGCAAGCCCAGCCTCCACTTAAGGCAACAAAGTTTCAATGGCTGCCACCACTGAGTGAGCAGAAGGCTTGGCTCTGCTCCAAGCTACAAAGTTACAGTTGCAGAAGATAAATAAACCCCAGATACCAGTGCCTCCACTTGGGTCACTGGGGGGAATGGGTGGCCTGCAAACCACCACAAGCCCCTCTCCCAGGCCACCCCATGCCCTAAGAAAACACCCCCCCTGATCCAGGACACCCGTCAGGGCAAACCAGCTGGCCCCCACCCATGCACCAAGCCTCTATCCTATCTAATAAAAGAGAAATATTCAGATTGAGCATCACTCCAACACGCAAGATGCTGCCCCATGTGGTCAAAAGATCCTGCTCCCATGTGGACACAAAATGGCCACCATAAGATGGCCAGTGGGGGAGGGCAGTTGGCAGTGACCAGGCCTGCAAGAGAAGGCAGTTGTGAGTGATAAAGCCTGCAAGGGAGGGCAGTTAGGGGTGACCAGGCCTGCAGCAGAGGCCAAATAGGGGAAAACAGGCTGGTAGGGGAGAAGTTAGGCATCAATCAGTGGAGTGGTTAGGGCTTGATCAGGCTGGTAGGCAGAAGTGGTTAGGGGCCATCAGGAAGGCAGGCAGGTGAGCAGTTGGGAACCAGCAATCCTGGATTGTGAGAGGGCAGTTGGACATCCCTTAAGGTGTCCCAGATTGGAGAAGGAACAGGCCGGACTGAAGGACACCCTTCCCCATCATGCACGAATTTTGTGTACTGGGCCTCTAATAATAATTTACATAATGCTTAGAGTTTCAAAAAGTGATTTCTCATATATTATTTCTTGTAATCTTTTAGCAACTCAATGAGATAGCTCTATGTTAGCTGATACAATGTAGGATTCAATTGTTGGATAGTGTAATAGTAATTTCTAAACATGGCTACAAATCAAACTCACCAAGAGAATTTTCTCACAAATTAAAAAATACGTTAAATTGAAATAAATATATCCATGATCTATAAAAATAAAAATTAGACCAAACAGCCAAATGACCTAGTGGACATTATTCTGGATGTGCTTCTGGAGGAAGCCACAATGGCAGGGGCCAAAGCAGAGTGGTTAGGGGCAATTAGGCAGGCAGACAAGCAGTTCAAGGTATCAAGCAGGCAGATGAGTGGTTAGAGGAGATCAGGCAGGCAAGCAGGGAGGCAGTTAGGAGCCAGCAGTCCCAGACTGTGAGAGGGATGTCCAACTGTCAGTGTAGGCCCAATCTCTGGGACCCCCTTCCTCACCAGTGTGCATGAATTTCATGCACCGGGCTCTAGTATAAAATATAAAGGGTACAGAGGGGCATATTGAATATACATCAATGCAAATAAGATTAAACTATACATTCTATTTTATGATTTCCTTATTACCAACTATTATTACTTTGGATGTGGCTTTCAATATCATCACATATGGATTCACCAAATTTTTTCAGTGGTTCTGGTATATGCCAATCCTATTTAATAAAAGAGTAATATGTAAATTGGCCATACCTCTGCTATACCCACAAGGCACGCCCATCAGCCAATCAGAGCAAGTATGCAAATTAATCCAACCAAGATGGCTATGGCCACAGAGAGAGCAGGAAGGAGGCTTGGGTTGACCCTGGTGATGGAGAAAGCCAAACTTTCCACAAACCCTGGCAGGCCCAGACCACCATTTAAGGCAACAAAGTTTCAATGGCTGTGTGAGCAGAAGACTTAGTTCTGCTCCAGGCTACAAAGTTTCAGTTGTAGAAAATAAACATCTGAAATTGTAAAATATCTGGAATTGTATTCCTAGATACAACGGTCTCCACTTGGGTCACTAGGGGGTGTGGCTGGCCTGCAAACCACTATAGGCTCCTCGCCCAGGCTACCCCATAGCCCAAGGGAACACCCACCCTGATCCAGGACACCCTTCAGGGCAAACCAGCTGGCTCCCACCCATCCACCAGGTCTCCATCCTATCTAATAAAAGAGTAATATGCAGATTGTCTATCACTCCAACACACAAGATGATTGCTCCCATGTAGTCAAAAGATCCTGCCTCCTCGTGGATATAAGATGGCCACCACAAGATGGGCAGAGGGGAGGGCAGTTGGCAGGAACCAGGCCTGCAAGGGAGGGCAGTTGGGGGTGATCAAGCCTTCAGAGGATGGCAGTTGGGGGTGATCAGGCTGGCAGAGAAAAGCAGTTAGAGGTAATCAGGAAGGCAGGCAGGTGAGCAGTTGGGACTCAGCAATCCTGGATTGTGAGAAGAATGTCTGACTGCCCGTTAAGGCCCGATCTTATCTAAACTGACAGTCAGACATCCCTCAGGGGATCCCAGATTGGAGAGGGAGCAGGCTATGCTGAAGTACACCCTCCCCCGATGCATGAATTTCATGCACCAAGCCTCTAGTATATGTATAGATGCACAATTATTCAACCTGGTCTCTGTTTTGTGTTTTCTGGGGTTTGGTGTTATGATACTTGTTTGGTTAGCTCTTACAAAGAAAACTCAATGATCATGCTCACATATTTTGTATACACACACACACACACACACACACACACATACATATATATACACATTTATCTTTAGCTATATATCTTTAAGTACTTTTCTGAATATATTTTGAGGTTATATCACCATAGATGAATTGCTGGTTCCAAAGGTATATACATTTAAAATTTTGATAGATATAGCAATTAGTTCTAAAATTTTGTATTAATTTTAATTCCCACCAAGGAGAATTGGGAATTACTAATTCACTACACGATTGGCTATGGAGGTAGTATCCAAATTTAATCTTGGCCATCCTAATGGTGAAAATTGGCATCTTATATCTGTTATATTTTATTTTAATTATGAGTGAGGTTGAACATCTCTTCATATATTTATTGGCTATTAGACTATGTGAACATGTGTATACCATCTGTTCATGTTTTTGATACATTCTTTTATATTGTTAGTCTTATTTTTTGTAACAGCTCTATATAAAATGAAATTAGTCCTTTTATATGACTTGCAAATATTGTCATTAAAACACATACCATAGGGATTTTCATAGATACTTCCCCTCTTCCATCCAATCTTGACCCATTTAATCTTTGGAAATGAAAAGTAGAAATCTAAAATTTTGGCAAACTTCACCCAGGTGATTCTAGTTGGCCAATGGACAGTGTTACATAGGAGTAATTAAATAATTAAGTTTAAAAACCTGTATTGACAGAGAAGCTATTTTTGATAGCAACATTCAAGAAAAGTCATGGGAACCACGACTGTACCCAATTCACAATCTTTTCCTCATTGGTGTTAATCTGGAAGTCATTTTTTTCTGACAAAAAGATCATGGCTATAAAACTCCTCTTGGCATCATAGCATAGTAGAAATATAGAAACTTTCCAAGAAACAGAGACAACTATAAATCTATTCCTGGGTATCTCAGAAAATATATTTGTGGAGCATTTGAAAAAAACAACTATTCTTTGCAAAGACATGGGCTAAATGGAAATGCAAAGGCTGAGAATTATCTGAAAATAAGATCTGATCAGCAATAGCTGATGATAAGGGGCATAATTATCCTAGATAAGAGATACTCCTGAGAGCTATGCCAATCTTTCAAGATAAATGATTAGTATTAA
This sequence comes from Lasiurus cinereus, assembly GCA_011751065.1. Classification (NCBI taxonomy): domain Eukaryota; kingdom Metazoa; phylum Chordata; class Mammalia; order Chiroptera; family Vespertilionidae; genus Lasiurus; species Lasiurus cinereus. The sequence goes on from JAAGEH010000304.1 coordinate 32,803,194, forward strand.
TGGTATACCTATAATAATAAAAGCATAATATGCTAATTAGACTGGACAGTCAAACGAACAACTTTCTGGATGTCATTTCAGACGTCCTTCTGAATAAAGCTGCAGTGGTGGGGGCCAAGACAAAGACATTTAGGGGTGATCAGGCTGGCAGGCGAGTGATTAAGGGGAATCAGGCAGGCAGAGGTGGTTAGGGGCAACCAGGCAGGCAGGCAGAATGGTTAGAGGTGATCAGGGAGGCAGGGAAGAGGTTAGTGGCAATCAGGTAGGAAGGCAAGTGGTTAGTGGTGATCAGGCAGGCAGGAAGGCCAATGGTTAGGAGTCAGTGGTCCCTGATTGTGAGAGAGTGCAGGCCTGGCTGAGAGACCCCCCTCATACATGAATTTCATACAACAGGCCTCTAGTAACTTCATATAAAACTAGAGGCTTAATGCACAAAATTTGTGCAAGAGTAGGTCTACCTGGCAGGCATCCAGGACACTGGTTTCCCTCTGGCCACTGGCAGGCACCCGAGACCCCAGCTTCCCTCAGCAACCCTGGATTTGTCTAGGAGAACATCTGGAAGGATTTCCAGTCTAATTAGCATATTATGCTTTTATTATTATTGATAAGATATAATAATTATAACAGTAATAGCTAACTTTTTAAGTATTTTGCTATGTAAAATATCTGACTTAGTACCTATATAATAGTCACTATCATCCCCTTTTTATAGAAAAATAAAGGAGTTTAAAGTGGTTAAATGGGTGGTCTGAAATTGTTCAGATGGTAGGTGGCAGAGGTTGGCTTTGCCCAGTACAACTTGAGAGTCCATACTTATAACTACCAAGATAAATTTCTAAACTTTACAGTTCATTTTTCATTAAGGTGAATGACATGAAATTCTCATTCCACAAAGTAATTAAGGAATCTAGGAAATACCTTATTTTGACTTTCCTTTTCATATTTTCAATTTAACCATAAATAATAAAGTTTACAATACTTTGAGGTTATTGAGAAAATATAGAGAGACTGTGTCTATTAATTTTTTTCCTATGTTTTCGTACTTCTCTTAGAAGTAGAATACTAGTAAATCACTCAAATTTCTTATTTGGGTTAAAAGATGGTGACTTTTTTGTAGCATCATCCTAAATCTCTCTCTCTCTCTCTCTCTCTCTCTCTCTCTCTCTCTCTCTCTCT
>JAAGEH010000304.1:32804379-32869796 GCA_011751065.1 Lasiurus cinereus
TCTCTCTCTCTCTCTCTCTCTCTCTCTCTCTCTCTCTCTCTCTCTCTCTCTCTCTCTCATATTTACTCTCTCCATGGCTAAATGAGGGCTTATATTGTTTGCACTCTCTACAAAGTAAGTGAAAAACTGAGATTCAATCTAACACACTCAAGCAAATTTCAACTCTCTCTGCTCCATATTCTTCCTGACCCTAAAGCTGTTATTATAAGCTTACCCCACTGGAACATGTCAGTGGTTTTCAATTGACTAGAATTTGTGGGAGATTATACAGGGATTATTTAGTGCTGGTACAATATATTTTAGAATAAGAATAAGGATTAATTAATAAGGGGAAAAATCATTCCATGGGAAGATGGGGTAGACTTCTTTTGACTGTAGTGGCTGATGGTCCCTGGACAGAATTTTGATTTAAGAGGTGCATCTTGGTTGTAAATGTTGGATTTACATTGTAAATTATAGGATTATAATTTTAATGTGACCCCAGATACAATGTCAAGGCTGCAGTTAGCAAAACTCTTTTCAAAGGCTCAGAAAGCTTTGTCAGAAGTTTAAATAGGAGAGATCTGGTTTGAAGGAAAGAGAAATTCCCTGAGACTAGGATTCTCTCTTAAGAAGCATAGCATAGAAGTAGTTTCATTTCTCCAAGGATTTGCTAAAGCCAGCCTGGTCATGAAAGCTAGAGAGAAATAATGGGCAGGCTTTGATTTGATATCTAATCTTTTAATTCATTTTTTTTCCTTTTATTCCTTCTGTGTCCTGTTTGTAAGCAAAAATAAAGATAATTATTTTCCTCAGAAGTTACATTTTGGGATGATCAAAAGACTAGTGGTTATGCAAGCTTAAAAGAGGAAGGAAAATGTTTGGAGAGAAAATATATAGTAAAGATTTTATTGTTCTCTAAAGGTACAGGCTCATTGAATACCAACATCAAACTAGGACCAAAGAACCTAGATGAGACTATCTGCTGAGATAATTAACACTCAGTGGCCTTATGAGGGAAACTCTATGGTGATAGACAATGTGTGATGGTACTTAAGTTCAAAAATAACTTGTGTTCTTAAAGGGGATGGAGGTGGAATATATTGCAGCCATAGAGTTTAAGACATTTAGGATTATTATAATTTTTAATTTCCCTGTTATAACTATGATGTACTTTCCTTCTAGATGAAGTTCAGAATCATTTAACTTGGAGGACTGGAAATACAAGACTTAAAGTTATATATGGAAATGATGTTGTTCTGCATGAATGGAATGGGAGAGACAGCAAGGCCAGAAGAGAGCCTCAAGGAAGTCCTAGAGTCAAGGAGTACCACCACTGTAAATGTCTATATTTTTTTCAAAGGGATAAAATGATAGGGTCAAATGTTACTTGTCTAAAATACTGATCAATGCAGAGATGGTTTTCTGTCCTGAATGTGTGACATACAATGTCACAAAAATTTTTCCAAATGTGGTTAAATTTCCAGATCATGCATTACAAACGTGTAGCTGAAATAAATGTTTTCTCTACTTTAAAGCTTTTTTTCTCTACTTACAATTTGGCTTTGTCTTTCATCAGAAATATGTGTCTGGCTTAGACAATATACTGGGATCTGAAAGCATGACTATATTATGGGCTAGTCCCCCTGTCCTAGATCAGTGGTTGGCAAACTGTGGCTCGCGAGCCACATGCGGCTCATAAGCCGCGATTTGCCTCTCTGTTGACTAATGAGTTTGCCGACCACTGGCCTAGATAATTGCTTGTGCATTCTACATATTGTGTGAGAAATGATGGTTCCATAGTAATTCCTTTCTGCCACATTGGAATCTTCAGGAAAAGTGGAATGTATGAGAGAGCCAGGATTTTGTTAATTCACCTTTGAAACTCCATAGGATCTCTTTCCTGAGGGTGAGTGTAGGGAAAGACAGTCCATACCTGCACTCAGAGGATTGATTCTACTCAGTGTCTGAACTAAAATCTTTGAGTAATAATGTGCTCTTATCTTCATTTGACTTTTTTGACATATTTCAAAGAGGTGGAATTCAGGACCGGGTGTGTTGGTGAATGGTTCTCAATTAATACTTTTACAATCATTTAAAATTCATCATTAAATGATTCCATTTGTATGATTGCATTTATGTGGCAGATGGCAGATTAATGGCTTGTTAAGACTAAAAGTGAGAATGAGAATGACTGAAAATTGGTATATAATTTTTTTAAAGTTCTGAAAATGTTCTAACGATAGATGATGGTGATGTTTACATATTCTATAAATTTATTAAAATAAATGACTTATATGATACTAGTAGCCCATGAATCTCTGTGCCAGTAGCTCTCTGCCGCCTCCAGTAGCTCTCAGCCTACTGCCCCGCCCTCCTGTAGCTCCTCCTGTTCCCCCTTCATAGCTTGCTTCCCTTCCCACTCCTGTAGCTCTCTGCTGCCCCAGCCTCCTGCAGATTATTACTCCTCATGGTGTAATAGATAATTATATGGGATGTAAATAAAGCTGCTTTATTTTAAACATAATAAAAACAAACCCAAAATGCAGAACTCAGGAAGGAGTATTATACGTGAATATCTGATCTGGGTTGATCCCAAACGAAAATTGATGGTAAAAGGTTGATTTCAGGATGACCAGATCAGATAAACAGTATTCTTTAGGCCAAGATTTTTCTTAAATAGAGTGTTGTACATGTTACCCCATCATTTATTGTAAAAAAAATCTACAACCAAGAACAGATTTTACCTTCCTACTGTGTCCCACAGCAAGGACAAAGCTCAGGCCTCTTAGGACCATTTCCACTTTGTTAATAACTATGCAAATACTTCTTGGTAAATATTAAAGGACATTTCATTTACATTTTATGACTAAAGATTTTAAACATATGTGCTATGCCTTATTTTCATAATTGCAAAATATATTATTTATGTCAAAGTGTAACCATTTTCCTAAGGCTTCTTGTTATATATATAAATATATATATGAGTTATTATTACAGGTAAATTTCTATAAGCCCTTCAGGAAAATCAGTCTGGATAGCACCGTGATCCACACATTGTTCTTCATCAAACATGTTTTTAAGTGAAATAGTCTATATGAAAATGGGTAATCATGATTTAACCTAAAGTACAAAACAATTTGACCTGGAGTTTTAACCTACATTGGAATTAAAAAGAAAATAAAAGCTGATGATTTTCAAAGTAGGGCTTCTCTAGCACCAAAAATTTAACTATCATGAATGATATTTCTCAAACTTACTTGATGCCTTTTATAGCACCCTATCAAATGAAAGATGAAAACTCAGGCCTTATTCTTCAGAATTCAGAAAGATTTTCAGGTTCAACACTTCCACATTCTCAACCTAGTTGCTCACACTCGAATTCTTCACTTCTTCCCAGTTATGAAATTAAGTAGTTGGTTGGATTATATATTGCCTTAAATTTCTTGTCTCATCTGTAGGGAGTGTATTATGGATTTTCTTTTTCTTTATTCTAAAATAGTTTGGATGCTTGGTCCAGCTCCCAGAACATCATGTAAGTTCAGAACTTTGAGCTTCGACTCCTTTATGAGGGAGCTAGCTGAAGTGACAACACAGCTAGCTATATGGCAAAATAGTAGGGGAAATACAGCCTAGCAGTATGTCTATGCACTGAGGCAGAGCATTAACTGGAGATCTGATTTTGCCACAGGCCCTCTAGAATAAAATGGTTAACAGGACAGTATTCTTGTGAAAGCCTCTTTAGTTGGACATATTCCAGGCAGTAATTAATGTTTCATGTTGCATCATGGAGGTGCAGAAAAGGGAGAAAAAATATACTCTTGCTCCAAACTTGAAAGTCCTATAAAAAACAGCAAAGTCTGAGATCTTTGTCTATGATAATGAACATACTAGGTAATTATTTATGGGCAGCCTACCAGACTCATTCTAGAAGGACATCAGACAATGAGAAATCACTAGAATTAAACCTCAAGATCAGAGAACAGTATGCAAATATGGCCACACTAGGGAAGGGAGAAGGCAACCAGCTAGGTTTTTTTAATGAACTGGATCACAGTTATTAAATATTTATCAGTTCAGAAAAATCAGAGTTACGTTGAACTCCAGAATATAAGACTTAATGTGAAATTCATTATATGTTAACTATTCCCTACTACTACCTTTGCTATTCATAATACCCCACCTTCCATGGTAGAGAATATAAAACAGAAGTAGTGGGTGCTTGTTTTCTGAATTAATCCACATTCTGTCTTTTTTCTCCCTTTCTTTCAAAGATGGATCCCATGACAGCCTTGCTTTATTTCCAGCTTCCCATCGGGACTTGGCTTTGGTTTAAGTTACAATTCTTCAGATCCAGAGACTTGGCTTCTAGACTGGATTCTTGGACATGTTGCTTGCTTGGCTCTGGTATTATTTTTGTCTTTGGGGTTTGGTCAGGAATGATGTATTGCTATCCTCAGTCCACCCTGAATTACAGCTAGGTTAGGCAATTCTCTCTGTATTGTTCTCATAGAAGTATGTAAAATCAGTCATGGTTATAGCTCTGGAGGTGAGCCAACAGAGAGACATCTAATGCCTAGTCCCCCTTCCCCTGCCCTGCTCCCATATCCTCTGTACATGAAGAAAAGTAGACCAGTAGAAAAGTAGACTAACATTTATTAAGTGTTTACTTCATGCCAGATAATATCTTATTTAATCTTCAAAATAATAATAGGGTCTGTGATACATTTTTGGAATTTAGGTTCTGCCAGAGCTTTTGAGATGTATCCTGTGGAACTAAGAAATTTATAGCGTATGAAATGGAATAAAGAAGAAAGTTGCCTGGGATATGGGATAGTGGTCTTAGCATATGTAGATGTCCACATTATGCTGGGAACTGTATTCAAATCAAATTCTTGTATCTCTAGACATTTCCATGTTTAGTTCCTAATTAGCAATCTGCCTTTCATAGGATTATTCTTCCTTCTTATACAGTTGATACAGAGATGAAACCATTACAGAATGTGTAATCTTTCATGTCACCCCCAGGAAGTTTTGAGTAGTAATAAGTAGATTCAAATTTATTATGATCAGTAACATTCTCCAAGACTATGTGACATAATAGATTCAAGGTATCTAACTTTATAATCAAAAGCTGATAAGACCTAAATTATTTTGAAAAGAAAATGGAAAGACTTGGAGGGATGGGACATGCACTATGGATAAAGAATATGTGGTAGGTGACTTTGCAGCAGAGAAAGGAGGTTTGGAACATTTGTGTGATAGGGAATTTTTTCTAAGTAAAACAATGTGCTGTATATACTCCTTTCTCTTCTCTTTGAAATGTTGAATGAATGATGCATTGCTCACAATTAATTTAATATGAGTAGATTCTCCATAACAAATAAAAATCCCCATTTGGTTTTGCTTCAAGTATTGGCATGGTGTGAAAATAAATATTTTATTAGTGGTCAATTTAAGATATGTGTTTTGTCCCCCAAGTGTTAGTCAGATTTCAGTCAGATGATGATAGTTGATGTCTAACTTCCCTGATGAAATGTGGCACATAGATGGTAATGGCTGCACATGCTTTGCAATAAAGAATAAAGAATCCTTCCTGATTATACTTTTAACTATTTTGGTTTCAATATACAAATTAAACACTGTTTAAGAGCCTTCCATTACTCTATTTTTAGCTCCTTATATACCAAAATTCTTTAAATAATAAATACAATTTGTTGCCCACAGTAATATTGTAATATAATAAGACGTACTAATATATATGTTTGACTTTGTCCCTAACAAAAGGCCTGGTACTTCTAAGACTCTTGAAATCTTTTGAATGATAAAAGTGTCATTTTGAATGCTAATAATGTCTTTAAGTAACTTCAGAAAGACAAAAGCATGATTAGAAGGTTGAGGCTTTCCATTCTACTCAGGAATCTCTGGGGAGGGGAGAGGGCCAATGATTTAATTGTGCTTACGTAATGAAGCCTCCACCAAAACCCTAAACAGTGGGTTTTGAGAGTTTCCATGTTGATAAGCTCATCTTTTGGCTGTGAATGTGATGCACTCCAACTCCACAGGGATAGAACAGCCTTTGCTCTGGACCTTTTAGGACCTGGCCCACAGTGCCTCTTTATTAGCTGTTCATTTGTATCCTTTTTAATATACTGTAAAGTAAACTGGCAAATGTCAGTAACTATTTCCCTGAGTTCTGTGACCCACAATAGCAAATTATCAAAATTGAGGAAAGGGTTTTGGGGACTCCCAATTTATAGTCAGTTGGTCAGAAGTACAGTTGACAACCTGGGCCTTGTGATTTTCATCTGCAGTGGGTGCAGTGTTGTGATACTAAGTCCTTAACCTGTCAGGTCTGTACTAAATCTGGGTAGATAGTGTCAGAATTGTGCTGTCCAGGTAGTTGGAAAACTGATTATATGGGAACTCCCCTCCCCCCACAAACATGCACATATTGTGACAGAAGTATTCTGAGTAGATTAATACATTTTCATTTACCCTCCAATAGGCTTTCAGTGATTTTAAGCAGGTTGGTAAAATTTTTCCTACTCTAAATTCTCTAATAACATTTTTTTTAGTATTTTGCGGGATTCTCAGAAGGAATGGACCCTTACCTTTTTGATGTTTGGGCAGGCAAGAGGGACAATTTAAAATAATGATCAGGAGAATATTAATATTCTACCAATTTTGTTTGAAAATCCTTAAGTGAGGCACAGGGAAAGTGAGAGAGGAGGAGAGAGAGAAAGAGACAGAGAGGGAATATGTGTGGATGAATGTGTAGGTAAATGTTGTTTTTGGAATTAAAACTTTTAATAATATATAAAGTCTATGTATTACATGTGAAATATAAAATTATATGAACTATTATAACTATAAGCAAAATTTGGCACATTCTTATTTTTGGTTGTCTATCATTTAATTTCCAAGTCCTTTGTATATATCTGACAGTATTTACCACTCCCTGACTTATTGTCACTTATAATTATTTCTTATTTAAGATTAAAATGGACAAAAAGGATTACTGTCTGTATTTGTTTGCTAGGATTGTCTAACTAAAAACTAGGTGACTTAAACCAAAGAAACTTGATGTCTCACAGTTATGTGATGAAGGTGCTGGCAGGGTTGTTCCTTCAAGGGCTGTAAGGGAAGGATGTGTTCCAGACTTCTTTCCTTGGCTTTCTTCTCCCTGTGTCTTCACATTGTCTTCCTTCTGATTATGTTTGTGTCCAAATTTTCCCTTCTTATGAGGACACCAGTTAATTTGTATTAGTATCCATCCTAATGACTTCACTTTCACTTAATTACTGTGTAAAGATTCCATTTCCAAATAAGGTCACATTCTGAGGTACTGGGGGTTAGAAATTTAACATCATAATTTTGGAAAGACATAATTCAACCCATAACAGATTCCTTTCACTGGAAGCTGGAGATTTTCTCTGAAAGCCTTCTGGGTTTATCTGATTGTCTTTGATAATTTACAACTGGAGATGGAAGGTAACTTGTGGAGGGCTAATGTCCCTTGTACATAGAAATTCTAAAAGTTTTATCTTTTAAAGATGTAACTAATTACAAGACCTATTTTGTATCAAATAGAAAAAATAAGCATTCTTAATGGTCTAGCCTATATAATAAAAGCCTAATATGCTTGGTGTCTGGTCATCCAGTGGGCCATTTAACCCAAAGCATAATATGATAATGATACGATAAGGCCACTCAACTGCTCATTATGAAGTATACTGACCACCAAGCAGCAGATGCTCCAACTAGTAGATTAGCTTACTGCTGTGGTCCAGGCAATTGGGAGTGAGGGAGCTGGGCCAGACACACCTTAGAGCCCTCCTATAGTCCCTCCCCAGCTGGGCCACCTCCCACATCTCTCCCTGGCCCTGAGCCTGCACCCTCTTGCAATCTAGACTGAAGGCCCCCCTCTCAAGTGCATGAATTTTGTCCACTAGGCCTCTAGTAAGTGATATTTTTTAATTTAGTTTTCAGCCAATTTTTATACCTTAATGGTCCCCACCTTAATTAATAAGTTAAACATAATCTTTTAAAAATATATTTGTATTGATTTTAGAAAGGAAGGGAAAAGGAGAGAGAAATATTAATGATCATAGAAAATCATTGATCTGCTGCCTCCTGCATGCCTCCACTAGGGGTTGATCCCACAACCAGGCATGTGTCCTTAACTGGAATTGAACCTGGGACCTTTCAGTCCACAGGCCAATGTTCTATCCATTGAGCCAAACCAGCTAGGACTAAACATAATCTTTGATATGCTTATTTTATATTTGTATGAGTCATTATTTTACCTTATAAAATACCTTTAATACAATATTCAATTATTGAAAACTCCAGAGAAAAGTAACTATATCTGTTCCCAAACTATCAGAAGCCCACTGAACTAGTTGTCAGGAAGTTCAGACTATAGTTATTTTCAAGCTCATTGTTATTACCACTGGTAGATTCCAAAATGGGAAATTCTCTTTAGAAACATCCTTTGTAAATCCTAAAACTGCTCCAGAGACTTGTTAGAAGACTCAACTCCTGCTACACATTCTCTTACATTATTAATGGTGGGGTCTGAGTGAAGTATATGGAGATGTGAAAGTTTACCTTTTGTGAATGTCAGTATAATTATATTTAATTCTATTTTATTTCCTGCTTTGCTTTCCCTGTAAGCCCTGTAAATTGTTCCATCCACCCTTGCTCTGCTGCATATGATAGGAAATGTCCAATTTTGGTCATTTTCATTAATAGGAATCTATTATATAGTTTTTGAAGTTTGAGAGGAAGCCATGGGGAATTCAAAATAAGTTGAAATAGTCAGGCCAGGTCTTTGGATTTCAAGCAGAAATGCCAAGGCCAAATGAAATTATGGGAACAAGTTGTTAAACTATGATAAAAACATAAATAGAGTGCTTTTTAGTGACCTCAAGGCAAGAGGCTCAGAGGATTTGTAAACCAGTGGAATAGAGGGCATGATATTGGGTTAGGGAGGGGGTGGCAACACTAAACCAGATTCCTCCAACAGGGCTCAGTGATTTCTTCCATATTTCAAATTGAATTCTGGTGATCTAAAAACAGAGATGGTGGGGGAAAAACAAACAAATTGCCTCTGCAGATGCAAAGGTTTTGAAAAGTATCCAGTACAATTTAAAATTACAAGGTAGTGTAGAAAGAGAATGATATTTAAAGCCAAAACACTTAGATTAAAATCATAGATTCACCTTTTACTAGTTATATTCTTAAAAGCCAGATTACATTTCTGAGATACAGTTTTGGCATTTTAATGAAATGGAGATTTTATGCCAATAGCTTATATAATGTGTTCACAAGCTATCTTAAAAATAAAGTGAGATAGTTTAAACAAAAGTAATTTATAAAGTGCCAAACACATTTAGTTTTTATTATTAGTCATAGTCATTTAGATAGATAATATCAATGCATCTTTTAGGTGCTAAATACATTTAAATTATATTATTTTAATAATATGATCATTAATAAAACTAGTCCTTCTCCTCTTTCTTATTCCAAATATAAATCATAGAAATAGAATACTAAAATAAGAATGATGTCTTCTGACTCATGAAATTTTGATTATTTTATAGTTTACTTTTATCAAAAAAGGTGTATACTCTTTTCTGCCCTTTACTGAGTTTAGTGATTGAAAAACAAAACAAAAACTAATATAAATTGAAAATCAAATATGTTTGGCTGTGCTGGCACCATATTGCCTATATACCTAATGCTGCCAGTGACCCTATAACTTAGTTCTCATTCTTTTATTTCCAGTGCAGATGCTGAGACTGGGAATGGTTAAATACTGGCCCAAAAGAACCCAGCCTTAAGGTGTGAAGGATGTGATCTAAGTAGAATAAGAATGGGGTGTTTTGTCTCAGTGGACAAACCATTGGCTTGTGGACTGAAGGGTCCTGGGTTCAATTCTGGTCAAGGACACAGCCCAGATTGTGGGCTTGATCCCAATAAGGGGCATGCAAAAGGTAGTCAACCAATGATTCTCTGTTATCATTGTTATTTCTGTCTCTCCCTCTCCCTTCCTCTTTCTAAAAAAAAAAAAAAAGGAATGGGGTGATTGACAAAAAAGATGATTAATGAAAATTAAAGAGGGTAGTTTTACATTTCCAAAAAATGGCATCAATGATCTTCAGATTAAACTTAACTAACTGCCAGAAATTCACAATAACACTAAAATATGCAGAGAATATAAGAAATGACAGAATATAGATGACTATATTATCAAAACAATCAACAATTATTATTGAATCACATATTGTTAAAGGAAAATGTCAAGGGAAAAATTGTATATTCTCTAAGAAATAAAGAATAAAAAGAAAGTTTTTTCCCACAATGTTAGAGAATATTGGACTATGACCATAATTCTCACAGTGGTAGCAAGGAGGCAGCAGACTCATTGAAGGTCATATCTCATGTCAGAATATCCTAAATAGACTTTTGCAATACAATTATCTTTTATTTCTTATCCCCTCATTTCCCTCATATTTATCTCCTGTTCCTGGTACTTTAGAGCAGGGGTGGGGAACGTCCAGCCTAAAGGCCATATAAGGCCCACAAAAATCATTTGGTCTGACTCTGCCAAGGCATTAGGGGTGAGTTCATTAAATGACCAAATATAGCAGGCTAATTTTAAGTTTATAATTTTGTATGGTATATAAATAATGTTAAAAATATCCAAATGATCTGCTCTAGTGGTTTGGCTCAGTGAATAGAGCATTAGACTGCAGAGTGAAGGGTTCTGGGTTCAATTCTGATCAAGGGCACACGCCTGGATTGCAGGCTCAATCCCCAATGGGGTCATGCAGGAGACACTCGATGAATAATTCTTTCTCATAATTGGTCTCTCTCTCTCTCTCTCTCTCTCTCTCTCTCACTTGCTCTCTGAAATCAATTTGGGTAGATAGATTGATAGATAGATAGAGAATAGATATAGATAGATATAGATGTAGACATAGATACAGATATAGATATTGATATAGACATAGATATAGATATAGACATAGATATAGATATAGACATATAAATATAGCATAATATGCTAATTAGACCTTCCAGATGAAGCTGTGCTGGTGGGGGCCAAGGCAGAGGCCATTAGGGGCAATTAGGCAGGCAGGCTAGCAGTTAGGGGTGATCAGGCAGGCAGATGAGTATTTAGGGGTGATGAGGCAGATAGGCAGAGTGGTTAGGAGCCAATATTCCTGGATTGCAAGAGGGTGCAGGCAGGCTGAGGGATACTCCTTCATGCATGGGTCTCTAGTATGATAGTAAAAGTATAATATGCTAATTAGACTGGACATCCTTCCAGATGACCTTCTGGACAAAGCCGGGGCTGTGAGAGAAGCCCAGGTCCCTGATGCCTGCCAGGAGCTAGAGGGAAGCCCAGCCCAGGTCCCTGATGCCTGCCAAAGGTTAGACGGAAACCCGGGTCCCAGGTTCCTGCCAGTGGCTAGAGAGAAGCTGGTGCTGGCAGCCAGGAGAAGGAAGGCTTACTCTTGCATGATTTTCATGCATTGGGACTCTGGTATAATAATAAAAGCATAGTATGCTAGTTATATTGGACATACTTCTGGACATCCTTCTTTCCAGACAAATGCAGTGGGAGAGAGGGGGGTACAGCAGAGGTGGCAGAGGCCCCCAGCCATGGCAGTGGCAGGCAGGGGGTAGGGCCGAGACCCTTGCATGAATTTCATGAATCAGACCTCTAGTATATACTATCTAATAAAAAGAGAATATGCAAATTGATTGTCACACCATAACAAGATGGCTGTGCCTACAGCTATGGCTGAGTTCCTATAATAAGCCTTAATGAGTAATCAGCAGGGACCTGAGGCTGTCTGGCACTGGGCCAAGGCAGGGAACCTGAGGCTGTGTTCCCCACCTAGTGGGGCTTGACAGGGGGCTTCAGGCCGCTCCCTCTGTCCTGGCACCAGGCCAGGGAACTTTACACCTCACTCCTGCCCCAGTGTCAGGCTGGGGAACCTCAGACCATGCCCCCCACCTGGTGGAGCTTGATAGGGGACCTCAGGCTGTGCCCCCTACCCCAGTGTTAGGCTAAGGGATCTGAGGCCACACCTCCTGCCCTGGTGCTGGGTTCTGGGACCTGAGGCTGGATCTCAAGGTGCGCCCCCTGCCTGGGGCCAGGTGACCTGAGGCCTCAATCACCATCCAGTGGAGCTTGACAGGGATAGCGCTAGCTTGGTCTGGATTTAGCTCAATAGGGGTAAAGCCTGCCAGGTCTGCGTCTTAAGCAATTTTGAGGCACATGTGGGTGGGTGGGAACTTGACTCCCATTTCCCCAGACACACCCTACTCTGACAGGAGGAAGATTTTCATATACATTTTACTAATTCTCTTTCATTTCTGACACTTCTATTATAGAGAAAGGACAAATAGCAATATTAAAATATTTCCTCTAATGAATTCCCTTTTAATATGCACAAATTTTGTGCACTGGGTCACTAGTGTGTGTATATGTGTGTGTATGTAAGTATGTGTGTGTGTGTATATATATATATATATATATATATATATATATATATATATATATATATAAATTGATAAAAATATACAAATGGTCCTTGGCAGAAAAAACAGGTCCATCACCTTTGCTTAGAGGCTATGTTGAAAACAGCTACACATCTACAATTCCACAACTATTGTATTTACTTACTGTGTCCAAATCAATGCTTGTATGATCAACCCCCACCCTAAGCAAAGACATTACCATCAGGTATGACATACTGGTATATTACTTCCTAGAAGCCAAGGTCAAAGGCCAAACTAATTTTTGGGAAAGACCAAATATTTATTATACACTGATCATCTTGATCAACATTTATTTGAAATATTCAGCTTGCTGGTCTGTCTATCCAGTAAACTCTTCCCCAACTCTTCACGTTGTCTTATCTCATCCTTCAGGTTTTGTTTCAAATCTCATCTCTCAGGAAGTCATTCTTTGACCACTATTGTGTGAAGAAGATTCTTGCCACCCTACCTTGTGTTAGCTGTTCATTATTATATAATAATTTTATTTCCTTCATGCCATTTATTTGCTTGTCTCATTATTTATTGTCAGAATTGTGACTGAAATACAAGGGACTTGTCTTTTGTTTTCTGTAGTCTGTTATAATTAGAAAGGTATTTTGGATATATGGACACTCAATATAGTTAGGTACTGATAATGCATCAGTGAAAAACAAAGCAAGGAGTTTCTTGAGCTTGAATTTTAGCTTTAATGATTTCTAGCTATCTGACCTACTTGAATTCTCTATGCCTCAGTTTCCTCATCCATAGAATAGTAATAATGATAACTATCTTAAGAGTAGTTGTAAGATATAAGTGAATTAATATGTATAAAGTACTGTTAAAGAGGTCCTGGTACATAATTAGCATGCTAATGCATGAAATAAAAATGAAAAAAATATTTTGGAGAAATTGAATATCCACAGGAAAAACAATAAAATTCACTCTTATCTTATATCATGTATAAAAATTACTTCAAAATGGACTATAGCCATACATGTAATACTCAAAACTATAAAACTCCTAGGAAAAAAATAGAGAAAAGATTTATGACATTGGAGTTGGCAATGATTTCTTAAATGTGATACCAAAAACACAGGCAAAAATAGGAAAAACAGACAAGTAGGACTACCCCAAACTTAAAATGAATTATGCATCAAAGGACATAAATGAAAAAGCAATCTGTAATGGGAGAAAATACTTTCAAGTCATTTATCTAATAAGGTATTAATATTCAGAATATCTAAAGGACTTCTATAACTCTACTCAAAAAGTCAAATAACTCAAAATAGGAGCAAAGAAAAAGGTTGGGCAACTCAGTTGGTTAGAGTGTTATGCCAATATGCAAGGTTTTGAGTTCAATTCCTGGTTTGGCATGCAGAAGCAGCAATTATTGAATGCATAAATAAGTGCAAAAACAAATCAATGTTTCTTTCTGTCTCTCTCTCATCAATAACATAAAATCAAAGAAGATTTTTAGTATCACAGAAAAGATAAACAGATAAAAGATATAAAAAGATTAAGTAAATTTCTTGTACTCCTGAATTAAATTAGAAATATTACATAAACTGCATAATAGTTTATCTTAAAAGTTAGCAAAGTCAAAGCAAATATACACACAAAAAGAATTTCCTACTCTGTTCATTGTAAAGACATAGAAGGGAGGTCTAATTCAGCAGCTGTGTGGTGGTTAATTTTATGCCAACTTGACTCAACCAGTGAGTGCCTAGATTAAGTTTTATTACTGGGTATATCTGTGAGAATGTTTCTGGATGAGACTAATATTTGAAGTAGTAGACTTGGCAAAGTGGACTTCCTACCCAGTGTAATGGACATCATCCAGTTCTTTGAGTGCCTGAATAAAATAAAAGATAGAGGAAAGAGGAATTTGTCCCTTTTTTTCTGCCTCATTTCTTGAGTTGGGACATTTTGTCTCATCTTCTGTCCTTAGACTTATACTTACAACATTGGATCTCCTGGTACTCAGGCCTTTGGACTTGAATTGAAATATACCATCAGCTTTCCTGGACTTTCAGTGTACAAACAATAGACTATAGAACTTCTCAGATTTCATAATTGCATGAGCCAATTCTTCATAATAATATCTCTTTACTTTCTCTTTTGCCTCCTTTCCATCTCTCTCTCTCTCTCTCTCTCTCTCTCTCTCTCTCTCGCTCTCGCTCTCGCTCTCGCTCTCTCGCTTTCTCTCTCTCCATATTGATATATCAATCTCTAACTCTATCTGTATCTCTATTATCTCTACCTCTACCTTTTCCTCTACATCTACCTCAAATCTACTTTTATTTATACCTATACCTCTATCTATCGTCTCTATAATCTCTATCTCTAATCTTTATCTCTTTCTCTATCTTTATCTCTATCTCATCTCTATCTATCTCTATCTCTATCTCTATCTCTATCTCTATCTCTATATTTATCTTTTATATTGGATTAATATAAGCAGTAAGCACTCATAGTGCCTATTTGGGATACTTTTAACATTAACAGTAAGAATAATAATTACAATTAATTAAGTCACATAAATAAAATTTAAATCCATGAGTTCATATTGATACTTAAAAATAAGAAAATTATAAAAAGCAAGAATATATCTAATTAGTAATTTTTTAAGTATACAAAAGAATTCACTCATTATTTTGAGAATTTGTAAACACAGGAAAACTGTTTCTGAAATTTCTATAGTAAGATTAACACACAAAATTATAAAACTAAAAGAGGAATACAAGTTGTTTGATTGCATTTAAAATGTGCTTTCTAAATGTGTGTCTCATAGTAATGGGATAAAATTTTTTCAAAAAGTGAGATACTCCTATAACCAGCATAGTATTTAGTGCAAGATCTTTTTCCTTTTTCTCAAATTGTATTTTTGTTATAAAATACAATGAAGAAATTAATTATGATAAATATTGTATAGGGAAAATATTCAAGAAGCAGTAGCCAAAAGATATGTGTCTAGGTCCTTTCTATGCAACATGTGGGTTATAGGACACTGTGCAAGTCAAGTCACCAAGTTTCTGAGCTTCAATGATCTAGCAATAGCATAGAAAAAATGATTTTTCCCTTACTTGTCTCATAATTTAGTTGGGGAAATAATATCATATTTATGAAAGCTCATTGAGAACTGGATACATAGTTTTGAAATGACAGTTGTGTTTTGCTTTTAACATTTAATGAAGTATTTATTTAAGATGGTCATAATTCTTATTGTACACTGTCTTCCAAGACAATAATACCATAGAATGAGGCATTAAAGTGCACCATAGGACACTGATCTATATCTTTTATCTTTTGTTTATCTTTATTGTTGAAAGTATTACAGATGTCTCCTTCATTTTCCCATTGACCCCTGCTATCTTTTCAGAAATAATTCATTAGAAAGTTGGTGTTGATTATTTATGGTTGTGCAATTCACCAAAAGAGGAAAAATTATAAGGGAACAACATGCATTCCCCACTTTAATAGACTTTATCATCATGGAATAATCTCCATTTATTTGTCCACAGAGAAGAAAATAAAAATTTCCAGAATATTCTTTAGAATTTGTATTCAATTGGTCTTCATCCAAAATATCATTTGTAAGAGGTAAACAAGTTATGAAATAGGATAAGAAAGAAAAGCTCATTAAATGCTATAGATGAGAAATATTCATGTTGAAATGTGAAAATTAATTGAATCCTGCTTGGCAATTGCAGTGCTAACATGAGTAAAAGCATCATGACCCATCTGTCATTATCCATAATGACTAATGCCATGTTTCAGGTACTGTATATAAAGTAGTTACCATGCAATTAGCTGTGTTCTCATTCATTTAGTAGGTAACATCCTGAGTTAAAGCAACTTTATTTCTAACATTATTGTCAATGTTCCATTAGCGTTTCTGATGAAAAAATATGTCAAGGTTAGAACATGGTAGTTAAGCTTTCAGCTTGAGATCATTTTCTCTCTTTGATTCTTTTAAAACTCAGCAATACAAATTATGTGGCTTTAAAATTATGTATGAGTTCAAACACCTTTCAGAAGTCCTTAATACATTCCAAAATAAAAATAGCTTGTTTTTATAGCATAAAATTGGCAAAGATACAGACAATTTTATACAGTCTAAACTCAGGGCAATAAGAACAAGTTTTGTTCTAACACAACAAATGCACAAATCTTTAAAATTTTTAGTTTAAAAATAAATAAAAGTGTTGTTCCTTCTTTATCTCTGGAACACATCATCTTTTTAAAAAAATATATTTTGTTGATTTTTTACAGAGAGGAAGGGAGAGGAATAGAGAGTTAGAAACATCGATGAGAAAGAGACATCGATCAGCTGCCTCCTGCATGCCCCCTACTGGGGATGTGCCCGCAACCAAGATACAAGTCTGTGGGAACCTCTTTCCACATCCCACGTGGTTCAGGGTTCCCGGTTCAGGGTTCGGGTTCTGAAGGAGGCGGCACGCAAACGAAATGAGAGACCAGAAAGCATTAATTTGGCAATATTGGGGGGCCAGGCGGGCTTCTTCCTCTAGTGGAAAAGACTGCCACTTGCTCTGGTCTTTTTCTCCCTTTTATTAAGGCTTTGGGACACACCCCTAGCCTTTAGGCAGGAAATAACAAAACAGAAATTAACATGAAACAAACAGGTAGAGGTTGCTTCAGCCAACAATGTTTCAACTAAACAGTGAGTAATTAGCTCTGACCTACCTTTCAGAACAGTTAAGGTTGACCAGCCTTCTGGCCTCCTGTTTACATCCATTTAGTGAGAACAATATTTGGTTTCCGACACATGCCTTTGACCAGAATCAAACCTGAAATCTTTCAGTCCACAGGCCGATGCTCTACCCATTGAGCCAAACCGGTTTTGGCATGGAACACATTATTTTTGCCTTTCTAACCAACATCAGTGACAAGCTTATCCCTGACCTTGTATCAAAATGTTTGGCATCTTATAGAGATAGGTGCTACCAGAGAGCAAGTTTAAGTTCATCTTCTCTAAGATCCCCTGGAGTTAGATAAGTCCTTTAGGTAGAGAAGCAGAGAGGCTCTGAGGTGGGAGGTCTCAGCATGTAAAAATTGGGCTACAATGGCTTCAGATAAACTGAGACATGGGCAAAGGAAGATAACAGAGCATTCTCAGAAGTCAGTAACTGTAGAATATTAAACATAAGCATTGGGAGGAAATTAAGGGTTTCGTGAAGAAAAAATAAAAGGATCTGTGAATTCCATTACAGGGAAATTGAGGCATGAATTGGTATTCATGTTTCGGCTTTACATATAGACTAGAGGCCCAGTGCACAAAATTCGTGCATGGGAGTGCATGTCCCTTAACCCAGCCTGCACCCTCTCCAATCTCCCAAGGGATGTCCAACTAGCCACTTAGGCCTGATCCCAGTAGGGGGACCAGTTGGGGAGACCAGACCTACCAGGATCAGACCTAAATGGGCAGTCGAACATCCCCCTCACAAACCAGAACTATTGGGTCCCAACTGTTTACCTGCCTGCCTTCCTGATTGCTCCTACCTGCTTCTGCCTGCCAGCCTGATTATCCCCTAACCACTTCCCTGCAGTCTGATTGATGCCTAATTGCTCCCCTGCCAGTCTGTTTGCCCCTAACTGCCCTCCCCTGCAGGCCTGGTCACCCCCAACTTCCCTCTTCTGCTGGCCTGCTCACCCTTAACTGCCCTCCCCTACAGGCTTGATTGGCCCAACTGCCCTCCCTTGTAGGCCTGATCCCTCTCAACTGCCCTTTCTTGCTAGTCATCTTGTGTCCACATGGGGGCAGTCATCTTTGACCACATGGGGGCCGCCATCCTGTGTTGGAGTGATGCTCAATCTGCATATTATTCTTTTATTAGATAGTATAGAGACCTGATGCATGGGTGGGGGCAGGCTGGCTTGCCCTAAAGGGTGTCCTAGATCAGGGTGGGGGTTCCCTTGGAATGTGGGGTGGCCTGGGAAAGGGGCCTGTGGAGGTTTGCAGACTGGCCACTCCCCCGGCAACACAAGCGAAGGCCCTGGGAAGCCCTGGTATCTGGGATTTATTTATCTTCTATAATTGAAACTTTGTAGCCTTCAGGGAAGCTAAGACTCCTGCTCACTCCATAGCCACAACCATTTTTGTTGTGATTTATTTATCTTCTAAAATTGAAACTTTGTAGCCTTGAGTGGAAGCCTGGTCTGGCCAGGGCAGGCAGAAAGCTTGGCTTCCTCCACTTCCATGAAAACCCAAGCCTCCTGTTCTTTCTATGGCCGCAGTCATCTTGATTGGGTTAATTTGCATACTCACTCCTAATTGGCTTGTGGGCATGGCTTGTGGGTATAGTGGATATAAGGTCAATTTGCATATTAATCTTTTATTTCATAGGATTAGATGAATACATTTTGAATCTGCTGATGACTCTGATTTTTTTGTAAGAAACCTACACATTTAATATTGAATATATGTATTTAAAACTATTTTCTTTTAACAATGTATAATATAATTTGCTTTATACTTTAAATATTTCCAAAATTCATTGAAATGAGAAACTATGCCCACAAACAGTAATCCAGAAAGTTTTTATATAGATTTTGGTGTTAAATACTCAATCAGAAAAAAAAAAAAAAACATAGTGAGGAGAAATCAAAATGGTGGCATAGGTAAATACCTAAACTGCTGCTTTGCACAACAATTTCAAAATTACAACTAAAAGACAGAACGGGCATCATCCAGAACCACAGGAAAGTTGGCTGAGTGTAAATTCTACAACTATAAGAAAAGAGGGGCTCATGGAGACCTAGAAGAGCTGCAAAAAACTGAGGTACAGAGACATGCACATGGAGAGGATGGGTGGCAGGGTGCCTGGCTGATTTCCTCTAGTGGGAGGGAGACTGAAACTCCTGACTCCACTGAGCCCCAATTCCAACTGCACTGAACCCCAATTCTGGGGAGACTCATACAGGGGACTCTGGACTGGAGTAAAAAAGAAGTGCATGGAAACTTAGAAAAGGCATAGATCTGGAAGAGCACAAGTGCACACACAGAGGACTGACTGCTGATTGTGCTACTGGCTTTCTCTAGCAGGAGGGAGATAGAACCTGCCAACTGTGCTGAAATCCAATTTCGATTGCACTGAACCCGAGTTTTGGGTGAAACCCCGGGGACCCAGACTCATATGGGTCCCTGGAGCACACGGAAACTCAGGGGAGCCAAAAGGCAGAGGTCTGGAAGCATGCATGCATGAGGGCACACAGAGAGGGCTGCAGCAATTACCCAGGAATACTGAGACCCAGGGCCCATATAGGGCAGGGTTGATGGGAAGCCAAGGCTGTCTGCTCAGCCCTGAGACTCTGCCCCATCCAAGCTGAACACAGAGGATTTTGTAATTTTGCAAGTCTTGTATCATAAGACTGACTCCAGCACAGAAGTTCTCCTGGCATAGACACAGCTGATCCTCACAACCGGTTGGCTTAAAGGTCAATTCCCCCCTGTGATACCAACAACAATCAAGACTTAACTACAACAAGGTTATACAAACAGTCCACAAAGGGGTGCACCAAGAGTGTCCAGCTCAGGTAACTGGGGAGGCAGAGCTACTGGGCCATACAGGACACTTAGCACACAAAGCTACTCTACTAACTCAGGGAAGCAGCGAAAATGTGGAGACAAAGGAATAGATTGCAAACAAAAGAAATGGAGGAAAACAAATGACTGGATACAGATTCGAAACCATGGTTACAAGGTTTTTCAAGAATTTCCTAGAAAAGATGGATAAATTTAGCGAAACCCAAGAGGAGATGAAAAAGGACCAACGAGAGATGAAAAAGAACCAACTAGAAATTAAACATACATTGACTGCAATTAAAAATATTATACATTGACCTAACAGCAGACTAGAGGAATGCAAGAATCAAGTCAATGATTTGAAATATAAAGAAGCAGAAAACACTCCACTGGAAAAGCAAAAAAAAAAAAAAAAAAAGAATCCAAAAATGTGAAGATAGTTAGTGCAAGGAGCCTCTGGGACAACTTCAAGCATACCAACATCAGAATTATGGGGATGCCAGAAGAAGAGAGAGTACAAGATACTGAAAACCCATTTGAAGTAATAATGACTGAAAACTTATGACATCTGGTGAAAGAAATAGACTTATAAGTCTAGGAAGTGCACAGAACCCCAAACAAAAGAAATCCAAAGAGGACCACACCAAGACACATCATAATTAAAATACCAAGAGCAAAAGACAGAATATTCAAAGTAGCAAGAGAAAAACAGTTAATTACCTACAAGGGAGCACCCCTATGACTGTCAGCTGATTTCTCAACAGACACTATGCAAGCCAGATGGGAATGGCAAGGACTATTCTAAGTGATGACTTGTGAGAACCTACAACCAAGATTACTCTACCCAGCAAAGCTATCATTCAGAATTGAAGGTCAGATAAAGAGCTTCACAGATAAGAAAAAGCCAAAGGAGTTCATCAACACCAAATCAGTATTATATGAAATAGTGAAAGGTATTCTTTAAGAAGAGGCAGAAGAAGAAAAAGGTAAAGATAAAAATTATGAACAACAAATACATATCTATCAACAAGTGAATCTAAAATTCAAGTGAATAAAAAATCTGATGAACAGAATAAACTGGTGAATATAATAGAATTAGGGGCATAGAAAGGGAATGAACTGACAATCCTCAGGAGGAAAGGGATGAGGGGGGTTCAGGGAGAGACTAGACAAAAATCATATACCTATCTATCAGGACAATAAGAGGAAAGGTAAGCGCAGAGGGAAGGGTGGGAACTGGGTGCAGGAGAGCTATGGGTGGGGGGGGAGGGGAACAATTGTAATAATCTGAACAATAAAGATTTATTAAAAAAAACCCATAGTAAACAGCTGTACCTACTCTCTTCTAGACTCAGTTAACCACCACTGTCACAGAGAGTAATAGGTATGTAAAATGGTAGTCAACAAAGAAGCAACAACAACAAATTAAGATATTTGAGGAAAGAGCTGTAAAAGGCCAGAGGACAGGAACTGACTTTGATGAACATTGTGGGAAGGGGAGAAATTTGTGCTTGGTTTTGAAAGCTACATATATATTCCTATGAACTACGAAGAATATTAGAAATTAGTATATAGTACAAGATAAACAATGACAATTCCATTTATTTGAAAAATATTCAGCATTGTAATATTATTTTCTCTTGTCTTAATTTCTTTCAAGTTTTTAAATGAGACTTTTCAGATTTCTTCATATAGATCCCAGGAAATTTTATTAATTTTATTTATACATAGGTTATTCATAGTGTGGACTCTAAAAATATTTTTCTTATATGTCATAGCTGTCACAAAGGATAACTAATAATTTTCTTTATTTTATATACATACACATTTGTATTGAAATATCCTGTATTACAGATATTTATTGACTATTATTTCAGGTTTTCTAGGTATAAAGATATTGAAAGTAATGATTATAAAGTAATCTTTAATTTCCAATTCACTAAAAGCTTTTAAAAATCAAAATGGATGTTGAATGTTATCATTTGCATTTTTAGAATCTTTAGAGATGCTCATTATTTTTTTCTCTTTAAATTATTAATGTCAAGAAAAGCATTAATGGATTTCCTAATGTTGAACTGTTCCTTGTACCACTGGAATAAATTTTCACTTATCATGCTGTATTCTTTTAATGTACTGTTAGTATTGACTCACTAATAATTTATTTGGAATAAATATATCTTTGTGTATAAGTCAATGTATCCTATAGTTTACACTTTTGTAAGCTATCTTAATTAAATTTTAGTATCAGAGTCATACCAGCTTAGTAAAATAAGTTAGGAAATTAGGAAATTTAAAAAAGAGTACCATTTTGTACTCCCCACAACTTCATATACATGATAATTACCTGTTCTTTGGAATTTTAAAGAGTGTGCCCATCTATTTGTACTGTACCAGTGTTTCTTATCATATAATTTTCTTTCACACTATTCTGTCATTTTAAAGTAAAATATTATTATATTTTTTGTCATATGAACTTCATGTTATTTGTTTTTATTTTTCTAGCAATTTTTCAAACCATAATTTATTGAGCCTGTAATACTGCCTAAGACTATTGACTGAAGTATGTAACCTACTTTTTGAAACATTGTGGAAGAGATATTAATATCCATAGTTTGTATTTGTGGAAACTAGAACTTGGCAAGTTAAATAACTTGCTGAATGTCCTAGTACCTGAGCTTTTCATTAGATTCTGAGCTTTGGGGGACAGAGTGTCCTGTGCATCATTATGTCCTGTATTTCCTTCATGGCTCCAGGCAGATTTCAGGCACTCAATAATTGCTTATAAAATTGAACAGAGACCACTTCTGCCTGACCCAAGGATCTTTCCATGAGTTACAAGGTAATGAAGTATTGTTGCTGCTTCTGTTTCTTAAGATGATAATTGTCTTAACATAAAACAGAGTTATTGTGTTTGAGTTCAGAAAATTATAAGCAGCAAAAGTTTTATATTTCTTTTATTAGTTAATGGTGGTTGGATATAATTCTATTTAATAAAAGAGTAATATGAAAATTGACTGCACCTCTGCTACACTCACAGCCACGTGCACAAGCCATGCCCACAAGCCAATCAGGAGTGAGTATGCAAATTAATCCAACCAAGATAGATACAGCCACAGAGACAGCAGGAGGGAGGCTTGGGTTGCCCCTGGAAATGGAGGAAGCCAAGCTTTCCTCACACCCTGGTGAGCCTAGGCCTCTGCTTAAGGCAACAAAGTTTCAATGGCTGCTACCACTGAGAGAACAGAAGGCTTGGCTCTGCTCCAGGCTACATTTTCAATTGTAGAAGATAAATAAATCCCACATACCAGGGCCTCCACTTGGGTCGCTGAGGGTGGGGCATGGCCAGCCTGCAAACAATCATCCAGGCCAACCCACACCCCAAGGGAACTCCCACTCTGATATGGGTCACCCTTCAGGGCAAACCAGCTGGCCCCCACCCATGCAACAGGTCTCTATCCTATCTAATAAAAGAGTAATATGCAGATTGAACATCACTCCAACACACAAGATGACTGCACCCATGTGGTCAAAAGATCCTGTCACATTTGGACACAAGATGGCCACCACAAGATGGCCAGCAGGGGAGGGCAGTTGGGAGGGTCCAGGCCTGCAAGGGAGGGCAGTTGTGGTCAATCAGGCCAGCAAGGGAGGGCAGTTGGCAGGGACCAGACCTGTAAGGGAGGACAGTTGGGGGTAATCAAGCCTGCAGGATAGAGCAATTAGGGATGACCAAGCTGGCAGAGGAGGGAAATTGGGGGTGACTGGGCCGTTGGGGAATACCCAGGCCTGCAGGAAGGAAGTTAGTGGTGACCAGGCCCACAGGAGAGGACAGTTAGGGGCAAATAGACTGGCAGGGGAGCAGTAAGACATCAAACAACCTGGCAGGGGAGTGGTTACGGGGTGATCAGGCTGGCAGGCAGAAGAGGTTAAGGGCAATTAGGAAGGCAGTTAGATGAGCAGTTGGGAGTCAGCAGTCCTGGATTGTGAGAAGAATGTCCAACTGCTCTATCTGGATTGGGCCTAAATGGGCAGTCACACATCCCTCAAGGGGTCCCAGTTGGAGAGGGAGCAGGCTGGGATGAAGAATACTTCCCCCTCCCCTGTGCACAAATTTCATGCACTGGGCCTATAGTGCTATATAATAAAAGCCTAATATGCAAATAGACTGAATAGCGGAACAACTAAATAACCAAACAACCAGTCACTATGACACGCGCTGACCACTGACCTCTAGGGGGAACATGCAGAACATGGAAGGCATCGGCAGCAGACAGTAGAGCATGGGCAATGGTGGGTGTCAGCCATAGTGGGGGGGCACCAAACGAAGGCGGGATGCTGGTCATGGGGGTGAGCCTCTGGTGGTTACTAAAAATTCTTTGCCCACATGGGCCACAATCCCTCCTAGTGCTTTCACCTGCTGCTGGTGCTGAAGCCACCATTCACACCCGCTGCCAATGCCTGGTACCTGCCTTGATGTCTTGGCATTGTCTGAGGGTGAAATCAGCAACTGCCGGCCTTTATCACCCCTCAGGGTTTCTCCACCTACCCCTGTTCCTATGAGGTGATCGGGGTCAGCAGCTACCTCTTGTACCCACTGCCAGTCCCAATCATTCAGTGTGGTTAGCACGTCCCAGCAGTGGCTGCCAGCCCCAATCACCCCTGCGGGCTTATCCACCTCCCCCTGCTCCTGAGGGGTGATTAGAGCAGTAGCCGCTGCTTGCACCCACTGACGGTGCCAGCCCACTTGCACCTGCTGCTGGTACTGGCCCCAATCGCTCCATGCCATCACTGGGTACAAGCAGGGGAGGGCAGTTGGGAGGGACCAGACCTGTAAGGGAGGACAGTTGGGGGTAATCAAGCCTGCAGGATAGAGAAATTAGGGATGACCAGGCTGGCAGAGGAGGGAAATTGGGGGTGACTGGGCCATAGGGGAATACCCAGGCCTGCAGGAAGGAAGTTAGTGGTGACTAGGCCCACAGGAGAGGACAGTTAGGGGCAAATAGACTGGCAGGGGAGCAGTAAGGCATCAATCAATATCATTAAGACATTGTGCCTACATCATACAATTCACCACTTAAAGTTGGCTTTCACTTTCATGATGCTGTTCTTTAAAGCATAAAAGTTTTACTATTGATGAAGTCCAAGTTATTAATTATAAAATTTGATTGCTTGTACCTTTGGTGTCATATCAAAGAAGTCATTGCATAATCTAAGATCATGAAGAGGTATACCTATTTTTTTCTTCTGAGATAGATAATTTTGCCTCTTACTGTTAGGTCTTTGATCACATTTTTAGTTAATTTTTATTAGGTCAGAGTCCAGCATAATTTTTTTTTTTAATAATGATGTCCAGTAGTCCCAACAGCATTAAAAATAATATAAATATTAAAAGTAAATGCTTGTTTGTTACAAATAAAAATACAGTTTTCGTAATAGTAAGAAATTCAATATTTCCTACCCTGCGACAAACACTTGGCTGAGCCCTGAGTGGATAGATTAATGAATAAGACAGACAGATCATGTCCCTCATGGTGCTTGTAATCTAATTCTAGAAAAAGGTGCTGTTATTACTGAAATGTTTTGAAACATATAGCAAAAGTGAGAAATCAGATGTATTAGAAATGTAGCATATGTATGCTTAATATTTATTTCTGAATCCTTTTATCACTTTTTGAGATGGTGTAAGTTTTACATAGTTTTGTGGTCTCATAAAGTTTATGTTGGTGGATGCAAAAGTTAATACTTATGATTCTGATTTTCTTAACTCAAAATGTTTTACAAGACCAAAAGGAAATCTCAAAAGCTTTAAGAGATAATTTTAGGACTGTGCAGAGCATTGTACACCCTGGAGAAATAGGAAGTCTGCCCAAGAGTAAACAAACTCCAGAAGGCAATTTAAATTTGGTCTGAAGCTAAGAATCCACAAGATCTGGGTTGGTTCTAAATATTGGAAAACATTATTTCTTTCTCCTCATTATTATACTGCTGGCCCTCTGTCACTGCATGATTACCAACCACAATCAAATTTTTCTTCAACTTAAATTTAGATTATTCAACTTCTAAAGGCTTGTTATTCATTTAAAAAAAAGTATAAGTTGTACTATTTTATGATCTGTATCAATCAAATTCTATTAACTCAGTCACCATTCTCTATATGAAGACTAAATAGTTCAAAGAAGGAAAATGATTTTTTTAAAAAAATTAATTGATACTCTAGGTTAAAACTTAATAACAACACAAAGCCTCTCTTCAACTGAAAAGGAATATAAGGCTAACTGGAACATGCAGGATTTGGAAAAGATTCAGAGGCCAGCCATTAAAAAAAGCATCTGTCTGGAATAGCTTAGCTATTCACATGCCGACAGAGCAGTTTTGGGCCAAAGTGTTTCATGAGGTCTTTTGCAGCTCAGATGGGCAATGATTCTCTAAA
This sequence comes from Lasiurus cinereus, assembly GCA_011751065.1. Classification (NCBI taxonomy): domain Eukaryota; kingdom Metazoa; phylum Chordata; class Mammalia; order Chiroptera; family Vespertilionidae; genus Lasiurus; species Lasiurus cinereus. Next base: position 32,830,893 of record JAAGEH010000304.1, read on the forward strand.
TCCATGTTGGAACATGAGATTTAGTGAAACTATGCAATAGCCAGAATCCCATTTTAATTCAATTTGAAATTGGCACCTGTCCTTACAGCAGGCTCACTATGGCCATTTCTTTAACCTTGCATAACCCAGCCCCACATTTTACACAGTGATCTTTTGCACTCTACTACAACACGATGGGAAGAATTGTACTATGCGGTAATATAAATATATGTGAAAGCTAGGGCTTGTGGATAAACTTCCCAGAAACTGAGGTTGCACTTGCTCAAGAACAAAATAGTGAAACATTTCTCAGTAACAGCAGCCAGATAACCTATATGCACACTGAGAGGCAGAAGGCTGGGCTAACTAGCACTCTTCCCCAGATTTCCATGTCTTTATTAGTGAAATTATCAACTTGGGATCCTGAGCCAGAAATCTCTTCTTTGCCTCCCAACTTAATGCAAAGTTGTAATGATTTGATACAAGTATTCCTCACAGGAGGGGTTTTCTCTTGTCACTTCTAGGTCTATACCACAGTTCAGGCACTGGCTACTATCATCTGTACTAATGCAGTAGACTCTTGTAGAAATGATAAAACCTTACACATAAAGAAATAAGAAATACTATAGTACATCTGCTAAGCAATACCTGGCTTAAGAAAGAAAACTATGCCCATATATTTGAAGTAGCCTATATACTACTGCTCTCCAACTATATCCTCCTGCTATCCCAAGCCTTAAAGAATGAGCTTCTACATTTATTTGGATTCTATTATGTCCATGCATGTTTTTATACTCTTCGTGTGTGTGTGTGTGTGTGTGTGTGTGTGTGCACATATATATATATATATATGTATATATATATACATGTATATGTATATATATATATCACATATACTTGCTACTTTACTTCCTTCTGTAACTTAGATATACTACTTAACATTATTTTGAGTTATTCATATTAATTTGTAACATTTTAATGTTTCTTTTCATAGCTGTTTGTATTCAATTGCGTGATTATATCACAATTTATTTATCCATTCTTTTGTTGATGGAAAATTAGGGTATTTCTACTTTTTCCTATTATATAGGATTGTTATGAACATTCTTTTATGTGCCCTCTTGAGTAATACGCATAAAGTTTTTAGATTATGTATCTAGAAGTAGATTTGGTGAATGAAGAAATATATCTTAAGCCTTGCTGGTGTTGCTCAGTGGTTGAACATCAATCCATGAACCAGGAAATCAGGGTTCAATTTCAGGTCAGGGCACATGTCCAGATTGTATGCTCAATCCACAGTAGAGAGTGTGTGCAGGAGGTAGCTGATCAATTATTCTCTATCATCACTGATGTTTCTCTATTTTTGCCTTTCTCTCTCTGAAATCAATAAAAATATATATATATATTTTTTAAAAATGACTATCTCTGTCAAGGAGCCGTAATATTTTATACCTCTCTTAGAAATCTCTTTTGCCCTCTGCCCTATGGCCTCTGCAACATTAGGCAATGCAGACATTGGAGGAGGTTTTGGAAAGGAAGTGCTCTCCTGTTGCTGGTGACTTGAACCCCTGCATTCAGTAGCTACTTCTCCCTTCTCTTGTCCTTGCAATGGACATTCTACCTACTGTTCCTAGAGTGGGAGTTTTTTCAAGGACACAGAATAATGTGTTCTTTAGACCATTTAGATGGTACATGTGACTGAATTCAGTTAAGGCCTCTATATAAACTTTTGACATTCTGCTGGGCAGGTAGGAAGATCTATTTGTTTTGTGGCCACCTATGATAAGCCTCCTATATATTAAGCTCCCTTGCTTATTAAAACTATTACCTACCAATATGGAATGGATTGTTTCTTCAGTTTCTCCTTGCCCTCCATGGATGGAGCCAGTTTCAAATTTTACCCAGGAAACTCCTGACTTTGCAAACTAACACTGAATTCTTAATTTTTAAAAAATATTGAAGTACTGAATTATATACCATTCTGTGTTTTCTTTGATTTCAAGTGAGATACAATATCCTTCAAGATTTTTTTGGCCACATGATTTATTCTACAAATTGCCTGTTTTTAGTGTTTGCTAATTACTATTGGATCATTTTTGTTTTGTTATTTATTTTGGGTATTACTAACATGTTCTAAATACCAATTACTTTTCTGTTTAATACCTTGCAAATGTCTCTTCTTTGCTGCATGCCTTGGTTTTCTCACTTTTTGAATGGAGTTTTGTGATAACCAGAATATTTTATGTGTATAGTAAAATTAGTATTCCTTTTTAAAGTTATGTTTGTCTAAAAAAGTTTTATTTTAATGTGAGGGAAACATTTTTTTTTCAAAAGCTTTAAAATAATTTTCATATGTGGGATGATAATGTACAATAATTGAGTTTTGTGTATGTCATTAAGTAGAGATCTATTTATTATTATTACTAGAGGCCTGGCGCATGACATTCCCCATGAGAGTGCACAGACCATCAGGGGGCAGCTCCTGTCTTGAGCTTTTGCATCCTGCTGCTCAGTGAGCATCATAGGGACCAGTTGTTCCATCGTTTGGTCAATTTGCATATTAGCCTTTTGTTATATAGAATTATTGTTGCTATTATTATTATTATTATTATTGTTATACTAGCTGCCTGATGCATGGATTTGTGCATTGGTGGGGTCCCTCAGCCTCACCTGTGGGGATTGGCCGGAACTGGCAGTCCTACATCCCTTGAGGGATATAGTAATGCCTGAAGTGGCAGGCAGGCAGAGAGGAGCCGGAGCCCAAGCTGGGTACCATGCACTCTTGCTTATCCCAGTCCTACTATGCCTGCCGCCACCACCACTCCATAGGCTCACTGCTGCTCTGCTGCGGTCTCTGTGCATCCATCCTAGGCGATACCAGGGCATCCATGACTGAGAAGTGGCCATAGGCTTACACCCAATCAGTCCCAATGCTGGTCCCCATCAAGGTCCCGATCCAGAGTGGGGAGGGGCACACAGAGGGAGTCTTCACGGGAGTGGTTTGTGCTGCCACAGCTGTGCTAACCAGCCATGAGCCCAGCGTCTCGCGCCCATTGGTCAGCTGAGTGGTGCTACCACTGTGGGAGTGCACTGATGGTCAGTGCGCTGCATAGCTACTGGTTACTTAGACTTTTATTTATATAGATAGAAAGCTATTACTGAAGAATTTGTCCTTTTCCCACTGATCTACAGTGACCATTTTAAGCAAACTCAAGTTTTGATGCCTATATGGGTATATCTCTGAGCTCTCTATTTTGTTTCAATAATCAAGTTTTCTTTTTCTTTTAAATACCAATACCACATTGCCTTTATCAATGCAGAATTATAAATATCTTCATAGCTAGTTAAATAAGTGCCTACATCTCTTCATCTTTTTCCTCTACTTCTTCATAAATGTTTTTACTGACTGGAAATTTTATTTCTATATATGTTTTTAAATACCTATAGCTTAAAAAAACACACAAAACTTTGGATTATCAAGAATTTGGATGTCACTGAATGGAGAATTGTCATATTTATGATACTTAATCATCTTACCCAATAACTAGCTATTTTTTCTCAATTTTTGTTGTTATTAAGGAGGTTATATTTTTATAATTATAACTCAGAGTTTCCAGTTGCTGAAATATAAAGCCAAGATATAAACAATAATTTATTTTATGTTCATCAACTACTCTGAACTGTCATTAATTTTAATAATTTAAATATAAATTCATTTGAGTTTCCTGAATAGGCAACATTTTGAGAACAATTATAATTTTGTTGCTACCTTTGAGTCCCTTCTGTTCTATATTTTTTAAAAAATAGTTAATTGGCTGAAACTGGTTTGGCTCAGTGGATAGAGCATTGACCTGTGGACTGAAAGGTCCCAGGTTCGATTCCAGGCATGGGCATGTACCTTGGTTGCAGGTACATCCCCAGTTGGGGGCGTGCAGGAGGCAGCTGATGGATATTTCTCTCTAATTGATGTTTCTGACTCTCTATCCCTCTCCCTTCCTCTCTGTAAAAAATCAATAAAATATATTAAAAAATAGTTAATTGATTTTAGAGAGAGAAAAAATGAGCGGAAGATAGAAACATCAATATGAGAGCATAAATTCAATTGCTGCTTCTTACATTCCCCCAAACCAGGATAGAGCCCTCAAACTGGGCATATGCCCTGATCAAAGCAGAAGTGAGGGGAGTTGGAAGCAAAATTAGGGTAAGGGGTGGAGCCAGCTGAACCCACAATTTTTTTTGCAGAAAAACAATATATCATAAAAACAGGATATTTTGAGAGAAAGATATTTTTTCTTGCAAGTGCAAAATAAAATGTTGCAAAAGGACAGGAGCGAATCAGTATCACAGATAGAAAAAGAGCAGGCCTTTAGCAGAAATAAGGGAAAGAGCAGCATGCTTCATTGCACCCATTTGTGTGTCTTCTAGGAGTGGGAGCCTTTGCTTGCGATAAACTCCTGCCTTGCTTGAACTCTTCTGGTCTTGGGACATCATTCTTCAATTTTGTGAGACAGAAAAATTCCTGCACACTGGTTCAAGTTTTAGAAGCAGCAATTCTTTGATGCATGAGAAGATGCCTAACCAACTGAGCCACGCCGGCCAGGCCTATTTTTATTTAATCTTACAGGTAAAATCTCTAGTACATCTATATAACAAAGCCTAAGTGACTATTATGGTGGAACAACCAGTAGTTATGATGCGCACTGACCACATAAAGGTCTGTATGGGCATGGATAAGTAAGCTTTCCACCTCTTCCCCAACAATGACAGACATCTGTTTCTTGCTCAGCCAAACCATTTTTTCTGGTGCAGAAGCTTGAACAATTATATGAGTTCTTTTAATAGCAAATGTCCTATTATGTTAGATCACTATTGTTTTTTGGAAACATATTTACTTTCACATAAGCTTATTTATTTATGAAGTTTGGTACATAACAAATTATGAAGAAATAATTACATAACAATGAGGAAGTAAATATTTTATTCATCTTTTCTATGCCATAATTTTAATTTTGCTTCTATCAAATAAAATGATTAAATTATAACAAAAGGAAAAAATAGAACAAAGTCCTGATTTGAGTTCAGTAAGCTATTTGTTATTTTCAATCTCACTTTAAAGACTGTTTCTCAAACTAAATAGGTAGATAGCATTTTTCTAGGGGTTCTTTCCACTGAAGCTCAATCAAGCACTGACTTCCAAACTATTACTCTTTCTCACATGTTTGTCCCTTTTGATTCTTTGTGGTTCATTCTACTCTCCAGCTTTACCCCCTTTCTTCCTTCTTGACATAATAATAGACGGGACTCCTAATTATTTTCTAGCTGGCAAAATATTAATCCCTGTCCCACAGTATATCTCTCCACCTCAACCATAGTCTTTACATTCAAACCTTTAACATGATCCTGGCTGACTTCAATCTAATTACCCACTCAATGCTCTGCTCTCTCTATTCCTTAATGCTCAAATAATTCTACTTCAGGAGTTCCTCATTTCAACATACAGCCAGTCCAGTACATTCTTGCTGTATCAACCTCCTGTCTCCATATGTGTGAGTCTACTTAGAGTTATCATCAATAACGATACAACCTCTCTTGAGAATATTATTTTTCTTCTTTGGTATTCTCTCATTCAGAAACCCTGATCTGGAAAATGTCCAGCCCTAGATTAACCCAAGCACATGAATTTTCAGTGCTATTCCTAATGTGCTAACCATCACTGAAGGAACATTTTCTATTTAAATTAACTTCTAATAAACATTTGAGAAAGTTCAGTATATATTTGAGTACCTACTTATTACCAAGCACTGATACAAATATCAGTGATACACATGGTAAAAAAGAAAAACAAAGTCTATATCTTAAGATATAGAAATAAACTAAATTTTATAGCCTCCATATATATATATATATATATACCTCTATCTCAATCTCTATATCTATCTTTCTATATCTATATCATCAATATCTCTCTCTATATCAACAGAAAGAGAGAGAGAAAAGCAACAAGAGTGAAGGTACTTCATATCAGATATTAGAATATCATATAAAGCCAAGTTCATCTCATTTACATCAACCCAGAACTTCTATTTTCTGTAACACCTTGGCACTGTATGAATCATTTCTTACCACTGTAGGACACAATGAGTTGTGAATTGATGTCCTTTATGGTGTGTGTGTGTGTAAAGCTAAAAGAACTACAGAAAATATTAACGTTACATTTTTTGAATTTTGAAAGTATGTTAATATTTTCAATAACTATAACAATAGCAAAACATAACTTATATTTTGCAAGAAATTTGTAGTGTTAGAAAATATTCAATATGCAAATTAAAGAATGGACCAATTCAAGTTTAACAGAGTTGCACAAACATCTTTGAATAGTTAACCATCCTATAATCATCAAAACCTGAAAAATGTAATAGTGTATATATTAAAACTAGGCAATCAAGGGGCCCTTCTGGCACCCACCTTGGCTGGCCTGTGGGCTGAAGGCAGCTCTTGCATTTTGTGTCTGCCCCCTGATGGTTAGTGCACATCATAGCAACCAGTCGTTCCACCAGTCATTCCATTGTTTGGTCAATTTGCATATTAGGCTTTTATTTTATTTTATAGGATATAGTAACTCTATAAAATCATAACTAGTATGGAACAATAAAAAAGGTATTAACATATTTTTGTAAGTAATCCACACATTTACATAGGACTATCATTTGTTATGCTCAGTCTTAATTGGCAGAAAACTTATCTCTTTCATTTACAATTTAACTATTTAATGTTAGTCTTATGAAACTAAATAAAACATTTGTAATTTACTAAAATATTTACAAAATGCAAACCAGCCAATTCATTTTATCTTTACCTTCTAGGGTAGGGCAAAAGTAAGTTTAAAATTATTAGTATGGAAAATAATACAATAATTAATAAATAATAATACAAGAATAAACTATATTTTGTATACTCACAATTGTAAACCTACTTTTTGGACAACCCTGTATTATTTCTCATAATTAAAAAATACTCTTTTTTTTTCTGCTTAGAGGAATCTATCATTATTTTTATCCTTTTGTAGGCTAAAAGAATCAAGCACATATACAACAAAATCATAACAGGTTAATTTGAAGTGCTGAAGCATAAGACATCTATATACATAAAACCCTAGTATGTAAATAGACCAAACTGCAGAATTGAACAACCAAACAACCAGTTGCTATAATGTGTGCTGACAACCAGGGGGCCTGCACAGAACATGGGAGGTGCCGGAGCAGTAGAGCACAGAACATGGCAGGCATCAGCCACGGCGGGATGATGGAGCAGGTAAGCTGGGGCACCAGACCACTTAGGGTTACAGGTTGCTGTCACCGTGATGAGCCTTTGGTGATTACTGGAAATAATTTGCTCCCCTGTGCTGTGGTTCTACCCAGTGCTTGTACCTGCTGACAGCACCAGCCCTGCCCATGCCCACTGCCAGCGCCAGAGCCACTGCTAGCATTCACTGCCAGGACCCAGCACTTGCTCTGATCTTTGAGCACCATCAGCAGGTGCAAGCAGCTGCTGATTGCCCTGATTATCCCGGAGGTCTTCTCCACCTCCCCCTGCTCCTGAGGGGGCTATCGGGATAGCAGCCACCACTCGCACTCTCTGCTGGCACTAGCCCTAGTCGTTCCATATAGTCAGGAAGTGTGAGCAGTGGCAGCAGGAATGTGGCTGCTGGCAGAGAAGGGATTGGGAGCCACAGTGGGAGGGATCAGGTGGTGGCACAGAGGATGGGCCGAGACCTGATCCTGTGCTCACTGCATTCTCACATCCCACAGTTCCTTTCAAGGTGCATGAATTTGTGAACTGGGCCCCTAGTTACGTTATAAATATTACTTTGACAGTTGAAGACTCAGTGTTTAGAGGATTTCCTGACAATTCTGTGGACTGGACATTAGAGTTTATCATTGTTCAATATCAGTTTTACCTTCTTCAATTGTATCCTTTACATATATCATGCTGCTTGGTAGCAAGGAAAAGTGGATGATTTTGAACTCTTGCTTATAGATATATAGCATGTTCCTTATTTAGGGAGGTAAAGTGAATTCTCCTGTATAATTTATTATTTAAGCATCATCAGTTACTAACATCAGGTTTTTGCTACATCTATTTAAAGGAAATATACAGTGTTTGCTGGCATTAGCACCAAATATAGTAAAATTCCTTATTTCAATTATGTATTATCTCCAAGCATTAGGTGATTAGAGAAGTAAAAGTTTCTTGCATGATAGGTTGGATTGTGATATTGCCCGATACAGTTTGGCAGAGAGATAACAGAATAGTAGATGAGGTCAGTTCAGATGACTTTGACAATATTATCAGAGCAGAACTATGCTGAAAAGACAGTATGCTTGATATTTATGTTTGGAATAGGCACCTGCTAAGAAGGGAAGACAGCATGTGAAAAGGAGAGGAGAATTAAAAAGGAGAAGAAAAGGAGTCATATAATGCAATGTTTATTACCCTGCAGAGAGACCAGCCATTTCTATTTACATTGAGTTTAATATATATCCATCACAGCCAATGTGACCACTTTCCCTCCTGAGATTTATTGAGAAATAATTGACAAATAAGTGTATATATTTAAAATGTACAAAATGATGTTATATACATATAAATTATAAAATATATACCATGATCAAGTTAATTAACACATCTCTCATCTCATATTAACTTTTTTCTTTTGTGAGAATGTTTAACATCTAATGTCAACAAATATTAATTATACAAAACCATATTATTAACTACTAGAGGCCCAGTGCATGAAATTTGTGCATGGGGGTGGGGGTATGTCCTCAGGCCAGCCTGCACCCTCTCCATTCTGCGACCCCTCAAGGGATGTCCAACTGCTCATTTAGGCCCGATACAAGTAGGATCGGGCCTAAACCAGCAATCAGATATCCATCTCACAATCTAGGAGTGCTGGATCCCAACTGTTCAACTGCCTGCCTTCCTGATTGCCCCTAACCACTTTTTCCTGCCAGCCTTATCACTCCCTAATCATTCCCCTGCCAGCCTGTTTGCCCCAAACTGCCCTCCCCTGTAGGTCTGGTTACCCCTAACTCCCCTCCCCTGCAGGCCTGGGTCCCCCCAAAAAATCTGCCCTTCTCTACAGGCCCGGTCTTTCCCATCTTTCCTCCTCTGCTGTCCTAGTCACCCTTAACTGCCCTCCCCTGTAGGTTTGATCACACCCAACTGCCCTTCCTTGCAGACCTGATTCCTCCCAACTTCCCTCCCCTGCTGGCCATTTTGTGGCAGCCATCCTGTATCCACATGCAGGCACTCATCTTTGACCACATGGGAGCAGAAATCTTTCTTGTTGGAGTGATGATCAATTTCCATATTACTCTTTTATTAGATAGGATAGGGTCCTGGTGCATGGGTGGGGCCAGTTGGATTTTCCTGAAAGGTGTCCCAGATCAGGATGTGGGTTCCCTTGGGACATAGGGTGGACTGCGTGGAGAGGCTAGTGGTGGTTTACAGGCTGGCCACACCCCTCAGTGACCCAAGAGGAGGCCCTGTATCTGGAATTTATTTATCTTCTATAATTGAAACTTTGTAGTCTTAAGTGGAGGCCAAGGCAGGCCAGGGCAGGTAGAAAGCTTGGCTTCCTCCATTGCCGGGGAAACCCAAGCTACTTGCTCTGTCTGTGGCCACAGGCATCTTGGTTGGGTTAATTTGCATATTTGCTCCTGATTGCCTGGCTTATGAGTGTAGCATGGGTGTGGTCAATTTGCATATTATTCTTTTATTAAATAAGACTAGAGGTTGGATGCACAAAATTCATGCAAGAGTTGGCCTTCCTTCCCCCAACTGCCAGCAACAGCTTCCCTCTGGCACTTGGGACCCGGGCTTCCCTTGTAGCCCAGGCTTTGTCTGGAAGGTTGTCCAGAAGGATGTCTGGTCTAATTAGCATATTACACTTTCATTATTATAGATAAATACTCCATTATAAGTTTATAACATTCCATACATATCATACATATCATATTTTTATCCAGTCTGTTGTCAGTGAACATGCAGGTTTGTTTCGGATCATGAAACAGGATAGAGAGCACCTAAACTTTGACAAGGGAACAAGAATACACAATGGGGAAAGGATAGTTCCTTCAATAAATGGTGTTTGGGAAATTGGTCATTTATATGCCAAAGAATGAAACCCTATCTTATACCACTAACAAAAATTAACGCAAAATAGATTTAAAAAACTTAATATAAAATCTGAAATAAAAACTCCTAGAAAAAAAAATCGTAAGAAAAATCTCCATGACATTGAACTTGGTAATGAAGTTTTAGACATGCCACCAAATCAGGTTTCAAAAGATAAAATAAGCAACTGTGACTACATTAAACTAATACTTTCTTCACAACAAAATGAAAAGGCAATCAACAGAGTGGAAGAAAATATTTGCAAATATTTAATTTGCAAATATGTAATTAAAAGGGGTTAATTTCCAAAATATTTAAAGAAATCAATTCAATAGAAAAAAAGATAAATAAACCCATTAAAAATGGGCAAAGAATCGCAATATGCATTTTTCTGAGGAAGACATATAGCTGGCATGAAAAAGATGTTCAGCTTCAGTTATCATCAGAGAAATGAAAATCAAACCACAATGAGGTGTCACCTCACATCTGTTACAATCTTACCTAATAACAGACAAACATGTAAATTGACTGTAACTCCACTACACCCACAGCCAATCAGAGGGAGTATGCAAAATTAAAAGGCCAAAGATGGCAGCTGCCCAGCTGCTCCAGGCATGGAGTGACCATGCAGGAGCCTGCTATGAGAGGGAGGATGGGAGCCAAAGGGATCTACTGGAGCAGAGTGCCGCAGACTCTGGAGTCTGCAATGGAGATTCTAGCCAGAGTCTGCAGCAAAGATGAAGAAGGCCTGGGTTCCAGATGCCAGAGAAAACCGGTGCTGGAAGCCAAAGAAAGGAAGTGCTATTGCAGGAATCTCTTCATGCAATGGGCCTCTAGTGGCTTTTATAAAAAGATAAAGAAATAACAAGTGTTGGTGAGGCTGTGAAGAAAATGGAACCCTTGTACTCTGTTGATGGGTATGTATATTGGCATTGTCATTGTGGAGAACAGTATATATAGTGTTTACTCAAAAAATTACAAATCAAACTATCATCAATAAAATCTTGTTCAAGAAATCCAGTTTATTCAACACTTTATTACAAATTGATCTTATAATGCACAATGTGTCTTGGTTTGAGCATCTTAGGGCCACACAATAAGGCTTTTTTGAGGTCTTTGCCTGGTGTCCTGTTGATCTTATAATGCACAATGTGTCTTGGTTTGAGCATCTTAGGGCCACACAATAAGGCTTTTTTGAGGTCTTTGCCTGGTGTCCTGTGTATAATGAAAAATTTCCACATTGACTTTTTAGAAACACAAACTCCTCCCTGCTCTCTGTAAGTACCAGAAATATTTCAACCTCTCCTTCTAGGTGGCTCTTTTTCTGATCTTAGATATTTTTCTCTCTAATGTGTACAGATTAGTGGCAATGAATTGTTGGGATTCCTTTGACTAATTTCTGTAGCTTTTCAGAAGCCCCCTTCTTTAGACACGTTGGCCTCTTTAAATTGTGCTTTCTCTCCAGAAGGTTCATTCTAGTCCTTCCTGTGCTGCATCCTGAAAATTTCATACAAGCACTAAACTTCACACTCTCACCAACACCTGTTACTTCTTACCTTATTTTTTTTTTAAACAATAGCCACTCTAACAGGTGTGACGTGATATCTCACCTTGTTTGTTTCTGTTCCCTCAGGGGTCACAGTATTGAGTTGTCTATTAACAAATGTAGGAAAACTAATGTTTTAGAGATTTAGACATTTTTAAAAATTATTCAATTTTTTCCAAATTTAAAAAAGAACGTTAAATAGGGAGTGTTGCTTCATCTTGACTGGAAGCAAAAATTCTCTATTTGGGCTTTTTTACAATTTTCACTTTCATTTGAAGAATTATTTATCTGAATCTTGATATATTTTAGTGCAATTCTATGTAATTTTTAACCTGAAGTTTATGTGTTCTTCTGATTAACATGGGAAAAATGTCTGAGAAGTAGAATTTAGAAGAGTAACAATTTAAGTTATTTTTCAAGTTTGCATTCTTTTTGGTATTTTATGTGTTTCTAGCACCTATAATAATAAGTGGACTGAATTTTTGTGTCCCTCTAAAATTTGTATGCTGAAACATTAACCCCAAATGTGAATGTATTTGGAAGTGTGGCCTTTGAGTGGTAGTTTGTGTTAGCTGAGGTCATGATGTTGATGCTCTCTTAAAATGAGTATCCTTCTAAAAGAGGCACCAGAGAGCTTGCTCTCGCTCTGATATGTCTGCATGAAGAACAGATCATGTGAACAAACTGATATGGTGCCCACCTGTATGTAAGCCAAGAGAAGAGTTCTCAGAATTAAATTCATATTGTTTGCACCTTGATCATGGACTTTCAAGCTTCTAGAGTTGTGAGAAATGCATTTCTGTTGTTTAAGTTATACTGTCTATGGTATTTTGTTACGGTACTTCACACTAAATAAGACAAAATGAATGTAAAGAAGAATAGATTTTTTTTCTATAATGAGCATATTAGAAAAGAGAGTAGCAGATCTAAAGTACACCAATTATTTTTACCAAATGTGCATGTGACTGTGTATTTAAATGTGTATGTTTAGATAGAAACTCATTCTTTCCTGAACAGAGAAAAGATGAATTGGGAATCTGCCTTTTTATTTTTTTAAGAATATTGATCAGATGAGAGGGCATTAGAGTTTGATTATTTGAATTGAATCCTAACACTATCAGAAACTGACTGCAAGATCACATACAAGTTACTTAGAGTCTCTCATGTTAAATTGGAATACTAATAGTTTTTTTCACATAAAATTTCACATAAAAGCATTTAAAAGGAAAAGCTCATATATCAGTGTGACATTTTAATTTATTAATAATTTTAGTGATTATTTTGTTTCACTACTGACCTTGCTGCTTTGGGCAAGTAAGTCATTTAGCAATTAGAGATTTGTGTTCTTACCTTTAAAATAGACATAAAGATTCTCACCTTTAAGAACTGTAGTGAAATGACATAATGTGTGTGAAGTTCTCAATACAATTTCGTTCAGAGTACATGTTAATAAGTATTTTAATTTTATAAAATACTTATACTAGTTCTATTTTTGATATTTTAGAATTAGTTTTATTATGTTAAAAATGTTTTCATTGAAAGTTATTTAGTGTGAGTGTGCATAACATTTTTCTGTAGAAACATACCAATTCTTCTTTTCTCAGAATGTAATAGAAAAATAAACTTTATTTCAATTCACTGATTTTTCAATCTGGTGACAAAACTAATAATAAATAGTAATCTTATTTATTATATTTTATCTTATATTTTAGACACATTGGCCTTGGAGTGAGCGCCCTATAGTTTCAATGCATCAAAAGTCTTTGTTGAATCACTATATGAGTCCACACGAAACCAAAGCAAATAAAGGTCACATCAAAAGCATGTTCTTCACAGCAGCAGAATCACTGGCATAGAGTGTGGGTGAAATTTTTTTCCCAATGGCAATGATTCTTGTTTAAATTAACACAAGTGTGAATCTTCCCAGTATCTATTAAGACTAATTATATTTAAAACCTTTTCATGAGCTTCTTTATGATCTGAACATTTCTTTTGGTGAGATATCTCTTTATTTTTTAGTTAGATTGACTTTTTTATTGCTCATATTTAAGAGATCTTACATATTCTAGATAATATCGTTTTTTTCTTGGTCAAGTGTGTGTTTTGAAAATGCTTTCTCCTCCTCTGTAGCTTACCTTTTCATCCATGTAACATCACCTTTTGTAATTCATCAAAATTTATTTTTTCTGCGTTATACTTTGTTGTAAAGTCTGATCCTTTTTCTAGATTCCAAAGATTTTCATTTGTTAATTTCCAAAGTTTTTTAGTTTTACATATTTTGAATTTTTAATGTGTAAATATGGATGCTTTTATTGCTTATCTATATATATAAAAGCCTAATGGTCATTACAACCCAAGGGCCAGATGACAGACTGGTAGTTATGATGTGTACTGACCACCAGGGAGCAGATACTCAATGCACGAGCTTCCCCCAGATAATCAGTGCACTCCCACTACCAACTTCCCATGGCTGGCCAACCTCTGGATGGCTGGTCCCAGTTGGCCCCAGTCAAGACTGGGCATGATAGCCCCAAGCAGCCCAATTGCCACCCAGGCAGAGGATCTCCACCTGTGCACAAATTCATACATCAGGCCTCTAATAGATATATATTCCAGCATCATTAGTTAAAAGGGCTGTATTTTATAAATTGAATTTATTTTTATCTTTGTCATAAATCAGTTGAGCGAATCTGGGTGGATTTATGTGGGGAAGCACAGGACTTTCTGTAAAGAGAAATTCCTAAAAGGTTGGGGGTCTCTAGGAGAACCTTTCTGAAAGCAACAGACCCTGCCTTGACTTTTCCAAATAAGTGTGAACCCCTGGGTGTTTTACTGGAATCTTTATGCCTAATCTTATATATATATATATATATATATATATATATATATATATATATATATTATTGATTTACAGAGAGGATGGGAGAGGGAGAGTTAGAAACAACGATGAGAGAGAAACATTGATCAGCTGACTCCTGCACACTTCTTACTGGGGATGTGCCCGTAACTGGAATTGAACCTGAAACCTTTCAGCCCACAGGCTGACACTCTATCCAGTGAGCCAAACTGGTTTTGGTTATTCTTAATCTTTAGGTGTCTTTGCTTAAAGGACACTGCAGACACATGTGTGCTCCCAAGATTACTTACCCTACTGATTGTATCTAAAAGATAGACTTTATCTCAAACTGCTGTGACAATAAAAGCCTAAAGAGGCAGGCCATTGAGGCTGTCTGGTTCCTTTAGCTACACAGTCCCTTAGCTTTCTCTGTCACAGCAAACCTGTGTCAGAGTAATTATTCATCTGTCACTCATGATCTGGCAGGTTTACTTTTTTCCATTGATCTATGTGTCTGTCATTCTACCAGTACTAAATAGTATTGGTTACTGAAGAAATACAATTAGTATTCAAAGCAAGTAAGTTGATTTCTCCCATTTTATTCTATATAAATATTTTTTATTATAATTCCTTTGCCTTTCTTTATAAATTTTAAATTAATCTTGTATGTCAGTTTGGAAAGAACTGATAGATATACTATGTTAAATCTTTTAATCTTTTAACATAATATTTATATAGATATTTATTCTTTCTTTTAGCAGTGTTAGTTTTCCAACATAAAAGTACTGAGCATGTTTTGTTAGAATTATATGTAACTATTTTGTGTGTGTATTTATAAATAATATTGTTATTTTAATTTAGTTGCTCATATGTTCATTTCTAATAATAGAAATTCAATTGATTTTCCATATTTGTCTTATATCCTGTAATCTTGACTTCATGAATTAATTCTAGGATTATTTTCTAGATTTCTTGGATTTTCTTTATATAAAATTGTGCAATCTTCCAATAAAAAAATTCAATTTTTTTCTTTTCATTGGTACACTTTTTATTTCCTTTTCTTCTCCCATTTCACTGGTTAGATCTTCCAGCACTTCTAAAATAACAATGTAAGAACCTTGTTCTTGATCTTAGTAAGAAAGTATTTAGTCTTCCAGTATTAAGTATAAAGTTAGTTTTGAGCTTTTCGTTTTAATCAAATTGAGATTTTTTTTAAATTTTCCTCTTTCTGTCAGGTCAGTATAATATTATTTTGATATTTTTTCAAAAATTTTTTTCTGCATCAGTTCATATGATCATATGATATTTTGCTTCCTCTTTATTTATATAGTGGATTACATTGGTTGTTTACTGAATTAAAAAAATATATTGAACCAGAATTTGGCTTGTTTTTGTTTGTTAATGTTTTCTTAAATATTTTGCATCTGTATTCATGGGGGATATTGATACGTACTTTTATTGTACTATTCTTGCCTGTTTTGGCATCTGGATAATATTAGTTTCATAAAGTTAATTGGGAAGTGTTTCTTCTGTTTTATGGAAGAGATTAAATAAAATTGGTGTTAATTCTTTTTTAAAGTTTTTGTAGAATTCCTTAGTGAAACCATCTGGGCCCAAAGATTTCTTTCTTAGGAATTTTTAAAATTACAGACTTAAATTATATAATAATTAAATGCCAATTAAAATTAACTATTTCATATGTTTGTGTTTATAGAGGAATTGATACATTTTATTTAAGTTGTCAAACTTTTATGTATAGAGTTGTTCATAATAGTTTATTTTTATCTTTTTGATGTCTATGTGATCTGTGGTAATATCATTTATTTTATTCCTAATATTGATAATCTGTTTCTTCTCTTTTTTTGTGTCAGTGTTGACAGAGATTTTTAAATATTTTATAAAAATCTTTTCAAATCTGCTTTGTGTTTCATTGAATTTCTCTTTTTAATTTTATTGATTTTTGCTTTTATATGTATTTTTTCCTCCTGCTTATTTCATATTTATTTTGCACATATTGTTGTAGTTTCTTAAGATGAGAGCATAAATAACTTATTAGAGACATTCTTTTCTAATTCACTCATTTTCTGCTATAATTTACCTCTCAACACGGCTTTAGATGTGAGCCAGACAATTTAATATGTTATATTTTCATTTTCATTGAGTTAAAAGTAATTTTTATTTTATTTGAGACTTTTTTTTTGACCCATTGATTTTTTGGATGTATGTTAGATATTCAGGTGTTAATTTATTTTCTATTATTTTTCTAAAATTCATTTCTATTTTTTTTTATTCTGGTTAAAGAATATACTCTACATATTTTCAATTCTTTTAAATTTATTAAGCTTTATTTTGTAATCCATGATATTGTGGATTTTAATGTATTTTTGTGGAGAATTGAAAAGAATGTATATTATTCTATTGTTATGTGGATTGTTTATTAAAGGTCATATAAACTCTGTTGGTTGATGGTGTTATTAAGTTCTTTCATCCTTATAAATTTTATGTCTGGGTCTTCTAACAGTTGTCAGTCTCCAAGTATAATTTTTGGATTTTATAGACATTTTTAGTCTTCAAAGACTATCTAAAAGGATAATATGTCAGGGAACGAAACATTAAGTTTTAAGATGGATTTCCCTACATACACATAAATAGTGACTACCCATGTGGAAATTTGTGAAGATAAGAAATCAAATTATACTGATTTGCGCTTTTGGCTTCACCTAGTGAAAGCGTTTGTGGCTCCTTCCTCTCTCCCAGGTCAGTTAGTTGTTCTAGGTAATAGGTGAGATATTTCCCATTCAATATACAGAGGAATAAGAAATGAAGTATTAGTTCCAAAAAATGCATCTGAAGAGAAAACTTAAGATGATATTTAAAAATATGCACTTTGCATCTCTCTGATGATTAATGACTTTGAGCATTTTTTCATATTTCTCTTGGCCTTCCATATGGCCATTTTAGAGCAGTATTTACTAAGGTCCTTTGCCTATTTTTAATTGGATTATTTGTCTTGCTTTTAAGATATATGAGTTCCTTATATACTTTTGAAATTAACCCCTTATCAGATATATCATTGGGAAATATGTTCTCCCACGCAGAGGGTTGTCTTTTCATTTTTTTGATGGTTTCTTTTTCTATACAAGATGGCTTTTTTTAATATCGAACTATAGTTACTGTTTATAGGATTAAAGGACAACAAAGAATGTACAAATTGTGAACAAACAGCAGAGCCAGCAGACACCACATCCACATCCCAACAGAAAAACACAAAGGAAAGGCAAGGTTCCAGGCAAGCAAGAGATGATGGTCCAGGTCACACTGTCCAGGTAGCAGAATGAGGCAGTATGGTTTCCATACAGAAGGACAGGAGGAGAACTTAAAGGTTAATAGGTATAGGTTCCAAAATGTTTCACAGAAAAGAAACCACAGTTAATGTCAGGAAAGTGGCAGAGCATATCCATGAGAAAACATAAAGTCTTCTTTGCACAGGGCCCATTTGTGACCACACTTGGAAGTAGCTCTTGGACATAAAAATGTCATGAAAAAATCAGCAATACTTAATTGTACTTTTAAAAATATGGAATGCTTCACAAACTTGCATGACATCCTTGCACAGGGGCCATGCTAAACTCTGTATCATTCCAATTTTAGTGTATGTGCTGCCAAAGTGAGCACAGAGCTTGTTATTTTGATGTGCTTCCATTTGTTTATTTTCTTTTTAGTTTCCTTTGTCCTAGAAAATGTATCTGTAAACATACTGCTACAAGAGTTGCCTGAAATTTTGCTGCCTATGGACATATAGAAAGCCAAGAGGCAAATGAAAAAAAAAAAGCTCAGTCACTAATCATCTGAGAGATGCAAATCAAAACGACAATGAGGTATCACCTCACACCTGTCAGAATGTATATCTTCAACAAATCAACAAGAACAAATGCAGGTTAGAATGTGGAAGGCAAGGAACCTTCGTGCACTGCTGGTGGGAATGCAGACTGGAGCAGCCACTGTGGAAACAATATGGAGTTTCCTGAAAATATTAAAATAGAACTTCCATTTGACCTAGTGATCCCACTTTTAGGAATATATCCTAAGAAACCAGAAACCAATCAGAAAGAATATATGCACTCCTATGTTCATAGCAGTACAATTTACAATAGCTAAGATTTGGAAATAGCCCAAGTACCCATGAGCAGATGAGAGGATAAAAAAGCTGTGGTAAATTGACACAATGGAATACTACATGGCTGTAAAAAAGAAGGAAATTTTACCATTTGCATCAGCATGGATGGACTTAGAGAGTATTATGCTAAGCAAAATAAGCCAGTCAGAGAAAGATAAATATCACATGATCTCACTCATATGTAAAATCTAATGAACAAAATAGATCCAAAGACATAGAAGCATGGAACAGACTGATGAATTTCAGAGGGAAAGGGAGAAAGGGGGAAAGGAGGTAGAGGAGACAGTAGGGAGAGATTAACTGGGGAATTTATATACATGTATGCATAGCCTATGGACATAGATAATTGTGTGGCCAAGGCCTGGGAAGGGGAGTATTGGGTGGAGGGGGTCAAGGGGGAAAAATACACAAAATGGACATCTGTAATATTTTCAACAATAAAGATAAATTTAAAAATTATGCACTTTGGAAAAAAACAAGTAAGGCCATCTGAGATCTTTTATAGCTATTGGCATATATGCATGGTTCTAGCAGAAAAATTGAGGTAGATGGTTAAACATTTATATTGTCATTGATTTCTCTTCTATTGTAAATGATGAATACAAATTTATTGGCTAATAAATAGGAGATCAAGAAAAGACATAAATAATGACTATTGTAGAATTATTATAGAATAGTTACAGTTCATTAAGATTGGAGGTATATTTAGGGAAGAAAAATATGAGAGTATCGAGGTCATGAAATAGTTTTCATGTTTATATATTTTCTACAAATTGCATAGCATTACATAATTTTAAAAATACTTCATATGTATACATGTAACACATTAATAAAAAATTATAAAAAATAAGTTTGATAGGAAAAAAAGAATTCATTCAACACAATAGTAAAAAAAAAATAAATATCCCAATTAAAAAATGAGAAAAAATGAAGAAAATAAAATAAAATAGGGTGGTTTATTTTTCCCTTTGAAAATTTAAATAAAGTGATTATGGCATGTTATGTTGAAAAAAATACTTCAAAATTATTTTTTCAATCATGTTTGTTAGAGATAGGTGTTTCTTTCAAGTTCACTTTAATGTTGTTAAAGAAAAAAACTGGAGGTCATAGATAATAGATGAATTGGTCCAACATTTTAGCCACTAGAGTAGAGGACTTTAGATTCTAGGTCTAGATTTTATTCCATTGGGTCATGGCTGCCTCTATATTAGAGGAGGACTTTTGGGACTCTACAGAAACCCACCAAAACTAACAAGTCTTGTTTTCATGCAATTCAAATACTCACATTCTGCAAGTGCTCCCTGTATGTCTTATTTATTTGTTTTTGAAGACTCAGTTACTTGAATTTTAAGTAAGGATAATAGTAATAAAACATGCCATGCATAAGGATAACTAAATATGTAATTGACTATCCTCATGTAAATATAATTGTTTTGCAGAGAAAAAAATTTAAATATATTTGTATTGATTTCAGAGAGGAAGGGAAAGAAACAAAAAAATAGAAACATCAATGATAAGAGAGAATCATTGATTGGCTACCTTCTGCACACCACCCTACTGAGAACTGAGCCCACAACCCACGCATGTGTCCTTGACTAGAATCAAACCTGGGACCCTTCAGTGCACAGGCTGATGCTCTATCCACTGAGCGAAACCAGCTACATTTTAGGAAGTTTTTTATTTTTTTATTTTATTTCAGCTTTCACCTGCTTTCATTTTTATTATTATTATTTTTTTTTATTGTCTAAAGTTTTACATATGTCTCCTTTTTTTCCAATTGACCCTTGCCCCCAGCCATTTCAACTTTGGGCAAGCCTCTACTGCCCCAGTGCCAGTGTGTATTGGCTATGCTAATATATATGCATACAAGTCCTTTGGTTGCTCTCTAATCCTCCCCCCCCATTCCCTTAACATTTGTCTCTGGATCTATTCTTGTTCATCAAATTATGTTGATCATTATATCCCACATATGAATGACATCATGTAATATTTATCTTTCTCCAACTGGTTTATTTCGCTTAGCCTAATTCTCTCCAGTTCTAGCCATGCTGTTGCAAATGGTAAAAGTTCCTTTTTTTTATAGTGGCATAGTATTCTATTGTGTAGATGTATCAGAATTTTTTAATCCACTTATCTGCTGATGGTCACTTAGGCTGTTTCCAAATCTTAGGTACTGTAAATTGCTATGAACATAGGGGTGCATATATCCTTTCTGATTGGTGTTTTTTGTTTCTTGGAATATAGTACTAGAAGTAGGATCACTGGGTCAAATGGGAGTTCCATTTTTAACTTTTGAGGGAACTCCATACTATCTTCCACAGTGGCTGCACCAGTCTGCATTCCCACCAGCAGGAGGTTTTTTTTTTCTCCACAACCCTGCCAGCACTGGTCATTTGTTGATTTGTTGATGATAGCCATTCTGGCAGGTGTCAGATGGTACCTCATTGTTTTGATTTGAGTCTCTCAGATGATTAGTGACTGAGCATGTTTTCATATGTCTGTGGGCTGTCTGTATGTCCTCTTTAGAAAGTGTCTATTTAGATTCTTTGTCTATTTTTTGATTGGATCATTTATCTTCCTTTTGTTAAGTTGTATATGTTCTCTTTAAATATTGGAGATTAAACCCTTATCAGAAATATCATTGGCAAATATGTTCTGCCATGCAGTGGACTTTCTTGTTGTTTTGTTGATGGTTTATTTTGCTGTGCAGATTCTTTTTATTTTGATGTAATCCCATTTGTTTATTTTCTCCTTAGTCTCCATTGCCCTAAGAACTGTCTGTAAAGATATTGGTATGATATATGTCTGCTATTTTGCTGCCTATGGAGCCTTGTAAGATTTTTATGGTTTCCCATCTTACATTTAAGTCCTTTAGCCATTTTGAGTTTGTTTTTGTGTATGGTGTAATTTGGTGACCTAGTTTCCTTTTTTTGCATATATCTGTCCAATTTTCCCAACACCATTTATTGAATAGACTGTCTTGACTCCATTGTATGTTTCTGCCTCCTTTGTCAAATATTAGTTGAGTGTAATGGCTTGGGTTGATTTTTGGGTTCTCTGTTTGTTCCATTGGTCTATATGTCTGTTCTTGTGCCAGTACCAGGAAGATTTGAGAACCGTGGCTTGGTAATTTAGCTTGATATCCGGTATTGAGATCCCTCCAACTTTGTTCTTCTTTCTCAGGATTGCTGTGGCTATGTGGAGTCTTTTTTATTCCAAATGAATTTTGGAGAGTTTGTTCTAGATCTTTGAAATATGCCATTGGTATTTCAATGGGAATTGCATTGAATCTGTAGATTGCTTTGGGTAGTATGGACATTTTAATGATGTTGATTCTACCAATTCATGAACATTTGTTTATGTCTTCCTCTATCTCCTTTTTTAATATCCTGTAGTTGTCCAAGTACATGTCTTTTACCTCCTTAGTTAAGTTTATTCCTAGGTATCTTATTTATTTATTTATTTTTTGGTTCAATGGTAAATGGAATTTTTTTTCACTTTTCTTTCTGTAAGTTATCAGAGAAATTTTTAATATTTGGGATCATCTGCTCTCATAAAGAAACAATATAACTTTTGCAATGTAGCTGGTTATAGTTAAAAATGTGCAGTTGTAAAACAAATCTACTATGAATAAAATGATTTTTAAAATGGCTGATATAATTATTTTTTGAATAAACTTTAAGTGTTGTCCAGTTTTCTGCAGTCAATTAAATATTAAGATATTTAAAACAGTTCAATAGACATTGAATGCAAATATTCTATGTTGGAAGAAAGACATTTCATTTTTTTACTGCTATTTCCCCATATAGTGGTGAAAGATGTTAAAAATCAAGCTATATATGGAAACCATTCTAATGCAAAGAACAAAGCTAAGTAATCTAAATCTAAATAATTAAAAAACGAGGCCTGAGATTTTTAAAAAAAGATTTTTGAATTAATACTTGTATTAATATCAACATCTCTCATATTTGGGATCCAAGTATTCATTAATTTATTCATATTTTATGTAGACTTTAGTTGAATTTGATAATACTTGAGAATCTTGAACAAGTAAAAATTGCTCATTAATTTGTACAAAAGAAATATGGTCTTAATGACAAAAATATTATTCACTACTGAATATGTAGACACCAACCATATTAGAACCATTCAACTGAGAGTACAAAAATAGGCTTGAAAATAGCAGTGCTTTAAAAAATAATTCTCGCCAAAACCGGTTTGGCTCAGTGGATAGAGTGTCAGCCTGTGGACTGAAGGGTCTTGGGTTCAATTCTGGTCAAGGGCACGTACCTTGGTTGCGGGCATGTCCCGAGTAGGGGGTGTGCAGGAGGCAGCTGATCGATGTTTCTCCCTCATCGATCTTTCTAACTCTCTATCTCTCTTCCTTCCTCTCTCTAAAAAAAAAAAATCAATAAAATGTATTTTAAAAAAATAATTCTCCATAATTATAATGTAAATTTTTTAAAACTGATTTCAAATTCAATTGAACTTTAAAATTTTGTTTTTCCACCTCCCATTCTGTTGATAAAAAGTCAAATATTTGTCTATAAATAGTGGGTTGGTTAAATCAATTATCCTACATCCATCTAGAATACCGGTTAGGTCACGACCCCTTTGGTGGTTGAACGACCCTTTCACAGGGGTCGCCTAAGACTATTGGAAAACACCTATTTCCCATGGTCTTAGGAACCAACAGACTGCTCCTCCGTGTAGCAAAATGTAGCAATGTAGTTTACTGTTGTCATATTAAGACTGTTACTCATACTACACCACGATTCAAGACAAAATTTCATTTATTTGTAATTAGAAATAAATATTTCACGATATATAATTACATATTGTTTTTTGTGATTAACCACTATGCTTTAATTATGTTCAATTTGTAACAATGAAAATACATCCTGCATATCAGATATTTACATTGCAGTTCATAACAGTAGTAAAATTACAGTTATGAAGTAGCAACAGAAATCATTTTATGGTTGGGGGTCATCACCACATGAGGAGCTGTCTTAAAGGGTCGTGGCATTAGGAAGGTTGAGAACCATTGATCTAGAATAATACTGTTCAGACTTTAATAACTGGAAAAAGAATATTTATATCAATGTTATTAAGGTGAAAATAGCAAAACAAAATTATTCTATTTTAGTTAACAAACATCTTCCTATTTTTCATTCAATCTGTTATCATCTACCTATATCTAATGTGTGCAATAAAAAGGAAAAAACAAACAAACAAACAAAACAACCTACATCCTGAAGAAGATACAAAGGTATTTTGGGTTAGCTAGAGGTGAAGAGTGGGGTTATAGGATTGTGCAGAGAAAGAGCTTAAGAAGACTATCATTTTCTACTTCCTATTGTTAAGTACAATTTAAATGCTTTATGAAAGCAAGCTTTAATTATATAATAAAGATTTTTATTTTAGAACATAAAACAGAGTTGAAAATATGTATTGTGTCTTTGTGGCAATTAGCTTTATTTCTAATGTCAATAATCCTAGTGTCTGAATCAACTCTGTTTTCAAATGTTACTAATGTCTAGAAACCATCAGGATACTCTTTTTTGTGATAAATAATATTAAACAATAATTTATTATGAATGCAGTATGAGGTAGTAAGAGGAATCAGAGTCGCAGGGAATTGATATAGTTATTGTCTGATTTCAAAGACTTATCAGGGACGCTCTAAGACAGTGGAAGAAACTTTTCAGGAAGAGAGTGAATTGCTGTCAACAGAACAGAATTAAGTATGGTTTTCTCTGGGGGAATTCTGGAGGAGAAAGGATTAAGTAAACTGCAGGACTTGCTCTCTCCTGAAAAGCAGCATTCTAAGCTTACTTAATTTCCTTGGCAAATTTTCCAGCACAATGATGCATTTTCATAAATGTATATTAGGTGGGGATGAGGGAATCCCAATCAACACAATTAGTTTACTTAACAGTTCTGCCTCACATAATTGTACTTAACAGTTCTGCCTCACACAATTTTACTTACACTTCAGAAACATTTATAAGCAGTGTACATAGCAGCTCAAGAGAACAAGGTCTGGAGCTGATTTTAAATTCCAACCTCATCTTTTATTAACTGTGTGTGCTTGAGAAAAATTCCTGTGCCTCAGTTTCCTCATTTAGAAAGTGAGGACAATAGTACCAATTCATAGAATTGTTGGTAGGATGAAGCAATAATAAAGTCTTTGAATCAGTGACTACACATTGTAAGCACTATATGACCATAACCTAATATTATGGTTTGTCCAGCTAGTTTGCTTCCTATCACAAACAGATGTTCTCACATACATGTGGATTTTAATAAACAAAATAAACTGATAAACAAAATAGATCCAGAGACATTGAAACATGCAACAGACTGATGTATTTCAGAGGGAAGAGGGTTGGGCAGGAGTGATTAGCCAAACTACTTATATGTATACTAGAGGCCAGGTGCATGGATTGTGCACATTCAAAGGAAATTGATTAGAATTCCTGGGCAGTACTGCAGCTTGAAAGGTATCTGTGGAGTGAGTGGGAAAACTAAAAGGAAAAGACAGAAAACTCACACTTGGGTCTTCTGGTTCATGGCACAGGCTCTGGTGCAAGGACTGATGCAGGTGGTCCTGAGTGGGAGCTGGTGGGGTGGACTGGGCAAAACTGGCCAGACACACTCTGAAGTAAACCTGTTGGGGTCCCTCCCCAGCTGGCCACACCTGGGCAGTGCCACAGCTCACAGGGCATCTGTGGAGTGAGCAGGGTCCCTCCGGAAAATGGGGTCCCTCAGCCTGGCCTGTGGGATTCTATCTGAAAACAGCTCTCTGAGGGGTCCTGGATC
Organism: Lasiurus cinereus; assembly: GCA_011751065.1. Classification (NCBI taxonomy): domain Eukaryota; kingdom Metazoa; phylum Chordata; class Mammalia; order Chiroptera; family Vespertilionidae; genus Lasiurus; species Lasiurus cinereus. The sequence goes on from JAAGEH010000304.1 coordinate 32,856,435, forward strand.
ATGAGAGCGTGGTTCTCAGAGGACACACCCCAGAATCTGGCTCCCTCCTTGCTGGGTCCAGGTACATCATTCAAAAATTGCAGCTGCCAAGTTATCTGCATTGAGCAATTGCCCCCAGTGGTCATTGAGCATCATAGTTACCAGTTGGACAGTCGGATGGTCGGATGGTTGCTTAGGCTTTTATATACATAGATATGCATAACCCATGTACACAGACAATACTGTGATAAAAATTTGGAGAGGGGATAGCAGCAGGGAGGAAGCGGTCAATTGGGAGAAAAACAGGACATTTGTAATGTAAACTTTTCAACAAAGATAAATTTAAAAAGAGAATATGACCTAATTTCTCCTTTCATGACTATTACCATAATTCAAGTCACTAACATAGTTGGCTATATCAATTCATTTTCATTCTAATCAGTTCCCCTGTTTCTGCCCTTTCCCCTTATGGCATACTAGAGGTCTGGTGCATGAAATTCATACAGGTGGGGGAGGTGTCACTCAGCCTGGCCTGCATCCTCTCCAATCCAGGACATCCTTCTCACAATTTGGGACCATTGGTTCCTAACTATTCATCTGCCTACTGGCCTGATTACCCCTAACTGTTCCCCTGCCAGGCCGATTGTCCCCTAACTGCTCCCAGCTGGCCTGATTGCCCCCCAATTGCTCTCCCCTGCAGGCCTGGTTGCCCCCTGCTAGCCTGGTCTCCCCAACTTCCCTCCCCTGCTGACCTGATTGCCCCCAACTGCCCTCCCCTGCAGGCCTGGTCCCCCCCACTACTGCCCTACCCTGCTAGCCTGCTCTCCCCAACTGCCCTTCCCTGCAGGCCTGCCCCCCCCCCAACTCCACTACCTTGCAGGCCTGATCCCTACCAACTTCCCTCCTCTGCTGGCCTGATCATCCAAAACCACCCTCCCCTGCCAGCCATCTTGTGGCGACCATCTTGTGTTCACATGGGGGCAGCAAACTTTGACCACATGGGGACAGCCACCTTGTGTGTGGGAGTGACTGTCAATTTGCATATTACTCTTTTATTAGAGAAGATTAAGTTATTCATTCCTATTAAATATTGGGCAATAAAATTGATTAGAACTGAAAGAAAACTTTGGCAAAAGCCACTGAACTCTTAGATGACAGAAAACTATAAATGGATGTAGTACATATACTTAACAATGTGACTTTATTTATTAAGTGTGATATTATTCACCAGAAAAAAAAATGGCTGGATGCCCAGGCTCCACTTTAGACTCAGAAACAGTTCTTCCCTCCCTCAGCTCCCAGTGCAATTCACCTTCTTAGTGGCATAAACTGACCATCCTCCTCTGCCTCTCTCTGCTTCTGAGATGTTGTGTGGCTCTATTGCAAGCCTCTCTGAGTGTGGGCAGTGGCCTCAAGCCTCTGTGAGTTTCTAAGAGATGACAACTCGAACAGGGGCTAGAAGCAAGCTTAAAGGAATATAGAGGTGATATAAGGTAGGATCCTGCAGCGTATGAAGATTTGCCAGTTGCTCTGGGTTTAAAACACACACACACATACACATACACACACACACACACACACACACACACACACACACACTATAATAACTAAAGATATGTATAGGAGAATCAAAGATGGCAGTGGGAAAAGTGGAAATCACACTTAACTACTCCCAGGACCAAACAGGAATTACAACTAAATTATAGAAAAATCATCCTAAATAACCAACTGATGACTAGATGAAGAGAAGTCTTATAATCAAGAATTTACAAAAAAAGCAGCATAAAGACTGGTAGGAAAGGCAGAGACAGTAAAAGGGCTGGATTCACTCTCACACAGGGCTGAGGTTCCAGAGGGATAGCTCAGCTGTGGGGGGGTTCCCCTTGAGAAGCATGGGATGTAACCCACAAGTAGGGTTACCCAGCCCAGAACACCAGAGCCAGGAAGAAGTGCCAACATAACAATTGCCTGCAGTGGCATTTCTGTCTTCTATAAAAATAGAGGAGCCTGCTAGAGACAAAGGCACCCTCTTAAAGAAAAATTACACAAAATTTCATTTGAAGCCATTAATCATGGGCTCTGGTGGAGGGAGAGGGGAGTATATGAAAGGCTCATGATGAGAGACTGGAGTTTGTCTCTCTGATGAGGGAGTTAAAGGGACAGTTTCTAGAATCCCTATGTCGAGTCACTCTTCCATACATCATATTCCATCTTTCTTGGGTAGGACACTCCCCTCCATGCAGCATTAGCCTGAATAAAAAAAATATTGAGGAGACAAATAGAAGCTGCCAGCAAGGAGGATGGATGTGAGGGGGAGAGTATGAGTGAGGGAGCAAAAGAAGAGTGTGTGGACATGTGGTGTGTGTGTGTGTGTGTGTGTGTGTGTGTGTGTGTGTGTTTGAATGAGGGACAGCTAAATCTTGCAGGACCTTTGGGGGCTGGCAGACAGAGCTCGCATAGCCAGAGAGCCTCTGCTACTGCTGTAATTTCTCCCGAAGAGTCAGCTCTGATGCAGAGGCCATGCCATCTTGAAAAGGAGAGCTGCTGTGACTGAGATCCTAGCCTCACTTCTTCTCAGGGTGATCTCAGACACCACTCAGAATCCACAGCCACTCAAGACAGGGACCTGCTGCTGACCCATGGACATTGGGACACCAGCCTCTCTACTGAGGGTTTCTATGTGTTCCAGAGAAAATTCCCCTCCCACCAGCCAGATGCTTTAGCCCCGAGCACCAGGACCACTGGGCCTTACACAGCAACTCCAAGCATTGCGATCATGCATGTGAACAGCCAAGCCTTACACAGCAGCACTGGGCACTGTGAATACTCCTCAAGTCATATACAGCAATCACTGTCCATGAACTTTGGAGGAGCAGCCACTGCCAGTGACAACATGAGCAGCAGCCTTCCTGTGACCATGTGAGGATCAGCCACCCTGCAACTGCACAACAAGCAGATACCGCTCGCAACTGCACAAGGAGCAGATGACACCCATGACCATCTAAGGAGCAGTTGATGCCTGCACCACACTACCTGTCACCAAGCCCACCACTGTAGCCACAGGCCCAGCACAACTTAACAAAAGTTGGGGAGACAGAAGAACAACCCCCAAGGAAATAAAAGGAGACATCACCAGAAAAGGAACTAAATAAAACAGACATTCAATATGTCATCAAAACAATTCAGAATAAAAACAGTTCATAACCAGATGGAAGAGAAAATCAACAACCTGTTAGAATCAGGGGAAATAAGAAGTGTTATAGCTTCAATAAAAAACAATACGGAAGCTTTCAACAGTAGACTAGACTAGGAGAAGCAGAAGGCCAAATTAGCAAATTAGGAGTCCAGGAAGCAAAACACACCCAATCTGAACTGCAATTGGAGAAAAAAAATCAGAAGACAGGAGGAAGCCTAAGGGAGCTTTGGGACAACATGAAATGTAGCAACATATGTATAATAGGGGTGGCATGATGACAAAAGGGGGTGCAAGGGTTAGAAAAGCTATTTGAAGAAATAATGTCAGAAAACTTCCCTGATGTGGGGAAGAAAAGTTATACAAGCACAGAGAAACTCAAACAAGATCAATCCAAAAAGATCCATACCAAGGCATGTCAGACTTACAATGGTAGACGTTAATGACCAAGAATGAATCTTAAAGGCTGCAGGAGAGAGATAGAAAGTTGCATACAATGGAGTCAATACAGTCTCTTCAATAAAAGGTGTTAGGAAAATTCGACAGATACATGCAAAAAAATGAAATTATATCACCAATTTACACCATACAGAAAATGGATAAAGGACTTAAATGTAAGATGGGAAACCATATAAATCTTGGAAGAAGATATCAGCAGCAAAATAGCAGACATTTGTTATAATGATATCTTTACTATACAGCTCAAGGGCAATGGAAACTAAAATAAATAAATGGGACTACACCAAAATCTATCTATGTAAAAGCCTAAGCAACCGTCACAACCAAATGAACAACCAAACAGGCAGCATGGGGTGACCAGGCCAGCAGGGTGTTAGTGAGGGGCAACCAAATAACTGAGTAGTAAGCTGTGTGGGGCATCCAGGCTGGCAAGGGAGGGGGCAGTTGGGGGTAATCAGGCCAACAGACAGAGGCAATTAGGGGTGATGAGGCTGGCAAAGGAGCAGTTAGGGGCAACAAGGCCAAGCTGGCAGGCAGAGGCAGTTATGGGTGGTCAGGCTGGCAGGGTGGCAGTTAGGGGCGATCAGGCAGGCAGGCAGGTAAGCGGTTAGTAGCCAGTGGTTCAGGATTTTGAGAGGAATGTCTGACTGCCAATTTAGGCCTGATCCCTGAAATTGGGCCTAAATTGGTAGTTAGACATTCCCCAAAGGTCCTAGATTGAAGAGGGTGCAGGCTGGGCTGAGGGGACCCTCCTTCTCAACCCCCTTCCCTCATTCATGAATTTCATGCACCAGGCCTCTAGTAAAAATATAAAGCTTCTGCACAGTGGAAAACAAACAAACAAACAAACAAACAAAATCAACAAAACAACAAGAAAGCCCACTGCATAGGAGGACATATTTGAAACTGTTATCTCTGATAAAGGTGTAATCTCCAAAATTTATAAGGAACTCATACAGCTTAACAAAAGGAAGTTAAAAAAAATCTAATAAAAAAAAACGGGCAAAGGACCTAAATAGACACTTTTGACATACAAAAAGCCAAGGGATATATGAAAACATGCTCAAAGTCACTAGTAATCTGAAAGATGTAAGTAAAACAAGAGTGAGGTACCATTTCACACCTGTCAGAATGGCTATCATCAACAAATCAACAAAGGACAAGTGCTGGAGTGGATACAGAGAAAAGGAACCCTCTTGCATTGCTGCTGGGAATGCAGACTGGTGCAGCTACTGTGAAAAACAGTATGGTTTTCCTCAAAAAATAAAAAATGGAACTTCCATTTGATCCAGTAAACCCACTTCTAGGAATATATCCCAACAAAACAGAAACAACAATCAGAAAGAATGTATGCACCTCTATGTTCATAGCAGCACAATATACAATAGCTAAGATTTGGAAACAGCCTAAGTGCCCATCAGCAGATGAGTGGATTAAAAAAATTTTGGTACATCTATATAAAGGAATGCTATACTATTGTAAAAAAGAAGAAATTTGTTACCATTTGTAACAGCATGGATGCAACTGGAGAGTATTATGCTAAACATAATTAGCCAGTCAGAAAAAGATAAATATCACATGATCTCACTCATTTGTGGAGTATAATAAGCAACATAAACTGATTAACAAAAATAGAACCAGCGTCATAGAAGCATTGAACAGATTGTACAATCTATGAGGGAAGGTGGGTGGTGAGGAGGTAAGAGATCAACCAAAGAACTTGTGTGCATGCATATGAGCATAACCGATGGACATAATGGGGGACAGAAGGATGAGGGCATGTGCTGGAGGGGTGGGAGCAGCTGGGGAGAAGTCAATGGGGGGAGGTCGAAATAAGACTTACATAATACTTTAAACAATACAGAATTAAAAAAAAACACGATAGTTAATGGATCTTTGGGACAGCATGAAGTACAACAACATTCACATCACAGGGGCTCCAGAAGTAGAAGAGCAAGTGAGTGAGCAAGAAATTGAGAACCTATTTAAAGAAATAATGACCAAATACTTCCCTAACCCAGTTAGGGAAAATGACAAACAAGTCAAGGAAGCACAGAGAGTCCCAATTAAGATAGATCAAAAGAGGCTCACATAAAGAAATATTATAATTAAAATTGCAAAGGTTAGGGGCAAAGAGGGAGTCTTTGAAGCTGAAAGAAAAAGACAGTTATTTACCTACAAGAAAGTTCCAATAAGACTGTCAATTTATTTCTCAAGAAAAACATTTCATGACAGAATATATTGACATAAAATATTCAAAGTAATGGGAAGCAAGGATCTGCCATCAAAAGTACTTCATCCAGCAAGGTTATCATTTAAAACTGAAATAAGAGCTCCCAGATAAGAATAAGCTAAAGGAGTTTGTTATCACTAAACTAGTATTATAAGAAACATTAAATAGCCTGCTTTAAGAAGAAAAACAGAGGAACATAGTTAAAAGAATGAAATGGCAATAAATATGCACTAATCACTTTAAATGTAGATGGTTTAAACACTCCAACACAAAGTTATATGGTAGGTGAATAGAAAAGAAAATAAGGCCCCTTTTTATACTGTCTACAGGAAATAAGCCCCAGAATGAAATATACACTGAAATAAAAATAAAGGAATATAAAAAGGTGTTTTATGCAAACAGAAATCAAAGCGAAAGCTTGGGTAATAATACTTATATCTAATAAAATATACCTTAAAATAAAGGCTATAGTAAGAGACAAAGGTCTTACTATAGCCTTTATAACTATATAATTATAAAGAGAGCAATTCAACAAGAGACTATAGCCCTTGTAAACATTTCTGCACCCAACATAGGAGAACCTTAATATATAAACCAAATTTTGACAGTCTTAAAGGGAGATATTGTCAGTAATGTAGTCATAATATGGGATTTGAACATCCCATTTGCATCATTGGATATATATTCCAGACAAAAATTCAAAAGGAAATGGCAGCCTTAAATGACATAGTAGATCAGATTGATTTAATTGATATATTCAGAGCATTTCACCACAAAGCAGCAGACTATACATTCTTTTCAAGTGCACATGGAACATTTTCTAGGATAGATTATATGCTAGGACATAAAACAAGTCTCAATAAATTTAAGAAGATTAAAATCATAACAAGCATCTTCTCTGACTGTTATGCTATGAAGCTAGAAAGCAATCTCAAGAAAAAAACAGAAAAAAAAACACACAAAGACATGGAGGCTAAATAACACATTTCTAAACAATGAATGAGTTAACAATGTGATCAAAGAAGAAATCAACAGATACCTTGAAACAGATGAAAATGAGAACACAACAATCCCAAATCTATGGGACACAGTGAAAACAGTCAGAAGAGGGAAATTCATAGCATTACAGGCCTATCTCAAGAAATATGAAAAAATCTCAAATAAACATTCTAACTTTAAACTTTAAAAACCTTAAAAAGAAACAACAAATAAAGCCCAAAGCTAGTAGGAGGAAGGAAATATTGTGCTTTATAGTAGTGCCAATAAATAAAAATTTGTATTATAGCTATAACATTAGGGCTGACTTTTTTTTAAAAGATATGTCTGCAATAAACTGAACTGTAATGCCCTTTTGTGGAGGATCTAGTAATAGTAGAATTATTAAAGATATCAAACCGATTTAATTCCAATTTTTTTGATTATTTTTTCCTGCAATTCTTAATTTGATTATAGAATAACTGTAGTGCAAAATTTTAAGAAAGACGCTTCAAAGGGAATATTATATGTTTTAAGCTTTTTTTCTTTCTTTGATGTCTGTTGCTGTAAATAACTTTCTGTATAAAAGTTTCTAAATGTTTTTTATTAATTTATTTATCCTGGCAGCCTGAGCAGAACTAATTATTATGAGGATACATATAGTCCATTCACTGATTTATTATGTTAACTTGGAATGAACTTCCTTTCTCGGTTCTAAAAGTCTGAATTATTATTTTGTCCTCTTCACAAAGTGGTAAAAATTACCTTAAAATACTTAGTAGTAAGGTATGGATTTACTGTCTAAAGAACCATGGTTTTCTATATAACTATGACATTGCAGCTTAAAGTGAATTGTCTCCTTCATCTAGAGATATTAATGCTAAGGATTTCAAACTTTTGCTAGCATTGTTTTGGTTGCACACTAGGTCTTTGACTTGATTCTTAGGGCCAACATCACACTCTTTCCCAGGCTTTGTTGCCCAGAAAAGCTTTCTGCCTTGTTTGTTTTGTTCACAGAGTTCTATGTTGGAATTGGGAAAAACATCAGAACAACATGTGTTAGGAGTCTTTAGGTTGGAAAGATTGTAGATATTTAGTCTGTCTGCTTTTGATAGCCAGTCCCCATAGTATAGTTTGAATATTGTAAAAATAAAGCATTTCATACTTTCGAGATTGGGTAAAATCCGTATGCTTTTATTATTGCAAGACTTGTTAAAATTGAATGCAAGAATGATCTTCATGTTCTTTTTTTACTCTCATTAGTGCCTCATATACAATGCTAAATAAAATTCAGAAGTGGTTTTGCTTATTAAAAAAAAAAAAGAGAAGACGCTAATTAAAAAAAAAAAGGAATGAAAGAGAAGTAACAACAGACACCAAAGGAATACAAAGGATTGTAAGAAAATATTACAAACAAATGTATGCCAAGAAATAGGACAATCTGGAAGAAATGAATAAATTCTTAGAAACATATATTCCAAAATTGAATCAGGAAGAATAAGAGACTCTGATTAAACAGATTAAAACTAGCAAAATTGAAGCATGGTAAAAAACCTCTCAACAAATAAAAGTCCTAGATCAAATGGCTTCACAAGAGATTTTTAACAAACATTCTAAGAAGCACTTAACACTGATCCTTTCCAAACTCTTCCAAAAATTCAGTAGGAGGGAAGATTCCCAAGTTCATTTTACCAGGCCAATATTACCGTAATTCCAAATCCAGATAAAGACACTACAAAGAAAGAAAATTATAAGCCAATATCTCTGATTAACCTATATGTTAAAATCCTCAATAAAATGTGAGCAAATTGGATCCAGCAATACGTTAAAATGATCATACACTATGATCAAGTGGGATTTATTTCAGTGGTGCAAGATTGGTACAATATCTGCAAATCAATCAATATGATAGATGCAGAAAAAGCATTTGATAAAATTCAACACCCATTAATGATAAAAAAAATGTCAGCAAAGTGGCCTAGAGAGAACATACCTCAACAGGATTTAGAATATTATGCTTTTTACTATGTCCTACTATATCTCATGGTCAGAGAAACCTTCATCACCACCAGCTATGTTGGTGATGCTTCATAGGCATGCTTTAAGAGAAAGCAGGAGATATAATTATTGCAACATATATTTAATATTCAGAGAATAGCTAATTTTCATGAATCAAACTCTTTTATTACAAATCATAAAACATCTAACATGAACTCTACCCTCAACACATTTTTAAGTGTACAGTGCATTATTGTTTATTATAAGCATAATGCTCTACAACAGACATCTAGAACTTTTCATCTTGCATGACTAAAACTTTATTGCCATTGAACAGTAATTCCACCCTGAAACCCCTGCAACTACCATTCTATAAGTTTGACTATCTTAGATACCTCATGTCAGTGGAGCATGAAATATTTGTCATTCTGTGATGGCTTTATTTCACTTAGCATAATGTCCTCAAGGTCCATCCATGTTTTAGCATATGAAATATTTCTTTCATTTTTAAGTTAGAATAATATTATATTTTATGAATATATCACATTTTTTATTCATTCATCAGTAGACATTTGGGTGGTATCTAGCTCTTGGCAATCCTATCTAATAAAAGAGTACCAGGCAAATTAATCCTACCTCTGCTACACCCACAAGCCATGCCCACCAGCCAATCAGGAGCAAGTATACAAATTAACCCAACTAAGCTGGCTTTGGCAGGAGGCTTGGGTTTCCCTGGTAATGGAGAAAGCCAAGCTTTCCGCACATGCTGGCAGGCCCAGGCCTCCAATCAAGGCTACAAAGTTTCAAGTATAGAAGATAAATAAATCCCAAGAGAAATGGCTGCAGCCATGGAGCAAGCAGGAGGCTTGGCTCCACTCAAGGCTACAAAGTTTCAATTGTAGAAGACAAATAAATCCCAGATACCAGGGTCTCCACTTGGGGAGTGTGGACAACCTGCAAACCACTAGAGGCCCCTTGCCCAGACTGCCCTATACTCCAAGGGAACCCCCACCCTGATCTGGGATACCCTTTAGGGAAAACCAGCTGGTCCCCACCCCCACCCATGCACCAGGCCTCTATCCTATCTAATAAAAAAGTAACATGCAAATTGACCATCACTCCAACATACAAGATGGCTGCCCTCATGTGGTCAAAGATGGCTGCCCTCATGTGGACACAAGATTGCCAGCAAGGGAGGGCAGTTGGGAGGGACCCACGATTGCAGGGAAGGCGTTTGAGGGAGCACAAGCCTTCAGGGGAGGCATTTGGAGAGGACCCAGGCCTGCAGGGGAGATAAGTAGGGGAGGGGGGCAGGCCTGCAGGAGAGGGCAGTTAGGGGCAAACAGGCTGGCAGGGGAGCAGTTAGGCATCAATGAGTCTGGCAGAGGAGTGGTTAGGGGGTAATTAGGCTGGCAGGCAGAAGCAGTTAGGGGCAATTAGGGAGGCAGGTGGGCAAGCAGTTGAGAGCCAGCAATCCTGGATTGTGAGAGGGATGTCCAACTGTCCATTTAGGCTTGATCCTACAGGGACAGGGCCTAAATGGGCAGTCAGACATTCCTTGAGGGGTCCCAGATTGGAGAGGGTGCAGGCTGGGCTGAGGGACACCCTGCCCCCCATGCACGAATTTTGTGCACTGTGCCTCTAGTCATGAATAATACTGCAATGAACATGGCAGTGAAAATATCTCTTTGAAATCCTGATTTATATTATTTTGGATAAGTATTCAGAAATGGGATTGATAAATCATGTATTAGTTCTTATTTTAATTTTTTGAGGAATCCCCATATTATTTTGTACAGTCTGCACTATTTAATGTTCCCACCAATAGCACATAAGCATTCCAATTTCTCCACATCCTTGTCAAGTTTTGTTACTGTCTGTATACATGTTGTCTATGTGTAGCTCTTTTATGAATCATATATTAACAGTGTATAATAATACAGGCAAATGTGCTAATATTTAGTATGAATTCATACACACACACGCACGCACACACACACACGCACACACATATATATATATATATGCATGTGATTATGCTAAAAATATCAGTGACTTCTACAAATTGAGTGTCATATTATTACCCCATTCTTATTTATTTAAATGTTGTTGTTATTTTTTGTTAGACCTTAAAAATGCTAGCTAAGTATATAATTATATAGAAAATAGTTTAAATTTTTCACATGGGGTATTTATTTGAGAATGCATACAATAACATTATATGATCATACAAATATTAGATCTTTGGAAATGATTGAAGAGGAATAAAATTATTGCATTAAAATTGATGAGATCTACTTTTGGACCTTGGGGTAATATTTGATTAAACTGCTTCTTTATTTTGACAAAATATATTTACTAATTATAAGGTTTAAATAATTTAATTTTTAACTCAGAAATTTATTTTTTTGCCTTAAATCAATAATTAAAACAATAATGGAGTGAAAAATAATGGAGTAAACTTTAATCAGAAAATCATTTATATTTTAATAGACTGTATGTTTATATAAACATAGGTTTGAAAAGACAACTTAAATTGAACAAATAGCCAAACAAAGCAAAATTCTTGGCTGAAACATGAGAATTTCTAATGAGAATTAGAAAAGTGCTTAAAATGTAATTATACTAAAACTGGGTATATAATCATCCCAAGTACCACATAATATAGAAATTTAAGTGAAATAATGACATAGAATGCTATGAAAATCCTCAAATTATAAATTTAAACTTAGGCAGGAATAATTCAAGAAGTCTCTAAGCTGTTTTTAATGATTAGATGGTATATGGCATTACTATATACTTATAACTCATTTATCCTGAAGCATATATTATTAGCACTTTCATATTTCTTTTCATCTGCAACATATTTTATTCTTCTAGGCATCTCTGGGCCAGGAGCATATGTGATAGCCAAGCAAACCAATTTTTAACATTGTATGATTATTGTTGTTCATATATCTCAATAGTGTCTAATCGAGTAGGTGTCAGTATACAGAACCATATCTATGGATATTTATGCATCAAAAAATAGATAATAATTTAGTGATGTTCAGTGTAACAAGAATGACTTTTGGATCAGACAGAACAGTTATGCCACTTATTAGTTTTAACTGCAGTCTCAGTTATTAATGGCCTTACTTTTAGTCTTATTATAAATAGTCAATGAAATAACATATAAAGCACTACATTTTCTTTGAGCACAGAAGAGCTTTATACAACTGTTTTAAATATAAAACAATAACCCTAAGCATTAGCTAAGTTATTCTAATGTATTATCTTAGATAAAAATAAATGTTTATAGTCTTTAAATATTTTGTATTTTACTACTTAAATTGCTTTATTGATATATATGTGAGAAGTAATAACAAATTTATTAAAACAAATTCTATTTTATTCTATTTACTTATTTAACCTTTATTGCTTTTCATAATTGCAAAAATAGTATTATTATACAAAATCATGCTAACTAAAAATGCAGAGTTCTTAAAAAAACAAAAAAAACCTTAAATTTTTTTTTCCCTTCAATAGTCCTGAACTATCTATAATTATTTTATATTTATTCTTTAAGCCAATATAAACATACACTGGTTTTGATGTTTTTCTTTTCTTCTTTAATAACTAGAGCTCTAGTGTATAAATTTGTGGACAGGTAGGGGGTCCAGCCAGCCTGGCCCCAATTGACGAATTGTGGCCAGACCTATCAGGAGGAGGAGATGGTGGGAAGTTGCCAATTGGCTCACTCTGATTCTGCCCAATCAAGCTGGGCAGCTGGAGGAAGAGGATGCAGGCGATTGGTTGGTGGATGCCATCCGCAATTAGGATGTGGGAATCAATTGGGGGTGAGGCCAGCCATGGGCATGGGCTGTGGGCAGTGGGCCAGCCAGCCACACCCCTGAATGAGGCTAGGGGAGGGGCCATGGGAGGTTAGCAGCCCAGCCCCACCACTGATTGGTTTGGGGGAGGCGATTGGGGTGGAGCTTCTTGGAAGAAGGGGCCATGAGCTGATCAGGATGGTGGTGGCCCATTGGAAGTGGGGCTGGCTGGGGAAGGGACTGCAGGAGGTTGGCCAACTGGCCCAGCCCCCTATTGGGGTGGGCAATGATCAGGGAAGGGGCTGACTTGGGGGAGGGCCTACATGAAGTTGGCCAGTTTGAGCCCATAGTGGTCATCATAGCAATGGGCCATTCCAGTCATTCTGACATTCTGGTCACTGGCTTTTTATATACACTGCGTGGCCAGATTATTATGATCACTGAATGCATAATAACCTGGCCACTCAGTGTATATCCTCTACAATAAAAGAATAACATGAAAATTGTCACCTTGACCAGGAGTTTGACCAGCAGGCAGGAGGCCCAACTGCCCATGTCCCCTCCCCCCTGGCCAGGCTGGCTGGACCACATCCATGCATGGATTCATGCACCAGGTCTCTAATATCTATCTATAGATATAGATATAGATAAAGATATAGATATAGATATAGATATAGATATAGATATAGATATAGATATAGATATAGATATAG